>JAQOTN010000015.1:0-600000 GCA_028554745.1 Blastocrithidia nonstop | reverse complement strand
GTAAATCCACACCAAATCCACTTTGTGCACAGACATCTAATGCACTAAACGAACTACCATGACAGCTGAACTTGTTATCATTTTATTGTTCTTCTTCTTCATGCGTATTAGACGAACGCATTCACTGTAGTACATGTACAAATGATTATTGTTCATGTCAGCCAGTAGGACAATATACATTGTGTCATGGATGAAGAAAGTAGACGTGGCGATAGTAATGCGCGAGTGCACGTTAAAATTGCTACGTTGAGGTATACCTGCTTTTCTGTGGCAGAGACGCACCTCAGTCTACTCCACAGTGATAGCGAATATATGACGTGACCATGTTCATAAACTAAACAAAGGGCATGGTTTGCTTTTACACATTAACCATATTATTACTATTATTAATTTATAACACATTACGCCTATCACCACTGATGTTCTTACTGTTGTTGTTGATATTATATTCATAATTATATATATTTAAGCCAATAGCAGATGCACTTGACGTTGGCTAAGAAGATTATGTGTTGTTATTGCTATTATGTGTAGTTGCACGATGATCACTTACAGTGCAATCTTATAATGACGGACAACAGTCATCGACTCAGTTCTCAAATTCAGACAAGATCTGATCATCAGTCATTCGTGTAAAGCGTTTCATACAATTCATTTCCTTTTTGTGAATATTATTATTATTATTACCACGATTACGGTCAGTTTGATTGAGCTGAAACAGTCCATGCTCACTATCTTGACCACTCATTCCACGAATAAGTGATAGCACGAATAATGGGAAGTCGTCAATGTCATGTAAATCACGAGATACCAGTATGCGTTACTACGCATCACTTCATCATTATCGTAAAACACAAATTACCTATGATAACGAAATTGATTTTTTGTTATAGCTTTTGCTGCACTTTCGCTTATTTAAAACAAGACTTTCGATCTTCTACAGTAAAATTGATCCTAACTGCAATTGAGCGTCTGCTATCGTGTTGCAACGCCGCAAACGAGTGCACGATGCTGACGATGACATACATATTTGCCGTTTGGAGCAAAATACATTGAAGTGATAATTATCATCAATAGTCTATTCTACTGACTTGCATCGAAGGCAACTGCGTTGTTTTTGCAAACTGTGTATTTGCATTCTTCTACACTAATTACGGCATATATATATTGCTGTTGTTGGTGGTGTTGTCTTTGTATGCATAGAATGCATGCGTTGAAGATAAGAAGAATAATGTCATCTACTTTTACAACTATTTACTAATAGCCTACGACGTGCCTTTGCAGACATGCGTGAAATGTACATGCAATCAAGCACGTTGAATACGTTATATACTTTTTGTAGCGAAGCTGAGGAAATTAAAAAACGTTTATACTTAATAATAATAAAAAAAAATGTAGATGAAGTATGTTTACAAAGTTAATTTATTTATTTTTTTTTACAAATGAATGCAAACGGTGAAAAATAGCATGTGTTGTAATTATTCAGAAATCACAAACACTCTCTCACTTCGCTGTTTGAGTTTATTCAAACAACAAGTAAAATTATTATATAATTTTTTATATTTTTTTATTATCATTATTATACTATGTTATTAGTTAGCTTAAAATTAGCTAATTGGTAGTGTGCAAACAACGTGTTGTTGTCATTATTTATATTAAGTGTGATGATTATGATAAAGATATAATAAAAAAGTATAAAGTAAGAAAAAAAGTTAGAATACGAGTTAAGAGTGCTGAATATTATGTATAGTAACTGTAAGTTACTTTACTTTCGTCGATTCTTTCGTTTACCTGATGAACTTCGCTTGCCGTGACCTTTCCTTGAGTGCTTCTTAATTTTGCGAATTTTCTACAACTCCTTTAGCATTTTCACTCGTGCAGGTGTGCGTGCAGGACCTTTGGTAGCTTGTCGTAACTTTCGCAACTACTCCTATACAATGGACGGTAAATCAGAAAAGTCATTATTTGGCAATGTGTAGTTTGTCATTGTATTACCTTTCTTTGCCAATGACTATTTAGGTGATAAATGTGAACGTGTCGATCCTAACTTGTCAGACACATTGTTTTGTTACAGTGATGTGTATTTGCTAGCGAATAGCGGTTTTATTTCTACAGTGATCACCTCATTTTCACTATTAATTTTTGTCTCTTTATTATCACCACCACAAATATCACTCTCATCGTTGCTTGTCTCATTCGCACCACTAATGACGTTGCTCTTTTCAATACCTTTTTCTTCTGCATTATTGTCTGTTGGGCTGTGCATCATGGCTCATGGCATTTCATGTGTGCTATTGCAAAGTATTGCCGCACGTTACAATTTGTGTTTGCGCCTTTTACACTTCTCATTGTCGTCGTTTGCATTTTTACCTTCGTTTGTAAGATTATTATTGTTCGCAATACCACTATCACTATCTTCATCATCGTCTTCATCATCATCATCGTCATCGCTGGCAGCATTTTCAGTGTACGTAGGTAATCGATAGGTGTAGTTTGGTAGAATAGGAATGCGTGCGTAGTTGTTGTACGCTCGTCGCGCCTACTCTCGCTGTTCTCGTCGAGTCTTTGCACTCTACTTACGCAGTTTCCGTTTGGCATCCACAAAGGCCTGTACACGTCGCTCATTCTTTTTCTTGTGCAATGACAACAAGTATTCTCGTCTGTCTTGTTCATTGAATGTAATACTTTTCACACGTGTATGAGCACTATTACTACTATTACTGCTATTCAATTGCTTATTATTCTTAGCGTTACCACCACCACCACTACTATTTGAATCTGTACCTGCTTTGCGTGCCATCATTCGCTAAAAATTTGCTCGTCTATCTACCTTGAAACCTTTTTTGATGCTCTTCTTCTTTTTGTTATTAATACCGCCACCACTGCTATGACTTTCAATATTATTGTTATTAATACTAGATCCGAGAGAACTGAACGCATAGTTGCCATATTTGCTTGCACCAAAGGCACCATCATTACCATTCGTATCTTCTAATCCACTATCAACGTACTTGACCATTGCCGCAAAAAATATGTATTACTTTTTTTTGACAAAAACTATTTCGTTTTTTCTTCAACTGTCTTCTTTACCTTGAAGAAAACGGTCTAGCAATTGTGCTGAAAAACAGTTAAAGCTAAAATAACTTATATCTACTTTCCCAATTTATTCTATTTTCAAAAATATTATTTTTATTGAAACTATATTCAAATAAAAAAAGAGTTGCAAATGCAAAAAAAGGAATGAACTTAGTTTGAACAAATAATATTTATCAACTACTTAATATTTACGGGTGATCTGAAATAATATTACACATCTTTGCTCAAATAATTAGCTAAATTGCATTGCACATCTGTTATTAAAAAAAAAAAAAATTATAATTAGCTTGAGTGCAATATAAAGAAAAATGTATTAAAAGTAATGAAATGTACGCAATCAATGTGTAAAGACAAATAATAATGTAGATAAGCACGATTACTGTAATATAAAAAAAAAGACGTGATATAATTGGAAAGAAAATAATATAATAGGAGACAGAAGCAGTGCAAAACAATTTTTGTACAGTTTGTTTATATTAGTTTGCTTTATCGTTGTAAATGATGTTAAATTTCCCATGGACGTTCATTTACATAGCCATTTAGCATCAAGCACATCATATTAATCACTATACCAAAAACGACCGCCAATGTACCGATTGGCTTGTTAGGAAAGATCAGACCAATCGGACCAAATAAGATGCCAATGACAATATTTACACTAAATTCCTTTCAGTAGTAATTTCGTTCTGCCTCAAGATGAGCCTATATGTCATCTGCTTGATTACCGTTACCACCACCACCACCACCAGTACCAGCACCAGTAGCACCAATACTATCAAAATTGGAAACATTATTGTCAGCAATATTGTTGCCTATGTTAATAGACGCAGAATTTAATCTTCGTGGAACATGTAGTGGTGCATTATCAACATTCCTAATAATATTATTTTCACTCAAACTGTTAGCGGTGTTACCGTCACTGACAGATAGAGGATACACCTACACACCTCTACGTCTACTAGAGCGGTTGCCCTATGTTAATTGCATGACACGCAAACGTCCTGTGTCATTTGATGTGGCTAATCAGTTGTCATTTACATTACTAGACTACAATTCATTAGGAGCAGAACGTGTCAATGCGCTACTATGGGCTGACACACCTTCTTGCAGTGACTATCGTGTATTATTTACTGCATTTGTTGTTACTGTTGTTTCTGCTAATGCTGATGCGGATGACGATGGTTGTAGTGGTGGTACTGGTCCATGCAACGCGTGTGAGTCTTATACTCGAGACGGTGTATAATTTCTAGTGTTGTGTGCCGCACGCATACGTTCGTGTTGAATGAGACGTAGTAGTTCGTCATTGCTCAATCGAGAACGAGGTACTCGTCGAATATCTGTGAGAGTAGGATTATGACCCATGTTATTTGTAGAACTATTCGAGCTACCTTCATGTGTGGAAGTGGCTAACGTAGATTCTTGAGTGTTTGCTGATGCACCAACCGAAGTATACTCTCTTTCAATGTTTTCAGTAACAGGTCAAAAGGTACTTAGTGCCGTAGCCAATGCTTGACGTGTTTCATGTAAGTTTTGTTGAGAAAATGGAATAAGCGTTGAGGTGATGTTACGACCAATATGACTGCCTCCTCCTTCTTCTTCTTCTTCCTGCTGCTGTTACTGCTGCTAATGCTATTAATGCTATGAATGCTATTGTACTGTTTGATGTCTGCTATTACGATGTCTACGTGTGCCTTGGCGTCTTCGTTGCTATTCCTGACGTCGTTGATATTATGGCTAAACAAATGTCTTCATTCCATGAATGGCACTTCCATCTTTAATCTGCTCTTACGCGAGTGTGTGATCGTCCTTCTGCAGCTACTTCCCACGAAACATTAATCGAATAAAGAAACGTTTATTACGATTATCCCTTATCGTGTTGTTGTTAATATTACCTTTATCGTTTTCCTAGGTGTTAACATGTACACGCAGTTCTTGTATGACCATCTAGCGTAGCTCTTCCACCGTAGTGTTGGCGGTGGTGTGGGGTAGTGTCAAGTGTAGAGCATTGTTTAGTCCTGGAATGTGCACCTACACACTTTCTGCATGATCATTATTGTTGTTATTATTATTGTTGATGCTTTCACTAGGTTCATTCTAGGTAGCTTCTATTGCAGGTGCTTCAGCAGTAGAAACACTTGCAGTATCATTGTGCATCTCACGTGTTACGTTTTACACGGTACTTGATGCAACGTTCTATGCTGCTGTAATTGATTTACTACCCTCGTTCGTTGATTTGTCAGATGTTGGCGTCGGTTACATATCTATAAACTTACTTTCCAATTTTGTGCAATTGTATAATCTGTTACAGAAGATAAAGAAAACAAAACAAATAGGACTTTTCACCAAATCGATATATGCTAAGCTTGTTATTCTCAACAGAAAAATAATATTTTGGTGTTAATAATACCGTAACCTTGTATAATAATGACTGAAAGGAAGTAACATAGTAATAATGTTAATGATATTGATAATGAGTAACAAAAAGAAAAAATGCATTCGTTGAAGCCATAAGTTATTAATTATTATTTGTATAGTACATACAGGTGTACAAATAATCTTCGATAGCATTAGTCATACTGTATTCTATCTTCACTTTTGTATGTCATTTGTTCAACGACAATGGAAAAGTTTTGCTTTTACTATTAACAAATGATACCGAAAAAATATATGTTAGAGACAAACACATTTACAAAAATTTACATACACAAAAAATTATGTTACTCATAATAAACATTATATGTAGTATAAGAAAATGTTTGCATCCATTTACATACAACCATACATAATACACATATATCATACAAATAGATTTGCATTAAGGTTGAAAATGTTATTTTAATTTAATAAGTGCAAAATCATTTACTTTTGATATTCAGAGGTAGCAAAAAAAAACCACATTAATGCAGCAACACAAATACTAAAATTTGTAGTAACTTAAGGTAAAAAATAAAATAAATAAATTGCAGTTTGTGTGTAATGTGTCAAATAAAATAAAAGTATCTAAGGTTTATTTCAAAACAAAGCGGTGAAGTTGATCTACAAAAATAACTAGTTTTTTCTGCAAACTTTGCTCCTGTGTCGTTTTTTCTGTACTATTGTCCACTTCACGAAATAAGATGTGAATAAATTTAGTCAACTACTTGCATGTATTTACTTCATAATAAATAATTATTTTAATGTAATATGGAAAAAAAAATAATTTATAAAATCAAATTTAGTACACAAATAATAATAACAATTGTGTACCGCTATGTAATTTATATCTTTGATTTAGCTCTTATAAATTTTTTTTGGAATTGCATTTAGCCACTGTTAGCATTGCTTTTGCTAAGTTTTTTGTGTTGATTATTATAATTGTTCTTGTCATCATCATTTTCGCCGTTGGTATCATTCTCATTCTAATTTGCATCACCTTCATCATCAATGTCGTCGCTTCCCTAAGTCTACATTTCTTTTACATAGTCAATACCTTGTTGAATGCTTGCCTTCATAATAGGAAGCGCATGCTATAATAACTACTTTTCTCGTGGATTTAGCTATGGTAGTGGAAGGCGTTCCACTATACCGTCTTTTCCTACACGAACTGGTCCACAGAAAAAATTAACTTATGGGCAGACGTCTGATTAGGCAAAGGCGTACTAAACTACTCCGTCGTCACCACGTAGAGCCCGTAGCATGGAAAAGCATCACTATGCGGTGGCACTGGCGGTAGATAACGTGGCCGCACCCGCACCAGCCTTCGCCTATACCACCTCATCCCCAGCCGATCGAATGCGACGGGTCAAGTATTAGGCTACCTCGTCGGTCAGCTCAGGAAACTGCGAGAGCACTGGAACAATGGTGGTAGAGGAGTGTCCGCCAATGACGGGCACATTTACCTCGTACGAACTACGCTGCAGTGCATGTGCGACAATAGTACGCGCACGAACCAAGTCAATGTTGTTGATGCCAAACAACTTATTTTTGTTGTAGCAGTTCATTTGCTTGAGTGTTTATGCAGCAGTAGGGATAAGAGAATTGATAGGATCGGTAATAAAGCCGACAATGGCGTTAGGACAAACTTACCCAATACAACGAATATAATGACGAATAATGTGTACATTTGCATTGAATAGGTCATGTCGTCGCATTCTAGGCTGACGGTGCATTCCTGCTACTACTACTACAATATCTGCATTAGCGAGTGCCTTACGCGGACACGGTCCTTTGTAACCACTAACTTTTGCCGGAGATGGAATTTGTGCGGCATCTGTGACCACACCAGCAACACCTTTGATGTCAAACAATGAAAGCTGATCTACTAATGGATTATTTTTCAGCAGCATCACAAGTGGTTGACCCACCCCACCAGCCGCACCTATGACAGCTACCTTCGTACACTGTACAAATGACCTACGAAGCATCAATTATTTTTTTTATAAATAATAATTTAAACTTTTAGTTTATTTTTATTTCAACAATAATTCTATCCTATCCACTACAACAGCACAAAACTAATAAATAGATAACAGCAGCGAGAGTTTTTTATGCCACTTAAGTTTGTTTTTTTTGTCTTCTTCAGACTTTTATTTGAAAAGAAACGTAATGTTGGAAAAACTAATTATTGCTAACACTAATTTTTGATCAATTACCAAAGTATTTAATAAAAATCTTTAAAAAGGAAATATTTGACTTGAAAAAATATTCACCAAAAGAAATCGTATAAACATTATTCATATATTTATAAATATTTTTTATAAATATTTTTTGTCAAACGTAGTCAATGTAATAGTAAGAATAAATGGACTATAAATTCTGCTCTCGCAGCGTTAACAATTATAAGACACAGTAAAATAGTTGCAACAATGATTATTTATGAGATGTTTATTATTTAATATGAAATATATTTACTTTTGGCAATAAGTTGATCATTCAAGTAGATGTGGTTGTGTACTTGTAATTTTTTTTTATGTGTGGGCATTTGCATAGTGTGAGTTGTATTAGCAAAAAAATGGATTTGTTAGCATTGGTCATTTTTTTCCATTGTTAAGTGCTATATTATCGCACACTGCAAACTTGATATTAATTCTTGTTTTAAGATCAATAATATGCGACATAAAAAAAAAACCAAGGGTGTAACAATGATTGCAGCTTTGTACGTCAAATCAATTTTATCGATTAATGTATTTCGAAAATGCGAAGTTTGTAGAGAATAAAACTAGATTCAAGAGTACACTAAGTAAAAGATTATTAATATCAAATGTATATCATATATAACAATGCACACATACAGCTGACAGTATATCCTGAAAATATAAACAAGCAAATATAAAATATTAAAAAAGATGTTCAAATAAAATGGTTCTTCTAATATATATTTTTTCTAAACGTCAAAACGTATGTATATGTATATGCATATATATTATATAATATAATGTATCATTTACTGCTTAGTTATATGTTAAAAAAAGATTGTAGTTAGTATTGTTACGTTTACTTTGAGGTAACGTGTCGTCGCACAAAGTCAAAACCTTTTTCCAAATTACGTTGTAAATCAGGCAGACAACGATCTAATAGTTTTTCTTCGTACGCGCTAAGTTGAGGCAGTGGTGGAATGCTTTCTACCCCTTCAGGACCAAACTACACCGGCGAGCCAAAAAAGCGCACATGAGATGACATGAGCGGACTCTCTACCAGTGTTGACTGAATTAGCCTCTTCTCACCTTGCATTGCAATTAACACGTCATCTAGCCACTACATAATTGCGAACGCTGACGTCAGCGAAGATGAACCTTCACCTGCCTTTGCACGCACCACATCATCACCGCTACAACGCAGACGGTGTGTGATGTACTCCTGCTGCGCCTGTGTAAGTGTTTCCCCACACTGCGAGTAGAGTGGTACAATTGTCAGACCACTGTGTCCACCGATGCAGGTAAACTTAGAGCCTACCGTACTGATATGACTCATCTATGCCACCAGTGTACGTGCCCGTATAGCGTCCAGGTTCATAATGCCACACAACTTTCGAGGATCATACACTTGTTTGGCCTCTAACACGGCAGCTGCAACGGCTACCATGCTATTAAGTGGGTTGGTAATGACACCAATAATAGCCTTGGGAGCTACCGAGGCAATCACCGACACAAGCTACGCCATTGTAAAGGCGTTAGTATGAAACAGATCATCACGTTTCATGCCAGGCTGGCGCGCACTACCGGCAGGAATAAGAATGAGCTGAGCACCTAACAATGCTTCTTCTAGATTACCTGGACCATAGCCACTTACCATTCCATCACTTGGTAAATGTGACAAATCTACCGCTACACCAGGTGCAGATTTTATGTCATACAAACGTAAGTCGCTTACATTTCTATGCTGTCGAAGTAGTAGTGCTAATAATTGACCTATAGCACCGCTTGCACCCAACATCGCTACACATGAGAGACACTTTGATGA
Organism: Blastocrithidia nonstop; assembly: GCA_028554745.1. Classification (NCBI taxonomy): domain Eukaryota; phylum Euglenozoa; class Kinetoplastea; order Trypanosomatida; family Trypanosomatidae; genus Blastocrithidia; species Blastocrithidia nonstop. The sequence goes on along the minus strand of JAQOTN010000015.1, from coordinate 590,466 downwards.
TGCTCGTAACATCGTCGTTTAACCCACTAATTTATTAAAGAATCTTTTTTTAGTTCTTTGTTAGTTACAACAATCGAATATTACACCGTAACACAAATACAGACTAGTATTTTAATTTTTTTATTAAACAACTCTACGATCTACTTGTGATTGTTTGTATTTGAGTGATTGCGTTAATATTGTATGTGCAAGTACAAGATAAAAATAAACGCAAAGAAAAAAAAATTGTATATTTATGTTAAAAATGTAGGTAAAAACGAAATACTAATAATAACTAATAATGCATGTTGATACAAATATTACAAAATAAAGTAAGACAACATTTTCTAATAAAAGTTTTACATGCTTACAAGTAATCGCAATGTCACATTCATGAAATAGTCTATTTTTTGCCTTCAACATACTACAAAATTTTTGAGTTTACAAAGTAAAAGATAAAATGATAAAAAAGAAAAACACAGTACAGTTTTTCCTTAACTTTGACAGTTAATGTACTAATTTACTTTTTAATTGTGTTTGTGCCCAAATATACTTTTGGCTTAATAACAATGATCAAAACAAACAACATTTATACAGTAAAATATATAATTGAACCTTTTTTATTTGCACTATGTACAGTATCAGTGAGAGATATAACAAATTGTAATAAAAAAATATTAAACGGCTGTGTCACTTGTAGATTTGTTTCTCGAAGAGAAAAAGATGAAGAAAAAAACAAGATATTTTTGTATTTGCTGACAACTTTACGAACGAGCATAAATCACTGTAAAAAAAAATATATATATATATATATAACATAAAATTTTTCGTATTTCATATCACTTAAAAGTAAATGTTATCATACAGTACACCTCTTCATTTTGTGTTTTCGAGCTATTTACATAAATGGCAATCCGTGGAAAATTGTAAAATAAAAAACGTGATTGATATTTACTAAACTCTTCTCATTTTTTCTTTGCAGCAACTTTCCTCTCTTGTACTCAGAAATGAGTGTTATAAATCACTTCGATAATATGACAAATAAACACAATAACAAATTGTAATACTAAAACACGAGAAGAATAACAATAATTTAAATTTTGAAAAATAAACAATACAGAAACACAAGGTAATTTTCTACTTATAACATTTCTTCAAAATATTTACTTACTTAGTATTTTTGATATAATAAATAAAATTATATAAAATTAAACAGCTTTCGTCATTAGTTGCAAAATATATAAAACTAAATGTGATGAAGAATGGTAAAAAAATTAGTTTTTTTATTTCATCGAAAATCAAAGACATATTTTTTATTAAGCTAAAAATTGATGTGTTTATTCTTTTGATTTATTTTCTTAATGGTTGTTTTTTTTAAAATGGTATGTATAAAATATTTAGATAATATTTGTTGTTGTTGTTGTTGTTGTTACTTTCTTTATTTTAGACAAATATCTTCAATTTACTTTTAATGAGTTGCAAAAGTTACACCTTTCTTAATGTTACCACCTACATCCTTCAAACACTTCTTCAACAGCTCTTCTTCGAATGGTGACAATTTAGGCAAAGGCAGTTTCTTTACCCAACCGTTCTTGTCAAACTCAAGCAGTGAGCTGAAGTATGTACTTTCAGGATGGATATCACTCTCAATAAACGCATACGTAGTCACACCTTTCTCACCGCTGAGTGCACGAATTATCTTTTCAGCCCACTCTGCCCCAGCGTAAGCCATCGACAACGTAGCTGATCCAGCTCCTGCCTTTGCCTTTACCACCTCATCACCACCAAACTGCACGCGTTGTGTGATGGTCTTTATCTGTTCCTACGACAGTGAAGGGCACGTAGAGAGTACCGGTATAATCGTCTCCCCGCTGTGACCTCCAATGACAGGGATGTCAAGCGAGGACGGGTCTTGGCCGAGAGCCTAACCAACAAACGTGCGTGCACGAATAAGATCAAGTGTGGTAATACCAAACACTTTCTTGTTGTCGTACACACCCATCTTCTTCAGTGTTTCAACGGCGATGGGCACTGTGCTGTTGACCGGGTTGGTGATGATGCCAATAAATGACTTTGGTGCGTGCTTGCCTACAGCCGCAATCAAGTCACGCACAATACTGGCGTTTGTGCTGAACAGATCATCACGCGTCATGCCTGGTTTACGTGGCATGCCTGCTGGAATCAAAACCAACTCTGCACCATGCAAACTCTGCTCTATCTCCTCAGGGCCATGACCTTTCACTTTGGCCTTGGTAGGAATATGAGACAAATCAGCGGCAACACCAGGAGCACCTTTAATATCATACAGTCGTAGCTCTGTGACGTGTGGATTTGTCTTCATTAACAACGACAACGGCTGACCAATGCCACCCGCAGCACCGAGCACAGCAACTTTAACCAAATTAACACACGAGCAGTGCATGATTGAGATTGATTAGAAGAAAAAAAAAAGAGTTATACTGAATATCTCTTATAATATATTAATGTTTTGATGTCAACGTAGTCTTTCCTTCTTTTGTTATTATCGCTGATATGACGAACGAGAGTATAAGTGTACAAAAGATCTTTGTGGGATTTTTTTTATGGTATTACTACGAAAATTGCAATAAAAATTTATCAACAATTTGCATATAATTCAATGTTTGTTTATTAATAATTTGAATAAAGAGAAGTGATATGTAATAATGTTTGTTATATTTTGAGTTAGTTACATATTGGTCAAATATATATATTTATATAAATTATCATTAATGCTATTGTACATTATTTATTGACGTTAACCACTTTTGTGTCAGTAAAACTATTATACCATTATTATAAGAGTAAGCGTTATTATTTTGAAATTAATATTCGATACAGTAAGGAACAAAAAATGCACACAAAGTGAGTGTCGTCTGCCGAAAAAAAATAAATTTGAACAGTTAACAACACTTTAGAAAAAAAGATAGAATATAAAAAACATATAACTTACTTGTTTCTTATACACGGCAAAGTGCTTTTATTTTGTCTACTCCTCAATTTACATTGCGTTTATCGCGGTTGACTTTTCATGTAAAAATTTGCTCCAGCCTGCACATCAGCAGATAACTATGGCAGCACAGCTTCATGCAGTATAGTCTTCTAGTAATGTGACAATTCATTGTGCATAATTACCCTTTCCACTCCAGCTCTACCTAGTAATACCTTCGCCGCGAAAAAGGGTGAGCTGTCGTACAAAGGTAGTTCGGTCAATGCACATTCGCAAATGCCAAGATCACCTCGCATGGCTTTTAGCACGGATATGACAAAATCGTAAGATGCACAGCTTACTGCCATATCCGATGCGCACGTGTTTGCTGGGCATGGTACAACCTATTCCTCTTCATCGTCATCAGTGTTGTTACTACTACTACTACTACTACTACCGCTATAACTATAACTATCATTGTCAGTATTGTTATTGATTGAATTGTGTTATACATTTGAGATATTATTTTCTTTTACATGTTTGCTACGCTAACGTATTTGTTCTGTTGCATTTTACAATTTGCCATTTTTTCTGTCATGACTTTTATTTCACTCATATGTTTAATTATTCTATGATGATTTTGATTATGATGATGATACTCGCTAAAACTCACGTTTAGAAACACATTTAGTTTTTACATTTTTGTTATCACTAACATTGTTATGATGCTTTATCATTTGCAATGACTACTACCTCTTCCTTTGCATTTAATCATGCAATGATCTTTGTTTCGTTTATTAGCTTGGGTGTGCATCTTGCTCTTGCTGACGATGTTGATCTTCTTCCTACTATTTTGCTCACGCTCGTTCGTATGACTTCATTTATTACTCGTATGCACCTGGTGCATTAGAATCGTTATGTGTATCTATCGTCTTTAGCGGCTGGCCTTTGTACTCAGTCATCAACACTTCCGTAATATACTACGCGGAGGCTAGTGGCAAACGAAGTTTAGACTGTGCCAGCAACGGTAGTGACACTCCAGCACCACGGCCACCAACGACGGAGAGTGTAATGTCAAACGAATTTATTTGAAGCGTTTCACTAACCAAGTTACGTGCACGGACGGTGTCAAGGGATGTGAGACCAAATAACTTACGAGGATCATAAGCACCTTGGGCCTTCAGCCACTCCGCACATAACGCAGTTAGCGCATTCACTGGTTCACTTATTACACCGATAACAACATGCGGTGCAGCAGAGGCAATGGCTTACACAAATGGTTGCACCACCGGTGCGATAAACTAAAGTGCCGCATCACGATCACTACGCTGCAAATCAAAGTTCTGACCAGGGCAAATGAGTGCTACTTGCGCATCGTGCAACAACTTTTTCCACCGCTACGGTTCATTTCGCGGGACTGTCTAAATGACCGCGTCGGTGTCAATTCACTGTAAATCATTTGACAGCGATTACGCAGAGCGGTGCACATGTCTAATATTGTTTTGCGCAACGTATAACTCATCTATCGCAGTAGAGCAACACACCACTTCACTAATATGTGGCGACAACTTAAGAAGTAACGATATTTTTTGACCTACTGGACTATTAGCTCCGTATAACACTACTTTACCTGCCTTGTACGAAGATGCACGATTTGATCCTTTTCGTCTGAACAGTCACCTCAACATTATATTTTGAAATGGATAGATATTAATTATTTTTCGTTATAAAATAATGCTTGAATAATAAAGTAAGTGCTAGTATTCGTCTTTTTTTTTTAGTTTTATCGTTGATTCTGAATTGAAAAGTGTGTAGTTAAATTTTTTTCAAAAGAAAGAAGGAAGAAGAGACAAGAATGGTTTAGTGACAAAAAATAATGATGAAAGATATACCGACACATAATGAGAACGAGCATTGAATTTTGTTAGTAAACGAACATATCACTATAAAACTATAATCATAATCGCTTATTCTAAGAGATGATTGATGAAAGAATTGAATTATATTTATAAAATTTGAAACAATTTTATTAGCTATTACTCTGTAAATGATGTTGCGTAGAAGTATTATTACACACGCTTAACTCATTAATAAATCAATACAATTTAACTTTATTTTCACCTGTTACATATTTTTCACAATGTTATTACACGCTCATTTTGTATTACTTATAGAAATGACACATTAATACTATATTATAGGCGTGAAGAAAAAACCGTAATCAATCGACATGATAAAATTAACTATTTATTTTGCATAAAATTTTGATTGACCAGAAAAAAAATTTATTTATTAATTATTAGTATTCAAAATTTATTCTTGTGATAGGTGCCTACTTTACATTTTGTATTAGATATATGTATATTTAATAATAAGTTATCTACTCAACAAAAAGAAAGAATTACACTCAGAAAATGATAATAATATTTACCTTTAAACAAATATTATATGAAAACTTTGTGTGCGCAAAGTAATTTTGGATTAATCAATGACTATCTTAAAATCGTATCACTTTTTTTTTATTAAACAACTTTCAGTTTGTTTTACCAAAAGTGCCACCATGATTTTTTATTTGCATTGACTACTTGAGCATTTGCACGGTTAATTTTTGCCGCTTGCTCCTTCAATTTGTTTGCCTACAAGGCGCTCTAGATAGGATCAAGCACCGCAAATACATTATTGCGTACCGTCTCAACCGATCCATTGGCGTCAACAGGCACCCACTGGTCTACCTTATACAAGTTACGCAGCTATGCAGCTTGACGACGATAGTGAAATGTCTGTTGCAGTACGGTCTACGGTCGGTCCTACGTGCGTTGCTACAGTGGCTAATTAGTTATGTCATCTTTGTTCGGTTGCTTGGGTGGGTTGTACAGTGTGTGGTACATTCGCCCAGACGCAGGGTGGTATCATCGGCCAGATAAACGTGTCTGCAACACACTATCAGAGATGTCTAACTAAACCGCCACATCTGCCCGCACCCCTTCCTCTTCTCGCATCAGCTGAGCCTGCTTCTTAGTTCGTGGAAAGCCGTCCAGCACAAAGCCATTGACGCAATCTGGTCTACGAGTCGCCTCACTAACTACCTTTGCGAGAAGGGTATCAGGAATAAGCTCATCACTCTCAATCAAACTCTTGAGCATCGCACTGTGTGGACTAGATGTAAACTGAACTGCGTTACGAATAGCCTCTCCCGGAGAAACATAGCACAAGCCATACCGTTCTTTCACCACCGATGCTACTGTCGTCTTACCTGATTGCGGAGGGCCTTCAATAATGATCTTCATTGCAATCTTATTATTTACTATTATATATTCACAATTTATATTATATTTTGGTGTGATAGCTTTGTCTAACTTTATTTAATTAGTTAATTTTATATTCTGCAAGTCAAAGTTGCCAAAGAAAGAAAACAAAATTGACAAATAAATTTTATTTACAAGTAAATTTCTAATTTCACACTTATTTTACGTTTACAATATGGCATGGGAAAAAAAATATGTTTGCATATATTACGATATGTAAGTGGATGACATGCTACTATATACTATGTTACAAAAGACTGTTTTAGCTTTAGTGTTACTATTTGCTACTTGTTAAATTCAAATAATTTAGGAGTAGTGTCTACAAAAATAATTATTATTTTTTTTTTAAATCAATTACAGTAATTATGATAAAATCAAATTATACTATATAAAATTATGCCAACACTAAAAATGCATATGGACATTTTTGTAAAACTATTACAGTGATATATTTATTTTTTGAATATAATAAATAGACAGCTTACTTTTCATTAAAATAAAACTAGTAAGTACGTAATAATTGAGGGAAAAAAATAACACGAAAAAACAAAAGTTTTATATGTGCATGTATACACACAAATTATTGCTTACTAAATTAATTATATTACTTCATTCCACGTGCAATAGCAATAGGATCAAGCAGACTGCTAATGTTATTGCGCACCTCTTCCACGTCTCTGTCGGCGTTGATTGCACTAAACACATTGCGTGTATTGTAGAACTATGACAGTGGTTGCGTCTCCGTCTTGTACAGCTCAAGTCGTCTCTCACACACCTCTCGCTTGTCATCAGATCGCTGGTAAAGCGGTTAACCGGTGACATCGTCAATACCGTGTACTTTCGGTGGACGAAACAACTCGTGATAGCTGCGTCCACTGGCTTTGTGCATTCATCGTCCACTAGTTCTCGCCAATAACACATCATCTGGTACACTAAACTCAATCACACGGTCTACATGTTCACCAGCAGCCTCCATCATTTCTGCTTGATGTTGTGTGCGGGGAAACCCATCGAGTACGTAGCCGTATTTGCACTATGGTTTGCGAATACTATCTTATACAATACCAAAGACAATCTAGTCGTGAACTAGCTGGCCAGACTACATGGCGGCCGCGGTTTTTAGACCGTTTGGTGTTTTCTTTGACACCGCCTAACGTAGCATGTCTCCAGTAGAGAGATGACATAACCCGTAACGTTATTCGATAAATGGGCTTTGTGTGCCCTTACCACTCCCTGGTGCACCCATCAAAACAATTTTCATTGCCACTGACTGGTTGTTTTTTTGTGATGTGCTGCTTTCGTTTCAAAAAATAAAATAAAACAAATTGAAACAAAAAAAAAATTTATATTGATATTTACATTAATACAATTTATTGAATTCGTAATCACAAGCAAATACAAAATAAAAAATTGAAACTGAACATGTTTATAACTTCCTCTTTTTCCTTTTTTATTATTACGAAAACAAGTTTAGTTTTCTATCAATGCGCATCTATCCCCATGCACACTTCAACAAATTTACACAACAAATGTAAGGTAAATAACATTGTAATGAGCGTACATAATAATCACACGTCATTGCTTTTTCTTTTTAAAATGTTATAAACATTATATTGGAAAAGAAATAATGTGCAATATTGTCTATGAGAATATGTATTACATATAAATTATGTGCAATGACTAAAACACAATTGTGGAAAAAAAAAAAATGAAGGTAATTTTACAAAAAAAAAAAAAAAAACGAAGTTTGTGTTGTGCTTTTCTACAAATTACTTTTTTTATTATTCTTTCTATAAAATGTTTTTAAACAGCACGTAGAGTACTCATACCGTAACGCTTCAGTAATTCATCGGCAGGTAGTGGTGGGAAAAGTGCGTTGCGAATGGCAGTTAATCGATCATACTTCGGATAGCCATGTATAGGACTAACAAAGCCATTTACACCACTACTAAAATGTTAATTTTGACAATTTACAACATGTGTATTATTAATCTACGTCGTGTGGCGGGCATTATCATCATGTTGCATAGTATTATTTTCATGGGCGTCATCTATGTCGCTCTTGTCTTTATTCGCCAAGTTCTTTTCACTTTCAGTATAATTTTTATCTGGATCACTTCACGGCACAATTAAGCAGCGTGCACAGCAGTCATTTGAGTAGCATCGTACTTTGATTGACCCATATGTCAAATAAAGTTGACCGTATGTGGCTCGATGTAATCTGTTGAGTTGCAAACAGTAACGACTTTGCTTTTGGTACACATAATACGCTCGAATAGCTTCTTCATATTGTACCGTAAGGCGTTATTGTGATATACTTTAAAAGTGCACACTATCAAAGTCATTAAAAGTAGTATTGTGTTCTATGAGCATAGTTTTTGCTTCCGATTTGCTCGAGTTATTGTTACTGCTATATTGTTTGTTAAATTGTGTAATGGCGTTCTACATTTCCTCTTGATATTGACCATGATAACCATATAAAGGTGATAAGCACATAAACACCTATGCCACCAATGATCGTATTTGACGATCATAAACAAGAACACGCGAACTGTGCGGTAGCGGTGGTCGCTCAAGCGAAAATGGAGATCGACCTACACTGCTCTTCTGCCTTGCACCATTCCTTTACAGTGGTGATTGCTATTGCTATTAGTAGGACAATTTATTATGTGTTTGTTATAGTTACAAGAGTTGCTAATGCTATTGTTACTGCTACTATATCTGTTAGTTTTGCTTTTGCTATTCTTCTGTTGATTGCATATTTTTGTAATTAGATTCTAGTATTGGCGCAAGTCGTTTTGATATTCGTATCCGATGTAACAAATTTTTATTATTCCCATCATTTGTATTTATACTCTATCGTTGAATGCACGCCATGTCAAACACAGCATCTACAAAAGCTAACTTATTCTTTTATTCTTCTAAATTTGAGAAATTGCTTTGACTATTCTTGTCATTTACATTTGTCTAAGAATTATTAATAGTACACGTGCTATTCCTTTCTTGACATAACTATTGCCTTATTGTGTACGTCTACAAGAAAACACACAATTTCTTATTTGTAAACGTCGATGCATGCGGATCAAGAGGTAATAAAAATCGAAAGCAATACATAGCCTTACGCAAAGTCTCAAGTTGTTCGTCTAATAATGTAAAGTTGTTGCATGAAAAAGGAGTATACCTAGATTAAGGTTCTTCGTTATGCACTGGCACTTATGTAGGTAGCACAATGCATGAAAGGCAGTATGGAGCACTTGCTCCAATGCTATGTGATGGTGGCATTAACCCAGTACAATTGTAAAGTTACTGCTGCGCTGCTTCCACAGCAAAGAGGTTAAGTGTTTGTGCGTTGCGATTAGCAAAATTAGCATTAACACTCGAGTAAAAACAAGAAGAAGAAGACTAAGAAGACCAAGACGAAGGAGTAATTGTGTCGCATGTTTGTAGTGGGCATTTTACATTGTACGGCAAACGAAATGCTCGTCAACGAGTGTACACTCCAAAATCAACACACGTCCGCACTAATGCTGCTACTTATGCTCTACGTTGCATTTAATTATCATCATCATCATCATCTGCATCATCATCTACCTCGTCTACATTTGCACTTTCCAGTTTATGGCAGTAAAGCAGTATGCTCTCATCTAACTGAGCACGTACCTTCATCATAAATCGATGCAACTCCTGCACATTAGTGAAAACTCAATTATTTGCGAAACGAAAGTGCACATGAAAGCTAATTTTCATATCGATTAATTCTCTGTCATTCAAACTTTGCTCATTTGCAACGTTCGAACTCAAATTGCATGTATCGCTGTTATGTGTTGGTTGTGTGGTCCTATTCGTAGATGTACTTTCATTATCATTTACAAAAACATTGCTTTTTTTATTTCCGTAGTTGCTTCTTGTGGTTGTATTTTTAATATGCTTGCACACGGCCACGCTACTTGTTAACACCAGGCACTGCTTCAGTTTAACTTTGAGTGACTTCTCAAATATATCACGCAAGTAATGTAAAATAACATGCAAAAGTTATTCTACTTTCCACATCAACTTTCTCGCATACGATGCATCATTTGAGGAGTCTTATTTTTCTACATCGTTGCCTTCGCTACCGTCCATGTCAATCATTTTCTGATTTGTAATATTACCTTAGTTTTGATCGCTTTCGTTATCGACATTAATAAGATTATCTGTATTATTATCGTCATCATCATCATTGTTGTCAAGGTTTACTGAAAATCAATCTGACATTACTTATTGACAAAATAAAGCAACAACTGATTCGTCATCGTTTAATGAAGAGTTAAGTGGGCGATTTGCTAGATTTAGGGGTAAATGACAGTCAATGTCAAAATACGGATCTACTGGTGCATTCTAATCAACAACGACGTATAAATTACGTTCATATGCGTTTGGAATGGCATCAATAAATTTAGCCAGTGAGTTAGTTCAGCAGATTTATTTATTATTATCGTGTGAACGTATGCATTATTGCTGCTTATCAGACATGTTGTTCTGTGCCTTGTGTAAATAGCCATGATTTTCCTTATATTTTTACGTCTACGATTGTTATGTATTACCGGTTTCGCGTTGATGCAAAGCACTACTACGCGTAAATATGTTGAATAGTTTGCCACCATTGCCAAATTTACGATCAATTGCTATTATGAGATCGTTGCCTTGTTTATTTCTATTTGTATTGGTAATGTTGCGTTAACTCAAATTTTTAGTATTGCTATGATGACTGCTGCAATAATTACTATTATTATTATCATCATTGATATTAGCACTAAAATTGTATGCGTGATATCCACGACTCAGCATAGCATCCACCCGAGATGGGTAAAACGTTTCAGATAAGAAGCGGGCGTGTGGAATGCGATAGTGTAATTTTTTGTGTCCTAACGACTTAACGCCACAAATCGATTACACTCTGTTCTGATTTGTTAGTAAATTTGACTTGCTTCTGTACTAATTTTATTGTTATTATTGCTGTTGTTACTGTAGTTATTTGTTTTATTGCTATAATGTATTACTATAACACTTTTCTGCTACATTTTGCAAAGCTGCACGTGATGTTGATGTGATAACATTATCAGTGTTACTGCCTTGTTAGTCATTTTTTCTGTTATCGTTATCCGGGTATGGATCAGCTTTATCACTCTAATCACTGCTATCAACATCCCTATCATTATTATCAGATCGTGAATTATTTCAGTATTGCTACAGAGGTACATTGAAGACATTGATCGCGTCAGCAACTGTTTTGTAACTTGTGCTGTCTTATTCCTTAGGTCAAGAGGCTAAAACTCGCTATAGATGTCTAGGACTAAAAAAATTTGCACGTGCGCCAACAACTGCACAAATGCTACGCAACGATTACATTTATGACAATTTATCTTGCATTGAACTGTGTTGATAATTGCTATTACTATTACTATGTCATTTTGAAATAACATTTATAACGTTGTCATTGTTTGCAACTTACAAACGAGCTGCCTTAGCAACACGCATTGTGAATGTAATAATACGTGATTGTATTTAAATATAAAATGCTAATATTTTTTTTAATTAGTCTATTTTAGTGTACTTTTTTCCTATAATATACAAATATTTAATCAAAAACAATAATCTACAAGCAATTCTATACATATGTATATATAATATAGTTCCTAAATAGAAAAGGAAGAAAAAAAGCTATTCGTTGTAAACACAAGTAGGTAAAGTTAATTTTGTCATCAGATAAAAATATACATGTATTGCAAAATAATTAGAATTCAAGAGTCGATCAAGTAGTATTTACATTTCAATATACAATTTTTTTTTGAATGTATTTTATATTATACGTGTTATATATGTTAATTTATTATTATACGAACACAAATTAACAAATGATATTAATTAAATTATACAAACCTTTTATTTTAATTGAAACAAAACGTTAATATATTAGGACTATACAGTTACTTAGCAAACATTATTGTTATGCTATTACGATGTTAACTGTCAATATTGAAATTATTATCAGAGACAAATAAATATATTTTCCTCTCTCTTTCTCTCTCTCAGGAAAAAAAAAAGAAATTATAATAAGTAGTAAATATAATTAGCGTGACAGAGAAGTTGTCAAACATAAACAAACAAAGAAGTAAATAAACAAACAAATTGAAGGGATAAATATCTTGCAAAGTAAATTCACAATTAAATTATTCATAAAAAAAAAACAAAGTCTATATTTTTAAGAAATTATTAGTGTTATCAATATATTTTTGAGTAGATATTAGTTGTTATTGTTTTTGAATATACATATAATGTGACAAACGCCAACTAAATTTAAAAAAATTATATGTACTTTTGTGATTATTCTGTTTTGGAACTATTCGCATTTACGCTAAAGGTATTGTAAAACAAATTTTTGAAAAATGTATCACTGGCATTCGTATTTTGTGATATATAAAAAAATGAGTAAAAAAAAAAATTTTAAAAAAAGAAAAAAAGATTTTGTATTAATAGTTACACATGTTTATAAATAATTGCGTATACTAATTTATATAACGTGCTTGAAATAACTTTTATTTGTTTGTCAATTTCTCTTTTTTGATACGAGAAAACTGTTTTGTTCATTATCAATACTGCGGATATGGTGATCGAGCAAGTACTATATTATTAAGTAAACATGCCATCAGAATGACGTAAATACTTCCTAACGCAACAGGCGTCACAACAAACAGAAAGCCTCGATCATGATAGTATTCATTTAAAGGTGTAAGAGCGGCTGAAATGACAGTAGCTGAAGCAGGTGGGTGCAGTGTGTTGGTTATTTGCATGAGCGCAAGATGTAGGCCAACACCTAGTGCACCAGCAGCACACTCACCTCACAACGTGTTTGGTATGCGATGTAATGCGTTAGCTAAACAGACACCAATAAAGGCTGCAAATATGTGAGACAAAAACACTGCACGTGGCTGTGCGATAGGTGCCTTTGGTACAGCAAAAACTACAGTTGAACTTGCACCAAAGGCAGGTATAAATATGTGTAGTGTTTGATTGATCAATGGATGAAATCCATAATGCTCGATGAGGCCCATTATCACTAATGTCAGGCAAGTAAACACAAATGCGACTATTTGATCTCATGAAGGATAGAAGCCGTACAAATTTAGCGATTGATCATATCCTGTTAGCCTAGTGACATATCAGTGTGCTAAACGAGCTAAATGTTGAAAACAGCTAGGTCACTTTTCACTAGGTTATCATTAGGAAATAGCCTTATCTTAAATACTTTCAATTGCAAACTATGGCAGATTAATTTATTAGTTCTCTACAGCATTTGTACTTTGATCATCCTATTATTATTCATCTCGTTTTGTTTTTGGCACAACAAGCGCGGGTGTTGATGCAGAGGCACTTACACTAAAATTGTGTGCTTTCAAATTTTCCAATTCCTTTACGTACTATGCATCACGCAACGTCAAATGTTAACAGCTGTCTTACTATAACATCTCAATATTGCAATCCATTACGTGTGGATGCGTTATTTGTGAATGTGAACGACTAAATAGATTGTTAACAAAGCTATTGTGTGAGTGAAACGAGTAATTACCTGGACGATGTTAATAAGAGCGATGTAGAGAAGATTGCGCACGTGATGGAGTCTGACTTGTTCAAATATTGCAGTAAAATGGTTCGTTGTATAACTAATGTTAGTGCATTTACTTGAGAAACTATCGTCGGAATGCAAATGACCTAGCTGGTGCAACAGTAAATGAAGTGTTTGACGTTGTTGGTTGACTGCCATGCGTGAAGCAATTTTGTTAATTAAAATTATTAGCATCGACATGCAGAGTTCTACATTATTAACATGGAATGTTTGAACTATAATCAGCAGCTGATGTTGAATTGTTATTCAGTTTACTATTTTCAATAGCCGCATGCTTCTAAAAACTATCAAACCAATTATTACTATGATTTTGATGCATTATTATTGAAATAATTTTGTTAAAAATATAATTATTAATAATACAAGGTGAATTTTATTAAAAATTTACTGACAACAAATATGATTGAATTTAAAGGTATATTTATATTTATAACAAAGCACAATCTATAAAACAAGACCTCAAAAACAAAAAATAACTTCAAACAAAAACTATTATTATATTTAATAAGGATAGTAATTTAAATATTTAATGTAGTATAGGGTGGATAAATATTTTATTCAATGATTGTGAGTTGCAAACAATAGCATTTTCTTCAATATAAGTAAAAGCATTATTAAAAAGTTAATATCGTTTCAATAAAAATATACACTTCTTTATTAAAGTTAAGACTTCTAATTTCTGTAAAAGATAAATGTACGAAATATACAAAGACAACACAACAAATTATTTCATCACTATAGTACGTGGAAAAGCTAAAATAAAATGTGGTTTTTTTTTAAAATTATTATGTGATAAATTCTTAGTATTATAAAAATACATTAAAATTAATTGATCGATGAAAAGTTGTATAAAAAGTTATTATAATTGATAATTCAAAATTTGCTCAAAATGTGTTTTTTTTGTATAGGTGAGAAAGTGGTTTTGACACATTTTCACATTACCATCAAACAGGGTATGGTCGCCGTCATGGAATTAAATTGTTTAGTAATCATCCCATGAACACTACAATGACTGGACCAATTAGTGCGGGAGTAATCAAAAACATAAAACCTTGATCGTGCATAACTCCATAAAGGTGAAATGCCGCTAAACATGTCGTCGCAGATGCAGAAGGTTGTAAAGTGCCAGTTAGCATCATCCACGATGTTAAAAGTGAAACACCAAACGCACTTGCTAGCTGCTGATTTAGTGGTGTAGGGAGAGATTTAGTAATATGACTAAAAGATACTCCTAGAAATGCACCTAGTACATGAGTAGAAATTAATGCACGTGGTTGAGCTCCTGGTGTAGTGCTCAGATACATCACAAGTGTACATGATGCACCGAATGAAGGCAAAAATGAACTCAGACCAAGATTATATTTGTCGAGACCAAAAACGTAAATTACTGTTAAAATAAGCAACGTCAAGGTGCTAAAAATAAATGACGGTATTGCATCTTTTGATCAGCTAAATCATGGCGGACCTGGCTATCCTGCACCTTTCAGTCGTTTAAGATAACTGACGAATCAGTTATGATGATGAAACTAAACGATCTCCTCCTCATCTTAATCTTCTGTAAACTGTTCTTATGATGATAGATAATTAGTTTACTATTAGTGGTTGACTGAAACTGTATTATTGTTTTCCTACATCTGCCTTTACAACATTTATCTTTGTAGATCTTTTTGGAATATGGGTTAGCACAATTTCTATTGATGCGCGCATTAACTACATTTTTACTAATATTTATTTGTAAGAGAATTTTATTTCAGAATCTGCTATTAATCTGATTTGCTTTATGGGTAGTAAACGTTAGCATCAACTTTTCCAGGCTATAACGGTGTCTGCTTCTTGCTTATAAAACAATTACTTGCTTCTGTGGAAATTTGGTGTACAGCACGAAATGCAAGTTTGTCAGTTGCATCGTAATTAACACTACTAGATCAGTGATTTGTACAACACGTGTTACTTATATTATCACCTATATTATTCAATTAGTTAAATTTGCATAGAGGTGCTTAAACATTTTACTAATACTGCCATTATGGCCTCTGTACTTGTTGTTTACAATCGTTGTCATTATCAAACACACTTTAATTATTAGTAAAAGGCTAATTTGATTGCATTATGATAAATGCACAATTACAATATGTTTTGTTGAATAATTAATTAAATGTAATTTTATACTACTTACCTGCAAAAAATTAGTAATATTAAAAAGAAAATTAATTTTTGTGAAATTGTCAATAACTCAAATAGATGCTTTTATAAAAGTTTATTACAATATCTCCATGTCATCATTAGCATAACTACTGCAAATCTTTGTTATAGTCAAGTCAACAAATTCATAAATTATAAAAATGTAATAATAAAACAACACAGACAATGTCAAGTAAATAACTGTAATATCGAAAGAATGCAAAATGTTGTAACATTATAACGGACTTGTGTTACTTAATGTATTTTAAAAAAAACAGCTTATAAGTGTGGTGAATTTCTAACGAATTTGTTTTATTTTTCAATAAAATTTTAAAGTTGTCGAACTCGAAATTCAAGAACAAAGTTTAGTTTTTTTTAATAACATATAACAATAGTAATTTTTTAGCTCAAATTAATACTATTTGACAGTTAAAGGTAAGTTCGACAGCTGGCTTTTATCACTTTTGATTTGATAGTTTGCATTTGAAATGAGTATTTTATTCAAGTCATTATGAAATTTTTTCACTATCATGTCATGCAAATGTTTCATTTTTTTGATGTCTTGTATAAAGTTTATACTTGATTTTATACATGTTTTGACATTTATTTTTTTATTATTATTTTTATTACTTCTTAAACCGAGTGTAATTTTTTTAAATATTAGTAATCAATATATAGTGTGATCGACCCAACTATACTTAACAAATATTTTTTTTTTGTTAATAATCATTTGCTAGTATTCGCAATAAACATAATATATCGCAAAGTAATTATTTTAAGAGAGATTTAATTTAGTTTTATCGGTAATAATGTAATAAAAATGCAAGAGTGAGAGGGAGTAATAGTGAGAGAAAGACAATAAAATCAATCAAATATCATGTGAGAATGGTTTCTCGGCTACTTAAAAAAATATTATATATTGAATAATTTGAATTAACTGAATATATATATATATATGTGTGTAAATGTATAATTACAACGAGCTTGTATAATAATGTCAACATAATTAAAGTAAATAAGAAAAACATTATTAATATTTTTGGTATCTAAGTAAATATAGTCGAAAAATGAAGTGAAGAGAAGACGAGTAAGTCTGCTATATTAACTTCAATTTTTGTTAATTTGCAAATAGCTGTTTGTCATAATATACTTAACGTGTTTTACTTATGTGAAACGCATTCAATAAATAATAAATTGTTATTAGTGTTTATGTAGATATATATTGCATTTCAAGATATGTGATTGCTAAAACGCACGCACGTAGATGGGTAATAAGCACAAATAACAAATCTCGAAGAATGAAAACATTGCACTAGAATGACACCTAAATAAGTATAAGTAGATATCAAAAATTATGCGAATTACTTTTAGGTTAATATCAAATTTGTATGTTTACATATATCATATATTGTTATTGTTGACCACTTTATTGCTTTAGTCACAATATTTTTGTAAAAAAATTTTACGTTATTGATTCGTAGATAAGTAGCAGCTTGTGATAATAAGAATGTCAGCTGTTACTACTAATCCGATTCAAAGGATTTACTGAAAATGCACACACACAGTATAGAAGAAAAAAAGAATGGAAAACTAAGAAGCTATCAATGGCAATAATTAACAATATTTGCTTATAAGTTATTTGTTACATTATATTTTGTTTCTCGTTTAGAATTGTTAATTGTGTTAATGATTTATTGGCGCAGACACGTTAGTATAATGTTACGGAGTTTACTTTTTTATGTCGTCAGAACGGGTATACTCGTCTTTCTTCTACAAGTTAAATTGAATTTACGTAGCTTTAGTAATTTTATTTTATTTTTTTAACAAGTCTTACAGTTTATTCGCGGTAGGCGTCCAGATATACCCAGGCTGAAATTTGAATCCGTTGTTCGTCAAAAACTCATCAGCCTCCTTGGGGCCTCGAGTTCCAGCTGGGTACGGTATTGGCTGAATTTTGCCGTTATCGATCTGATGCAACAGTGGAGTATAGATTCGCCATGCAGCGTCTAACTCATCTTTGCGCACAAAATTTGTTGAGTTGCCGTTGATTACATCGTTTATCAAACTTTCATACGCATCAGGTAAACGAATAGCGTAGCGATGACGATATGTCAAATCTAGCTCAGTTACATGTGTGTGCCGCAAACCTTCCATCAGGCCAGGTGTTTTTGTTGTAATTTTCATATACATCGCCTCTGATGGCTGTGCACGAATAACAAGCTCGTTACGCTGGGTGTGATCTCCGTATGGTCGGATTTCATCTTTGAACTGAATACGAATTCCAACATAGCGCTGTTCTAGAGCTTTGCCCGCTTTTAACAAAAACGGCACCCCTGACCAGCGATCATTGTTTATGTTTAATCGCAAAATGGCAAAAGTAGGACATTTGCTGTTCTTCCGCACCGTAGGATCATCCAAATAGCCAGGTGTATGACCGTTTACCGAGGCAGTATATTGTCCTAACACACATTCCTATTTTTTTACTGGCGAGATGCACTTTAGCAGGGCTACTTTTTCATCACGAATATCCTACGCATCAAGCGAGCGTGGCTTCTCCATTCCGACTAGAGCTAATATTTGTGTCAAATGATTCTGTATAACATCGCGAATAATTCCGTTGCTATCAAAGTAACCACCTCTGCCCTCAGTTCCAATGGTTTCTTTAAATGTAATCTGCACACACGCTACATTGTTGTTGTTTCAAATGGAGCTGAAAATGCGATTAGCAAAACGAGTGGTGATTAGATTTTGCACCATTTCTTTTCCAAGATAATGATCAATACGATAGACGACACTCTCATCAAAGTAAGGTGAAATGTCATCGGACAATTTTAGTGAGCTATCCGTGTCTCTGCCAAATGGTTTTTCAATTACAACACGAATTCACCCCTTTTTGTTCTACGGCATAGCATTGCGACGAATGCTACGCACCGCGTCGACAAAGGCACTTGGTGGTAGAGCAAGGTAGAACAGTCGATTACCACCTTCGTTCGCTTTGACGTTATCATGCGATGGCACATGCGACGTGGACGTTGACTTTTATGAGACAGAAATGTTACCATTCTGGACGACTATTGTGCGGTGACCATTTGCGTGATATGCATTTTACAATTCAGTAATGTAAGCATTCAGCCGCTGAAAATCTTTATCAGAGTTATACTGCCCTGACATGTACGTAATGCGCTTCAAAAATGCCTCTACGTTACACCCGCGCTACTTGACGTGGTCAAAATACTTGACTAGTGTATTGTGCTTTCAGCTTTCTACGTTGTCAATCTTGGAACGAGCATAACCTACAATATTTATCTACGGTGGCAGCAAACCATCGCAGTACAACTGAAACAGTGCAGGAAACGTTTTCTTCTTTGCCAAATCGCCACTCGCACCGAGAATGACAATAGTTAGTGCACGCTCCAACAGCGACGGCTGCACTTTCCAGTGAATACGTTCACACTTTTCGAGATTATTATCCTACGCAAGCTAATTAACACTCTGTGCTAAAAAAGAGAAAACGTCATCTGGTTTGTGAGTTAACACCTTTTCACGTAGTGCATCAAGCACGTGATCCACATCGACCACATATGGATCATCACTCTCACTCCCTGACGCATCGCTGTCTCGACGATTGTTGTCATGTTTGACAACTAGATTGCCTAATGGCTACATCTTGCAAGAATAAGAAAAAAAAAACCCAGGAAAAAACACTAATATTAAAACGCAAAGTTGTTTTATAGGTATGTGATTGTAATTCTACTTAATATTTATATAAAGAAATTATTTGCTTTATTCTGTATACTTAGATACGTATATAGTTTATAGTGGATATGTTTATAAATAAAATTTGTATATCTCAAATAACACTTATATATTTATTTATTTTTAAAACGGTTTGGCTTTATGTATAAAAGTATTTACTTTACATCAATTGAAGGTAAAAATGTTTTTCAGAAATGGAACTTTGGTTTTGCCAAGTAAATGACATTTAAATTGATATGAATAATGAACGCTGTCATTTTGTTAAAGCTTGTTGATTGATAGTACTGCCATAATAATATTATATACATTTTATTGTCATTTGGTGAAGTGTGTACATTTATGCATGTGAGCGCAAACGATCATTGCTGATACATATAGTTTTTTTCGCACTAGTTTTTTTTACACACACATATAGTTTGACAAAGGCATAAGCAATGTGATGATACATAATATATTTGTTATATAAAGTAGTATATCATTGACATATTTGTAGGTACACGATCAATAAAGGGTATAAAGTATAATCCACAGAATAAAATGATCGAAACGAAAAGTATACGCTGGCTACAAAAATTTGTATACGCATATATATAAGAAATATTTCTGAAAACTGGAATAAAAGTCAATTGCATAGCTCACAGTATATGACGCAGTGAGGTGATGTAAATATAATAACAATTGCGATGAAGCATGGTGTATCATCTTAGTTATGTGAAACAGAGAAATGTAAAAATTAATTAAAAAGTTTATTATTAGAAGATAATATGTGTATAATGTGTAAATTGCAATGCACTAGTTCAAGCGTAAGTTAAATGAATATGTTAGCAATAGCATGTTTATTAATTTATGGCATTAGTACTTGTTATTTTATCATCCAGTTTTAGGACGGTGATAAGCGGCGTCTTATCATGATCGACGTACTACGCATGAAAAGCATTTCAGTTTGCTCCGTGATTATTTTTAGAGGATAGTCTGGATTTATCGTCACTTTCGCGGTTAGTGGTGCTGTAACCAAGCTTACCTTACTTGTGCAAGTGTATTATTTGCAGAACCAAATCAGCATTGATTAGTGTTCGAGGGTGTAGTGACGGTAGTGTAGCCTCCCCACGTCATATTTTCTCAAGCACATTTAGCAATTGTTGTGGGCATGGATTGGGTGTTTTCAATCGAGCAATGTAATCACTGCCTGAGACTAAACCAATCAACGTAGTAGGGTTAGTGGAATGAGGGCTTGATGCCGTCAAATCTGCCGAAAGCGATGCTGTAGCATTATGAAACGTATTGCTAAATGTAGTACCATGTATAATTTTAAAATTTGCAGAAGCTACGTTGTTTGTGTGATCTGTGTTATTGACAGCGAATAGCCGAGTTGGCAGGTGTTATTAACACTCAACTGCCGTTGATGGTGGAGTAAACAGAGTAAAAGAGTTGCCCTGTAGCAAATGTGCGGCTAGTAGTGCCATTGTACGTGCTTCTCGATCACAACCATTCACACCAGGCACCTTGACCAGTGAAAAGGTGTTGTTAGGCATCGAGAATACCGCACCTGATAAACCATCAACTTTGTTGCCTGATGCCAGTCATTCACGTCGAACAAAGTAATTGACATGTTGCTTTTATTCATTTGTGGTCTTACAAACTTCAATCTCATTATTAGAATTTGTGAGAGCACTGTGCCACTTGCGTTCGTCTTCATTGTAATTATCATTAACATTGACACCGCTATTTGCATCAATCTCAAGTTTATTATCTGCTTCGATTATATTTGTACACTTGTCATTAAGTTTTTCTGCCGTGCCTTCCACTTTTTCAGCCCGATCCGTTACACCTGTCGTACTTTCACGCGACAGCGTAAATGAATTAGGTGAGACGGCTAAATAAGCATGAGGATTTTACATACGTCGCAGATAAGTCAAGAAAGACAATGTTTATTTGAAATACGACTGAAAGGCTTGACATTATTAATTATTGTCATTGACAATTTTTTTTTATTTTATACTTTGCTCGTAAGAATTTGCATTATGAACGCTGCCACCCTTGTTATTGCTTGTGGAAATCGTAATACACTGCTGCAAGCGATGAAGTGCCTTATTGTGTTTCTATAATCGCACTAGAAGAGAAGATAAGGCACGGTTACGTCGATTTGCCATTCTTGCCTCCGTAGCCAATGTGTTATGTTCCTCAAATATATCGCAATTGTTTGCATGTATAGACGAAGAGCACGCCACACTACTTTCTCTATTTGCGACTTCGTTTGACAGGGCAAACGAGTTAGACAGTGTGTCGTCGTGCAAATGATTTAGAGTAAAGACAACAACAGCGAAGGAAAGAGCACTGTGCCTGGTGACAGACATGCCGGTCATGTTTGTGTTTGCACGACTTACGCCACAACTAATCATGTTGCTATTGTTTGTGTTATTATTACCATAAGTACTACAATCATTACTGTACAATTTCAAAGGTGCGTTAAACGTAGCAGAGACTTGTCGAATATGGCCCAAGCCTTACAGGCGTTAAATTGATATCTTTGCTTTGTTTTCGTTCATGTTCAAATTCTTCTTGGCACTGGTTGAACTTTACAGTGGATTATTCAACGACTTAAACTAATTATAGTTGCCTTAGCTGCGTGCTCACCGGTCCATCACATTCCAGGACTGAACGCGTTTGTGTGCTTCATTGTCAAACTTATTAGTTTGTACAGAAATAACATTGTGAATAGGCGAATAGCTGTTATTTACATTCTTTCAGTCATTTCCTGCAGCTTTGACAGAGGCACTCAACATAGCACTTTCTCTAGGCATCATTGGAATGGTAGGAGTATGCACAGGAGAAATTTTGTTTGTTAGTTTGCTATCAATGCCAGTTTTATTATTGGTTTTGCCCGTTTACGTATTACTATCATACGTGTGCAATAAAACATTCTTTTACTGTCTGTAATCATTATCTCTAATAGCAGTAAAACCCTTACTGACGTCATTACTGTGCTTATTATTAGTATTAGTATTTAGATTATTGTGCATAGTGCTAATATTTGTACATGTATTGTCATTGCTCATTTGCGCTCTCTCTGACACCAATGGATCGGGTGATGGACTTGTATCTGCTATTGCAGCATCGCGTGTACTTCGCGTTGGCGTTAGGCTCATTGTATTTGTTGACACAAACGGCTAATTCTGAGTGGAAGGCAAACTACGTTTGTATTGCATTGCAGCATACTTTAATCCATCACGCAGTCCAGCCTAATAACTACGACGTACGTGTTGAATTGTCTGTGGTGATGCTTTAACGCTCACCTGCACCACACGAACTACTCGCATTGGTGCATTACTCTTTCATTGCATTCGCCACAAATGTCATTTAGACTTATCTCGAAAATAATATGTGCGTCTATCAGATTGCGTTGATGGCTATGTATGAGAACAAGACGAAGTTAAAATTGGAGTTGAAGATGATGTTAAACCAAGTACACTCTTGATAGCTGTTATAGTATTTGTTGTCTGTGATGAAGATAGCGGTAAAAAAGAGAAAGATGATGCTCGTGTAGGCTGTGAAAGCTTTCTTGTAGTGTACTAATTACTTTATCTGTGGCCTTGTTGTTTGCTGCGTGTTTCAGTTACTCACGGAGATGAGAGACGTATATACACCGGATAACACGTGATGGTGATAAGTAGTGTGATGATAAACAGCGTTTCAAGCGAAAAGCACAATTTAATACACAATAGCGCCACAGACAAGCGAAGCAGCGTACTACGCTTGTGATATATAATATGAAAAACAAAGATCAATTCATAAAAGCAGTCCTATTGCAACCCTCGTAAAAAGAATAAGCGTGCTCGCACCATGGCGTTGAGCAAAGAATGCTGGCGTCCGTACAGGTAAACTATACTGCTATGCGAGGATTAATCCGATTACGAAACAAGACCATGAGTCTGACTTGTCTACGCACGACGAATTCGATAGAATAAAAATGTAGTGCGTAGTAAGAATAACAACTACGCACACAGGAAAAGAACCACACCAGTGTCAAATATGTCTGCAATAAGTGTGAAAAGCAGTATCATTACAAACAGGAGCGATTTGATAAGACGATGTCACATTAATAAATGGTGATTGGTCAGTATAATGTGTATTAGTGCAATGTACGGAACTAGAGCAAACCGAACAGCAGGTGATCTGAACTAGGACGACATAATATTCTGTAAAACTATTTTACTAGCAAACTTGTTTTCTTTTCTATTAGTGATAATATTTATATGATCTTCATCATTATTATTATCATAATCACCATTAATAACATTATTTTCACTATTCGTTAATGCATTAAGCGTATTCGATAATGAATAGATGCTGCTGCTTTTACTATGAGTTGTGTTTGCCTGCTAACCGGAATTAGTCTACTACTACAGCAACATCAAAAGTGGAAGACTGTTACTATTACTACCACTACTATCTTTTTTTATTGTATTGGTGCAAATGGCACGAGAGTTCGTGTAATTATTATTGGCAGCACAGTTATTTTGCACGTGGCGTGGAGTGTGGTAGAGTTGCACATTACTTGTTCTTGTGTGTGACGATGATTTATTTGCCGATGCAGACAAATCATTATTAGAACAGCACAATTCATGACATTACACGACACGTTTTGGTGCTGCTCTTTTGGTGTTTTGTACAGTAAAGTTGTGTGCTTTCATATTTTCCTTGTGCTGTTTATAACCGATATTACCATTATAGTAACTATTTTCGTCAAACTATGAGTAATGTTAGTCTAGTTATCTGTGATATTGTTACTGTGCTGAGTGCGTGCACTGTCTACGATCACACAAAAGCAATCGATGACAAGGTATTTTAGCAAATGAGTAGACAACAATCTGAAATGTCAATTGTGCGCTACCATTGCCTGCAATAATACTACAAAACTGTGCACTACTGTTGCTACTTATATTATTCACAGAAGGTGAAAAAGAAGTTTATTCTGACGACGACATCGAAGTTGTTAATGACCGTAGCCGTGTTTGTCAACGTGTATTTTCGTCATTAATCATCTTGGCAATGTTTGCCTTGGGCTGTAACACAACGCAGACCGAGCCTGGAGTTTTGGCTACTTTGCCAAAGTTTACTTTGGCTACACCGATGCACAGTGAACTTTACATCGCTAAATCTACTTTATTGTTAGCATTAACAGTATTATCATTAATGCTATTTGTATTATCATGCGATTGCCTTTCGCACTTGTCATTAGGTTTCAGCTGAAGTATACGAATTTTAACTGGTAGTGATAAAAAGCCAATAGGTAATGATGCTAATAATACTTCGTTAATTGTACCGTGACATGATCGTGTACAGATAGCATTACGGTTAATAATATTCTAGCTACATATGCTATACTGACTACTCTTTCTATTATTACTATTCTTGCCACTAATTGAATTACTGTATTTATTACTGTACAAACTATTCGTACTGTCATCGTTGCTATTAGCATGTGTGCTGTTTAAACCTAAATATGTCCGCTTTCTTGAATTGTACTGTGCTTTACTACATTACTGCTGTAAAGATAAATTTGAGCTTTATATTTTGATTGCATTTTAAAAAATAAACTGAATGCGTATAACAGGATGGGATGTATCCTAATTGATACATTATTTTCTTGAAATCGATTACGTTCTAGTAGCACTTCTTGATTTGTTTTGTCGTTAATAAGATATATTTTCAGCTACTTACCCATTATAGACATAACTATTGTGAGGTGGTTTTCTGTTGATTTAAGCTAAAGTACTACTTGGAGTATTACTTAACATATTTTATTGTTTTTCATTTGTTACTTATGCACTTGTTTGTACCATGTCATTACTACACACACCGGTAGATTTACTTACTCTGGTAGCGCCCTTATTAATTATTTTTTACACTTCTTTACCAGTGTGTTATTGTCCAAGTGCGTTACCTTGCACTAACTGCTTTTGTTTTCTTTGTTTATGTTGTAGTGATGATAGATCAGAGTGTTACGATGACGTGGAAGGAGCTGTCTGGCTAATCGAATCAGGTTGGAGTGCGCAAAGTTTATCTACCAATTAGTAGCTATGAGCCTAAAAAGCGCAAACATGTTCTACATTGAGTAGACGAAACTAAACGTGCATTTTTCGTATGTTTTCTCTTGCAGAAGTAAGCGCGTGCGCTAACAAATACAGAAGCTAACTAACAAATAAATAAATTAGCAAATACTAAAATTAATTTGTTGCTTGGTAAATTCGATGATCAATATATCCTAAATCGACTATCTTGAACAAAAAAAATTAGATTATAATTAATTTTGCCAAGTATATAATAAGAAAAGAGAAGTAAACTGTACACTAACAAACCAACTTTTTTTTATTGATTAGTTAACAATTTCACATGACAACTTGATGCGTGTAATTATATTTATGTATACATTTTTTATTAGATGCATTTACATGAAGTAAATAAAATTTACGTTGTTTATAACAATGTAGTTGGAAAAAATCAGATTGTATATATTTTTTAAGCTGAATGTATTTTTAAAAAAAAAGCAAACCATGATGTGTGAAACATCTTACCCTTATAAGAATGAGTGTATCAAGTACTACTAATATTTCTTTTACAACTATTTTACCTGGCATAAAGCAAGTACGCTCATCCGCTACATACTCTTTATCTAAGTAAGTAACATAAAATACGAGACAAGAATGTTCTCTCTACATTTGCACTACTCTTCTATCATATCTATGATATTGTCAAAACGTTCTTCCATTTCGTTTGTTTTCTCAAACAAATTATTGTAGTCACTCTCTTTGTTTTCGTTACTATTAGCAATTATATATTTATTACACCGCAATGGAACCACGGTATTAACTTGATCATTGCGTTAAGAATTTTTTGCAGTAACGCATTTTGTTTATTATTCTTATGGGATTTGAGTTGCGAAAGAAAATTACGCAGTCGAGTTGTTTCTGTCATCATCACTTGTCCTACTATTAACAATTTTGTTTAAGGGATTTTTGCAGAAAAACAATTAGTCTCTATCACTTCTTTATTTGTCTTGATCGATTACACAATCCGCGTTAGTTTATGATGTTCGTGACAGCACTTACACAGTAGAACTTGTAATTTGCTTGTTATCAACATTAATTGCAGGGTATGCTCGCCTAATACACTACGCAGTTTTCTTAATCACATCTGCGTTATCACAAACATTTTAGTCAGTTGTTTTGTGTGAAATGTACTTAAATTTTCAGTCTTTTGTTCATTATCGCGTGTCTGTTGGTTATGGAGACAATAAAAACCGATGATGATAATTCTTACGATGATAACGCTATTTTTGTAACTTCTACTGTTTTTACTACTACTTTTATTTTTACGTGTACGCTAATAATTGTGAAGGTCTCGTTGGCGATGGTGAACACTACGTTAACGCTGATACTTACTCGCAGCAAAGAGAATTATTGGTTATATCGACATGAGCTACCTGGTAATTGATAATATTACGATTTAAATCATACATTTCGTTGTTAACAATACACTTTTGTGCATCTCTCGCGTTACCTTTTCTATTGTCAGTGGATGTTGATAATTGATTGCGAAAATCATGTACATGATGTTAACGAGAGTTTTAACGTGATCACTACTTCTTCTGTGTATGATGGGCACGTTATTATTTTTATTGTTATTATTATGATTGCATAAGCGAATGCAAAATTTGCCGTTGTACTGATAATTACTTTAACAACTTAGTTAAAACGTCATTTTGGTTGACAGCTTCTTTTCTTTACTTTCTGATGCATTCACTATGCATATCGTGTGTGTTGCTTTACCGACGCATGACTGACATTTTGTTTAGCGCTCCCGAAAAGTTATTATTTAATCAAAAACTTTACAAGACGTATTGTATGCGAGAACTAGTTAATATTTAATGTTTGTATTTACTTGTCGATACTTTTAAATTTTTTTTCACACTTGACTGTTACAATATTGTTTTTTCTGACACAAGAATGCTGCTTTGCCCTTTATCTACTTTTAAAAATAATATAAAAGATGAACAATAACGTAATAAATAAAATAATTAAATGTCTTATATACACTACTTGAATGAGATAAGCGCTCTGTTCAGTAATACACTTTACAAATAAATAAATAAATCAATCATACACATCTATAACTATTATTTTATGATAAGATTAAACACTAAATTTTTTTCTTACTAAATAAATACATTAGTTTGTGCACTATCTGTACTTTGTAGTAAAATCAAATGATGTATAAATAACATGTGATTTTTTTAAGAATTTTTTTTTAATAGTTGAAATACACAAATTTCATTAACAAAATCAAGCAATATATTAAATTTATTATATTTGAATAAAATTGTGTAACAAAAAGATTTGAAAGTGGTTTAGATTGAAGGAATATGTAACATTTGGCTGTTGATTTTATAATTTAGAAATTAGGAAGAATAAAGTTATAAAAAATTAAAATAATTGTCAACCATGAAATATTATTGTTTATTAGATCATTTTCTGCTCTTTTCTTAGCTTTACTGTCTCTTCTTTTCGTTAAATTGCAGTGATGTCTTGGAAGTTGCTATTGGTGTTACTGCTTCAGCTTTGGGATTTGTGCTATTAGCACATACTGAGTTCTGCTTACCATCAACATCACCACCATGTACATTTTCAGTATTGGTGTGTTTATATTCGGTGAAGTTTTGATTATCATCAGCATTAATATTTTCATCGCTCTAATTTGTACCATTTCTATTAACATTACCATCATTTTCATTGTCGTTGTCGTCGTTGTCGTCGTCATCGTCGTTATTGTCATCTCCAATTCGACGTTGATCGACAGGGTATATTCACCGTTGATAGAGCAAGATAACAAAGACAACGTCATCGCGAAAGCACGCAATGCGATGTAGTAGAGGCATTTTGATGATGAAGGCAAACAAATCATCAATCACCGTGTTAAGTGCTTTATAAACGAACATACGTCATGGCATTTGGCCTACACTTTTCATCTTGTAATTAATAAAAATTTGAGGTGTCATCATCGCAAATCCGAAAAAGTAAATAAATCGGACCTGTGTACCAATCAAAAATGAATATCAACTCTTGTGTGAGTCAAACACAGCAGAGTACACACTATATGCCAATAAAATAGGTATCATTATGTAAATCAAATAACGAACTGCGGTTTCATCGTGTCGACGTGTGCGTGCATCATAGCTGTCTTTGAAACTAAATGTATAACCAAAAATGCGTCACTACGATGATTAAAGTGACACTTTCTCTTCGTTTTTCTTATCTGTCTTTGTGCTAGTCATAACATGATATTAATTGTCATTGGCAGTAGTCTATGTTGTATTTTCCGATGCTATCGTTCTGCTTGATAAGTTAGCTTTAGGAACATTTGTCGCGCGAGTGACAGTGGCAATTTGTGCGAGTTTTCAAAACTACGTTATCACTCCTATTCCAGATGGTAACAAAATTGCTCATGACGTTTCTTGACTATCGAGCAGGTATAAAAAAATAATACTCTGAAAATAGCAGTTGATGAGAATACTTCGAAGAGACAGACCTTTGAAATTTTTACGACCACGTCAAAACTTGACATCATTTGAAAAGGCTAAGTATTAAAAAATCATGTGCAGCACAGTAACTAACGCGGTAAGAGCAAGAAAATATGGATTTGTTTCCAGAAAAATGCGTTTGGTGTCTTCTGCATCATTAGCACTGGCAAGCCCCATCGCCTGTTGTTGCTTCAAGGAAAGTTCATACTGTTCATAAATTAAAACTTTCCACAATGCAATAGGCATCACATCAACGGTAAGATTAACCAGATGCTACACGTCACGTGCGCTGGAAGTGTTAAACTCGTACATGTGATCGCGTATTTGTCAAAAGTTGTTGATATACACGGCAGGACCATAATAATTTGAGGATTATATAAACGGAGTAAATGAATGAGCCTGTGGTGGCAATGGTGAGGTAAAATCAACAATAGGACTTAGAATCAATGTTTGCTGTATGTACGAGTGGTATACTTTACATTGTATGCCTTCAACACTTGCACTTGATAAGTTGCTTTTGCTCTCCTATGGCTATTTTTTATGACCTACAAGACGATGTTTTACTGCGTTAGTATGTGGGTAAAAATGCACAAGTGCCGTCGAGCTAGCAAACTGTTGCCCTTTCATCTATCACTCCACACGAATTTAGCCTGTACAATTGTGAATAGCACACATTGTCAAGTTGAGTGTTCGTGAAACATGTGGATGTGCTACACTTAACGTACTTTGGTCAAAAGTTAAATTGGTAAATTATACTGGTTAAAATATAATATACTTACATGCCGACGAAATGCGTAAATCGAACATATCACCACGTTTAGCAAATGGTATTAACTTTTGCGAGAAAGTAGAAACCGGCTTGTGTAACGTGTCATAATTAAACGATGTTTATGGTGTGTCGTGACGTGACGTCTGTTTATACGTTGTTTATACAAAAGTATCATTTATGTCAATCATACCATCTAAATTAACTACATTATTTTTGGCGTGCAAATTTTTCGAAATGTTTGACATTGTTAATATAGGTTAGATTGACAAATCGTCATTAACAATAGTACAATTCGCTCTCATAAAAATAAAAATTACGCTTGCTATGCACAAAATTAGTTTATGCACGCTGAAGAGTTTGTATACTTTCAAGATCATCATGAATAGTTAACAAATAATTAATTTTTTATTTAAAAAATTTTTAATTAGTCTTAATTTATTAATTTTTACGTCACAGTAAAAAAAATATATGTAGGAAAACTATTATATTTTTTTTAAATAATATAAAAAAATCTATTCAAATAAGTTAATAAGATTATTTAATTTTAAAAAAGACTATTCTATTAAATTTTTTTTAAAATGCTATTATAAAAATTTTGAAAAAAACCGTAGAATTTAAATATGTTGAGAGAATTGCTTTTATCAACGTGCTTAAATCCTATATAGTGATATCTTGCAAATAACTTAAATTTAAATTATTTATCGCTACAAAAAATATAAAAGTATAACAAACAGGATAGCATCTTGTTTTAGAAAAAGGAGAAAACAAAACAATATAAAAATTTGAGTATGAAATATATCATACTACATATACATATACACAACCTAATGACTAAAGTAAGGCTCTAATAAAAGCATAACATAAATAAAACATTCAATTACAGCAATTATGGGTAAAAACTGACAATTGTAGCCTTTATCAATATTTCAAATATTAGTATTGATTTTTATTATAAATTATATCGTTTTTAGTGAAATGTATTACTGTTATAGAACAGATATATAAAATATAATCGGTGTTTAAAAATATACATAATACTACTTAATTTAACTATTAAATATATAAAGCAATATGTTAATTACATTTAATTATGTTAATATTTATGAATACATCATCTCTCAAAAGTCAGCTGTGCACATCAAAAAATCTGTGCCAAACACAAATAATGATGCTGCAACTTTAGATGTATTTTCTATATTTGGTAACTTATTATGTTGTGTGTCATACATCCCAAATTCGTTTCATACAAATGGATTGAGTGTAATTGGGAGGCTAGATAATGCCTTTAAAATTTGCAGAGGAGAATAATTTATAAACAAAACAGTAGAAAATAATATAGCAAGAATTGCGCACATTACATACATTAACATCTATTGTAATTCATAAATTTGCTTATTTGCGAAAGACGTGCATTGCAGTGTACTTCTTGACAAAAAAGAGCTCTGATTACTGCCTTTTACATCATTCAACATCAGCAAAGGTAAACTCTTCACTCCTCGTCAAACTTAAGAAAGTAAGTATCTATTATTACTTCCAAAGTAACTAACATAATTCTTTATTGCATTCTGTCTATATTACGGTGAAGTAAATCAATAATTGTAAAATACTCTCGGTCCGTTTTGCATAGCAAATATTTTGCATGCATGTGGATTGAAATCTCGAAAAAGCACCACAGCAGAATACTTTTCCATGGCATTCTCCTCACGCGCTAACAACTTTTGCCTATTAGTTTTTTCTCGTGAACGTGAATGTGATGTATTTTTCTTGTGTATGTTACTACTGTCATCTGTGTTTATGTTACGTTTGCTGTCAAAATTGCTTCCCTGACTTTTTTCACTGCAAGATAACACACCTACAATGACAATATATTGCAGATCATCTGAGCACGCGAAGTCTACCATGGAATTCTTTCCACCATACTGACTTGCAAACGTTTCTTTACATTGCTACAAGTAGGGTATATATTTGTTAACAGAAATATCTACTCATTGAAGATGTTCAATATCGACGCTTGTTAGTAATTTCGCTTCTTTTTAGCTTAGGGGATAAAGTTGTTGTGTATTGGAGGAAGCAATGAGAGTTGTAATACTACTGTCATCACATAATTATGGCTTTGCTTCCTGTGTGTCATTGTCATAATTTTTGCAAATAACATCATCATCATCATCATCATCATCATTATCATTTTCTCTTGCGTGACATTATTTACTATTATCGCTATCATTATTAACAGGTAACTTCTCTTTACCGCTATTATTGGCACTTGATCCAAAATTCTTAGCTTGTACGTTTAACAATAATTACCTTGACATGCTAGCCCATTAAACACTATCTGCTGAGTTAGATTCTTTTCATTAATGTTACCTCTAGCATTATTACTATGAAACTTTTTGGTTTACATTGTTCGCTAAGTTTGATCGTTTCAGTGTTTTACTAATTATTAAGGTTTAAGTTTAACGCGAATTGTTGTCAGTTTATTGGCTTAATATACTGTCACCGTTACTATAAACCTTCGTACTATGTGTTTTTAATTTGACAACAGGTCGATCTTTTGGCAAACTGAAGAGTTGAATCAAATAAGTAGCATGCACAACTCATACAATTATTCTATACGCAGACGGAACTCGACAAGTAAAAGCAAATATATCATCTAACAATCACCCAAATTACACGCTCACTAAGGTAAATCAACTGAGATAATTTTGATTAGCGTTTAAATATGGTAAAGCAATAGAACATTTACGCATCATTAAATTATCGTACAGATTAGGTGAAAAACGGTACAAAAAGGAAAGTACATATAAAGCTCCTCATATCATGCGGAGAAAATCGGTTGCTACGTCAAGTTACTCTCGGTGAATAAGCAAATAAAGTGCATTACCTGTAACTATAGGTAAAATAAATATACCGCACTACATCAACAAATTAATATATGCAGTGCGTTTTCGTTGCTCGATGAGCATCGTAATCGCCGACGTTTTACACATAGCTACTCCGAAAAAGAAGATATTAATTAACATCATAACGTTAAAATGACCATTTATTTTAATTTCACAAGCCATGAAAAAAAACATGACACTTACTTTACAAATAATGCTAACTACCAGAGTGTTGTAATTTGTGATATGCAATGCTTTACTGGCAACGCGAATTAGCTAAATTATGCCCAATGCACTCTCACCAGCAATGCTGTAAAGACGAAAGGAAACAAGTGATCGCAGGACAGACAAGTTTTCGCGGTATTTGTTGATTAATTCAAATTGTTTACTTCCTCTCTACAGTAATGTGTCATATGCGTTACGCAACTTTATGATGTGTAACCTGCACTCCTCACCACATTGTGGATTGTGATCAGGATGCCATTTTTTTATCTGCTATCGATAGGCTCTTTTAACATCATCTTAGCTCGCCTTAGTGGACACGCCTAAAGTTATGTAATAACTTTATTAAACACCTATAATCATATCTCACAGTGGTCAAACAAGCCATAATAATGTAAGTAATATACATAAAATCAAAAGCATTTTTACTAATAACTTCTGGCGAGTTTGATAACGCTTTTCAAATTCGCGTTTACGCTACAAATATTATCGTAAACACATATTAAGCCATTGCGAGCGCGTTTCGGGTGACACAGAGTTTAACTCTTCTCCTTGCAGTGATATTACGCACCGTTATACACCTGGTCGTTGCTTAATAAAATATGTTTGCTATGTGGCGATCATTCTTTCGACAAATCGTTTGAAATCATTATTTTATCTCAATAACGTTTCTGCAGGTGTTATAATATTGGCTGATGCCAGTTAATTTGCTAAACTGTCTGGCATAACGTATAATTGTAGTAATTTATGTAAAGATGAATAGTAGCTGTTTTCAAGTTATTACAGTTCTCAATACGTTCTACTTTGTAAAATGCGTTTGAAATAATATCTTTACGCTTATTTAAGTTATTTGAATGATGAATTATATATGCAATATATTATGTCAGTAGAGGTATGATAAAATCGATTGAAAAAAAAAATATGTTTAATATATAGAAGATAGCACGTAAAATAGTACTTTTCTGTTAAAAAATTTAAATTAACAAATTAATATTAATTATTGGAGATTTCGCTAATCTATCTTAAATTATAACAATTTTTTAACTATATTTCATTATTTTGTTAATGTACAATATAGATTATTATACACATAAGAAATCAATAATAATTATTGTTATAATCATTTGTTGAATATATATAGTTGTGATTAAATTGGGTAAATATTAATCAAGTTAATTTTATTATGTCTAAAAATACTCATATATAATTTATCACATACAATGTGTTAATGAAATGTATCATCAATAGCATTTGCGAATATTGATGAATAAACTTTAAAATACGTGTTTGCAAAAAAAAATCAAATTGAGTAGATTGTAAATGAAATTAATTTTATAATATACTCTATATTTAATCGAATTTGTGGTATCATTAAATTCTCGAACGCATACATTATATCACATTAAAATTGTAGTTAAGTGTATAGATTTAATTAACTAATAATTAATAACATAATCACATATAATATAATAAAATGGTATGTATAATATAGAAAAAATTTTATTACGGAAACTTCAACAATATTACAACAAATACAATTTATGTTAAGCCAATGCAGTTTGCAAAATTCTCTTTAATATTTTTATAGAACAAAAATAATATAGGTATTCACATAATTAATATAGGATAATGGATATTGCTGTATATAACGATAATAACATTGCTTACCCTGAGATTTATAGTGTTCTAATATACTTTTATAAAATTTGTATGATAAAAAATATAAGATAAAATTTGAACGTGACGTGTAATAACAAAAGAAATTTTTTTCCACAATTAATTACAAAATATATTAACAGCAATAAAAACATATAAATGTAAATTTATTATCACTGTTTATGCTGTAAACTGATGCACTTTATACTTACTTATTATTCAAAATCTGCAGCATTATACATATACTTAACAGCATTTGGACAAACATCTTTATAATTGTACACCTCGTAAGTTGAGTTTTGGAGAAAATGTGCGTAAGCATTGATCAAAAAGTTTAATGCATTTTGTCGGCCTTTGTCATCAAATCGTAGAGCAACAAATCACGGCAAATAGTTGAATGCACGTGTAATTCGAATGCTTTTCATACCAGGTCCTGCGAAATGTAACACTCGAGGAAATATATTCGTTGCCGTTTTGTTAACCTTGGATATTGTGTCTTTTATCGTGATTAATGGTAAAGCATATCTAATTGAGTAGGTATTCTGTAAATTCAACGGTGAAGCATGCTTAATTCTAGTTTATTTGAATAAAAAATCTGGTGACGACATATAAAATAAACGCGCTATAATATCACGTATGTCAAAAGCATACACGTCATTAGGAAGCGATAAACTATAGCTGCTGACATTACGTGGAAGTCAATTTGAATACTATAATTTATAATAGTAATTAGCGACTTCTGTGACAACAGCAATTACTGACGCACTTTGATCGACATCTAACATACCAGCATGCATTTCATGCCGCAACTTTAATTTGCTGTTAAAGTTTTTATTTAGAACATCAAATTCAACTTAATCTTGCAGTAGAAAACCATATAATATATGCATCAAAGCTTGATCATCATCCCAGTAAAGCCCTTCTTTAGGTACAGTTTAATCTATAAGTCGTTGTAACGAATTCATTAGCTTTTTATACGCTCATACACGATGAAGACCTATCCCAGCATTAATAAAACGAAATTTGTTACTCATTTCATCTGTATTTTTAAGGGACATTTTGTCATTATTTAGAGACGTATTATTTTTCAAGTCATGCTTTTGTTGTTCTCAATTAACTTCAACATTTTTGTTGTTTTTGTTGTTGAGTTGATAGTGATGTAATTCACGCACTTTTTCAACGTAGTGAGTATGCGGAAGTTACACTATGTCGTATCATTATTTGCATTACCGCTAGTTTGCAAACCATTGATTACCTACGCACTGCTTTTCACCAAAAAACATTGATGGAGCTTTCATTGCGCCGATTCGCACTGCAGTTACATTCAATTATCCAAGATTACGCGGTGAATGAGTAACAAAGTCTGCTATAAATGGTTAAATAGATTAACCAGAAAATATGACATCTGCATCCATATTCAAGATAACATCATCATCATTTAGCTTTAGCTGATCAATGGCTTTAAGGTAAATAAAGGGTTTTTTGAGATGTGTATATGGTGTCATGTTAATTCTTATTACAACCAAAGGAATATCAGTGAATAAAGAAGATACCAATGAATAGCAAAGTAACTAGCTAACTTACGTGCTTAACATTAGCATCACAACACGCGTTGATTTTTTTTACTTTTCAGTGCCATCAAATGATAAATATTGCCGAAAAGAGTTGGTGAATAATGTACTGTTTAACGAATAAGTATAAACGGACTAGAGCATACGTAAATTAAGATTTTTTTCCGTCACATGTGTATTTGTTGGTTTTGATTACAAATTATAAACAGGTGTTGATTAGAAGTAAATGAATAGTGTTGTGAGCACACTAATAGTTAATACTATTAAGCCGCAAAATAAGCACATAAAAATAAAAATTTTGATTTAGATATTGTGCAGTAATTGTTAAAAAACACTTTTTTTAAAAAACAACTTGAATGCAGTAGTAGTTTTAAGTTTCATGTTTATTAATTTTAAATAAAAGAAATGAATTTAAATCTTTAATGTTGTTTTTAAAAAAAATAATCATGTCGCTAAACTATAAACAAATTAAAAGGGAAACAAGAACAAGCAAACTTTTGTAAGATGAAAGTGTAATTGCATTCATTTCATCTAACATTTGCATGTTATCAAATAATTTATTATTTATAATTATAATTATCTATTTTCTGTGGTCAGGCCATTGGCAACCCCTAGTCGAGACATCAGTGTCTCTAACTCTGAGAGCCAAGGCAAATGAACTACATGGTAGTACGGGAGGGAGGAAAGAAAGAAAATTATTCTAATTCAACTCAATACTGATGTTATCTTGTTGATTTGTCTTATTACATATACTCCATTGATATTTATACATATACATCATAAAACTTGATTGCACTGAAGTAAATTTTAATATTTAAATTCCAATATACACTTAATGTGCTTATCTCGTTAATACATGATAATTATTTAACTTCTTGCAGGGAGGGTGGGAGGTTGTTAAAAATTATATATATTTGTTTATTTATGTGAGAGCTCAAATATATTTTGTAATAATTGTTAATCTTATATTATTTGAATATTAAAATAAGTGCAAATAAAACATAGAGGTAATAGATGTAAAAACACAATATCAATAATCTAATCATTACAAAATTTGTAAAATAAGGTCATAATTACGATTAACATAATGTAAATTTATAAATATTGTAAGAAATAAAATAATCAGAATAAGAAGTATTTACATATCTAATTATATTGCGACACGCCACGACCCTGCCCGGTATGGCTTTGTACATATATAATTATAATATGTCAAATATTTGTAAAAATGCTTTTTAAATATTTCGTGATTATATAAGAATAAAGTATTTAATCACGCAATTTTCAATTGAGTCACTAGAAATACTTCACATCGTTAACTTTTGATTGAATTTTGCTAGAATTTTATGCATTAATTATAGATTAATTATTCCTATTGTTAAACGGTTAAATATATATTATTATTTTGAATGTTAAATTACTAAGTAGATCAAAATTTTGGTTATGTAATAACTCTTTTGCGATTACTTTCTGTTCAAACGCATAAATATCACATTTTCAGCATTGAAGTAACTATATTGAGGAGCTAACTGCTTCACTCTATACTTTTTCATATGTTTTATGAGTATATGTATGCGCATATTATAAGTATACTTAATACATCATGTGTTTACTTTATTTTAATATAGTGTAGCGTCACGCTAAAGAAGTGCAAGTCACATTGCAAAAAGTGTTGGACTTCACAACTGCCACTATTTGTGTCATCCATGAGATGTTTAGTGGCTCTTTGCTATTTTTAAATTATTAAATATTGAATAAGTCAAGCTGAATTATACTTGACATGTGATATTTTTGTATAGTGAAAATATTTGTCAGTTTATTAATTATTTTTTGTTTTAATATCAATGGCTGTTGTCACATTATTTTTGAAATGCTTTACATTTAAGTATGTACTTAGATTTCTAATATATATCTTACCCAAAGCAAACATACTTATACATTTATTTACTTATCTGTGCTTTACATTCTTTTTATATGTTGTCAATTATACATAGCACTATGCATTTAAATTATTTCTTATTTACTTTTATTTAATTTTGTTGTTACAATTTATTTTTTTTGATTTTGATTTATTTCAGCTAACGTATTTGACAGGTAATAATGCATGATAGGACAGATATACATGCAATGGCAAGTCATGTTTTCATGACATCCAATCGTTGTTTTAGCTTTACACATCGTCATGTGCTGAGTTTACGACATCTGTGCTTATGCTACTGTTGACAACTATCTGCGAATCATAGTAAAAACTTTGTTAAACCTGTGATCAAATTCACGTAACTCTGTATGTGTGTTAGCTAGCAGCTTTTGAACTGAAAGTACGTAGGCTAATTATTCGATAGTAAAATAGATACTATTATACTTGATAGTAGCAGACAATAACTCTTTACCGATAATAAAATTGTTCAAGTATTGTAATAATTATGAAGTTTGCTTGACACCGATGACAAAGGTGGTCTCGATGAGCGAATTTACACTGAGTTAAGTCGAAAAGTAATCAAACAGATATTTAATATATAAGATGTTACTATTGAAACATTATTGCTGCCCACTGTAACATTTGATTTTGCTTACGATTCCGATACTAGCATGAATTCAGTACCATTTAACAAATTTTGTCTATCGATGTTATAGCTTGCGGACAATTGGGTGTGTACGAGAAACGCTAAAGATTATGTCCATTTTTACAAAATGCTAGTTGGTTGCAACAGGAAACAGCCATCCGGGAACGAAGATTATGAGGGTAGGTTACGGTTTTGGCTTGTTGTTTTCTTCGCGTTCGTTTTTGATGCTAGGGTGTTTTGCTTATTC
This sequence comes from Blastocrithidia nonstop, assembly GCA_028554745.1. Lineage (NCBI taxonomy): Eukaryota > Euglenozoa > Kinetoplastea > Trypanosomatida > Trypanosomatidae > Blastocrithidia > Blastocrithidia nonstop. Next base: position 551,150 of record JAQOTN010000015.1, on the reverse strand, counting down.
GACTCGCATTGCGACGTTCGGGCTTTTTTAGTGGGGCGCATGGGCCGGGTCGAGGGGCCGCCGCCCCATTCTCAATGAGAGAAGAACAACTGGCACTAAACAAAAGCAAGGTTTGCCGGAACCTGGGCGAAAAACCGGAAAACAGAAACATGCAAAAATTATTCTCAAATCATTGAAAACTAAATAACAATTAAATTATTTAATGATGCACGTTGTAAAAAAAAATAAATGCAATTTAATTTATGTAAATTAAATTCAATTCCATTAACATTTAATTTGAATAATATTATGCACCTACACAAATATATATTATTCCATCCTCACCACACGTAAATAAAGTGTTTCCAATCAGTTTTATGTCGTTTATGCATCCTTTGTGCAGTGGTATGCGCACAGTTGGGTAACGTGTTGCCTTTTGCACTGCTTGTGCAAGAAATGAGTTAGTAGTAGAAAAGTTTGCGTTTTGCGTTAATTGACTATTATGTAGCTCTTCTCGTGTAACATCACGTTCTCCATTGACGTTAAGATTACTAGTGAATTCATTGACTATATTATTGAATATTGGTTTACGCATATCTCAAAACCCAATGCTGCCATCTTCACCTCCACAGAAGATAAATTCATCTCTGTTTCCAAACAAAATGGGGATAGTGGTACGCGAATTATTTTCCGCACCAAATAGTCGGCATGGTAGCATTATACCCATAACAACATCTCAAATACGTATAAATCCTCCTTTGTAGGCTACCAACAAATACGCTGATGAATGCGACAGTGTGATGGACGACAGCTAAAGTGCTAGCGGAGCAGTGAGTGAAAAGATGATAACATTCGTTGCTACATCAATTACCCGAATCACACCTTCTTTTGCTGCAGCAAAGTATGTTGTACCTGCAGCATTTACAACTGCCGAGACAATAGCAGATGTCGTGAATGTGTTCTATGAAAGTTTGCTACATTTTACGACGTCCCATAAACACACCGTTCCTTGTGACAACCCTGTCAATACTATTTTACCCGAAGGAAAAAAGCAACCACAGTAGACGTCGGTATTATGTGAAAATGTGCTTATTGTCAGCGTCGTCGTCTCACGGGCTATATTACTATTACTATGATTGTCGTAACCATTATCGCAAACATTGCTAACGTTAATGTGTGTAGATTTGTAATGAAGACTACTTTAGCCATTCGGTTTTGTTTTAGCTGCTCGCTATGACAAGGAACATAAATTTATTACAACTGCTTGAGTTCCACCCCAGCACAACAATTTGTTACCGTAACGTCGTATCCCTTTGACCGTTTGCTTGTGGACATGTATGATCTGTATTGTACTTGCAACTTAAACACTTGTCTTGCCGTAAGTATGTTATCCCTTTTCGTTGCCGTTATTATCATCATCATCATCATTGATGTTATTATCATCATCTACTTCATTTTTACATTCTTCTTTATTGTGTTCTTTATTTATTGGAATTCACAAAACTGCTCCTCCTTCAACGGCGACGATTATAACGTTCGCATCAGGTACAAAATCGCACGCAGTTAAGCGAACACGTTAACCATTTTGGTTCATATTAGCTATGCGTGCAAATTGACACAAATGTTACTGACGCTTTTTGTTTAACTTTTGATTTTTATGTTATGTCAAGAACAAGCCTGAGCTTGTATAGTAATCATGTACTATTCTGTTAATGTCAATCAAGATGTACGGCTGCAGAGGCGGTAATTGTTACACTATCGGACGAAATAATGAATTTAATTTCAGCTTCTTGTGCAACGATCGCATAAATGCAACGGTATCATCTCTGTTAGTACACTTGCGCAGTTGCAACTCACGCTTATATAAAGAGTTAGTAATATCGTGCTGTGTTGATGCAGTTGAATATGCACTATTTGCACCAAACACTTTTTGTGAATTTTACCCTTGTAATGATTGTTATTGTTGCAAATTTATGCAATTATGAAATTGCTGTAATCGTTGCGGTTGACACAATAAGTCATATGATATTGCCTTCTCACACATTTATTACAATCCTGAAACCGATAAGGGCACAAGTTACTTTTGTGGTTATGGCACTTGGCCTTGTTTACAATAATCCCGCATCAAGTCGGAATTCTACACCTACTGAATAATCTCAATGAGTTTTAATCGACCTGTCTGTGGAGTTCACCCACGGTATTATTCATACTGAGCAGCCGCCTACGCCACTGACCTGCACGTGAGCAGGTACGTTAACCGGTTAAAATGCTCTTTCGCAATGACCGACTCAAATACCTTCATGTTACGCATGAAAAATGTGAATGCCTGCTGGCCATTGTCTTCGTCAATAAGTTACAAGAATTGCTGCTACGCTATCAAAAAAGGTAATGACTTTACCAGTGATGTTAATGCCGCAATCATGTCATGTGCATTCAATTGCTATCGTATGAGTTGTACCTGCCGTTCATGTTCACTAATATCGATATTATTTTTACTGCTATTACTTCAATTATGGTTACTGGTAATGCTGTCGACGTTTTCACTTCGTCTGTCACTAACAATCACATCTGCGATTTGTAGTTTGCGAAGATTTTTTTGTGCACCATCTCAGTTTTTTTACTCAATAGCACGACACAAACTTCGCATCGTCTTTCGTGCGTAGTATTCTCCTCGAAGTTGTGCCGTTGCCTCTTCATGCAACAACTCAGCAGATGAGTAATACCCAGCTTTGTTTAGCCAGGCAATAACAATTTGTACAATTTATAAACGCGTAAGTGTTGTTCGCTATAACTACACCAACGATTACGGCGTAGAAGAGGCAAATAATGGTGAAGCAATATTTGTTAATTTTGGTACTTGACGACAATTACCCTCACCGTTGCTGTGTTCGTTGTAATGACGGTTTTCATTGTGCGTGTTCTGACCACTTACGGTAGTGTTATCTCTATTGAGCTTTTGACGTGACTGCATTAAAGTTTTTCACACACAAAAACAAAAAAACCCCTTGAATTAAGCTTTATAAAGTAAACACAATTCTTTTTTGTAAATTTTGTGCTTGATCTTGAGTGTTTACGTGAATTGCTCAGAACAAACAAACACACAAATAAATACTAAACTACTGCTACAATTACTGATACTACCACTATTACAGTGATAATAGTAAAATTAATCAAATATAAATATATACTTGCAAAAGAAACCCTATATACCTTTGTGTACGTTAAAATTTTTTAAACTTTATTAATGTAAATAAAGGAAAAGTAATTAATAGTGCAAACTACGTTGATTGCAGATAAAATCTGACACAAAACAAAATTTATTGTTAAAAAGAAATGAAAGCAAAATTTGCTGTTGCCATTCACTCAGGAATACAATTTAATTTGTTATCACATTTTTTTTGTTGTGGTAGTGTAAATTACAACAACGGTATTGTTAATCATAATATTTATTTGGCTGGATTTGCTAACAATCTTTCCTCTTCTATTGTGTAAATTGATACACGTATTTAATATTAATAAAATTAAAATATAGCGTGCTTACTTATAGCTGAAGCTAATATAATTGTTTTTTTTAATATAAAATTTATAATAAAACATGGTTTTTATTTATATATTACGTTACCTACCGTGCCGACGTTCACGACGTACAAACTACTTCAGTACGTTAATAAGATCCTGTCGGTTTACCTCAGGTCATGTCTTGTCGATGAAGATAAACTACGAATATCCACACTCGTACAATAAAAAATTGCTAAGTCTATGCTACCCACCTGTGCGAAGCAGCAGCTAGGGCTACCGCGAAATTGAGTGCCCGAACACATCGTCGTTGCTAACACGATTAGTAGCAGCAGGAAGAGCACTGATACTGCTAGTATCACTACTTTCTCTTTGTAACGCATGCGTAGATTGATTTGCATTTTTACTTTGTACATACTAATGATTAACGTTACGAGAATGCTACGTTATACTTCGCAGCATTTACCTGCTCAGCATACTTGAGCTAATCTCCAGCTTTTTCTAGTTGTTTGCACCCAATATTTGTGTGCTAGTAGTATCCGCTAACGTTTACTGTATCAGTCGATTACACGCCGTTACAATTTAATCTTTACCACCATAACTCACACACACATTCACCGTAACACGACGTGGTCTAATAAATCGTGATTCGTGTTCAACGGACATCATCAATCGCAATACTTTTGTTGGCAATAATGACGGGTTCGTGACGATGAAGCGAATACAAATTCCTTTTTCACGTGCCGTAGTGCGTATCTTCTCAAAGAAGAAAATAAACAATGTCATCAACACATTTACCTCAAGCAGTGGTCGGTTTCAGTTTTACGTTGAGAATGCATACACAGTTAGCATAGGTATGTTGCACTCAATGCAGTAGTCAATAAACTACAGTAGCTTTTCACCGCCTCTACGGTGACCATCAAATGCGGTGTTGCGAATAAGGCTAAGAAAGAACTGAAACTGACTCTGATTAAATCAAGACTATGCTAATTTATTCAAAGTTGAATTTGCAACACTAGGCGATTCATACAACACTTCATGACAGAGCGCCTATAACGAAATACTTTTATTTGTACTGTAATTTTCACGTCAGTTATCACTATCGTCCTTGTTAATGTTGTCATTATTGCAGTTGTTGCTATTACTACTACCATTGTTATTATCATTATTATTATGATTACTTTCATTTATGTTTGTGTGAGTAGCTGCATTAGTCATGTGATGAGGCAATAACACTGAGTTAGTGATTCCTTCATTTTGCATTACATGGTTTTTCATCACACACCGTCGACCATATCGACGATTGCCATCCATGATAACCGCCAGGTGTGTTACCCCGTGATTTCACACATTAGTGTTTTCATTGCTATCAATGTTACTATCACTGATATTTTCGTTTATCTTGTGTCGAATTTAACTGTGCTAAGAGGTATGTAGTTGTGTGGAAGTAACATCATGTAAAAAAATGCTGTCATTGGTACCATTATTACCGCCCTTTCCTTTAGTATTGCATCTATTATAATTAATACTACAGTTTTTCGTAATGGTGCGTAGACTTCGCAAGCATGCTTTTCACTACGTCATAATATTGGTGGCATTATGTCAAGTATAGCGTTTGTCATGAATACACTTGCGAGCTAATATAAAGAGATAAATGCTAAAAAGTGTGACGAATAAAAGACAACAGCCCATGCCAACGATAGCACAACCGTGATCTATGGTGTCAATCACACTACTTCGATTTATGCCATCGTGTTATCACAAGGCCAAATAGGACAAATCTGCTATCGTAAAATGCCCATTAAATCTTTTACTACTGTGCATTATATCAGTTTTGCTATACAAATTGTAAAAAAGTGAAAAGACAAAGTAGATAAGTTAAAAGTATTAATTATTTTTTTTTGATGCTGAAAACAAAGTACTTCTATAGTTGCAATGGAAAAAAAATAGTTATTAATATGTTTTCCCGTACTCTAATCGTAAGTGTATGTTGCAAAACGTCAATCAAAATAAGTAAAGTAAAGCATGTAGTTTTTGGTAGAAAGTTACAGCGCAATATACAAAGCAACACATTCACATGTAGCAATTAACAAAAATATAATATATTTTACATACACAGAGAACAAAATTTTTCGCAAGCAAACAGAATGTAAATTTAGCAAAGATATATGTTGACAAAATTAATAGTGTTATGATGTCTTCGAGGTAGGTGCTTTCGTAGAAAACAGTGTATTAGGCTCTAACGCACCAGACTGCAGCATACCAAGCAAATCACCCTTTTTCGCGTCCGTTCACCGTGAGCGTTCGTACTAGTCCATGTGTCGCTACAGTACACCCGGTGTCACTAATGACAAGGATTGAAATGTGTGAATAAACGGAGACAACAACGTGTATACACCTTTTATAAAGTTGACGAGAGGTGTGCTTAGTCAGTTTCCTAGCACACGTAGCAGTGATCGTTGACTCTACGAATTACCATCTAACCCGCGCCGACGATCACGCTCACGGGCAAATAGTCGTAGCTGTTCCGTATGATTTGACACCACGCCATGTTCTTTTTACAAGTTGCCCTTCATCGATTAGAGTTGCTGCTGAACATGCAACATCTCAGCCTGACTCTTCGAGAAGCGCTCTTCTACCCGGTTTAGCTGGGAGCGTAAGTCATCGGTGATTTACTTGTTCTTGTCTAATTTACGCTACGCAAGTGTGTATGCTCGTGACAAACTATCTAGCATTTACCTTGCATAAGCTAATTTGGCACTTTCACTAGCATTAGCATCGACGTTAGGCAACGAAGACGACATCAGTGAAGGCGACATAAATGCGTTTTGTCTCATTATTGATTTACAGTAAAGAAATATAAATGAAACAAGTCTTTTTGTAAAAATAAATAAATAAATAAATTTGATTGATTATGATGACAACGTGTTGACTTTCGATAACAACATAAAAAATACAAAATAAATCAGAATACTTTATAAAAGACGATACATAGCATGTCATTCATGGAAAAGAAAAATTTGTTTATAGTAGTTGTCATTTGGTGCATAACCAAAAGTATTGAGAAAAAGTAAAGTAGATGAAATTTATTTTCAAATTTTTTTTTTCTGTAGCAGTCATAATATTATTATAAATAAACATTTATTTTTTTTAATATACTTCTTACTTCCACTCATTTTAATCTTCATCATCAAGTAACAACAAATGTGTTGGCTAATTTGCATTATTGCGTTCCGTTAATGTTATGTTTTTGTCAAAATTATTATTGACGTTATTATTTTCACTCTTACGTTCACTACTGTCGTCAGTATCATCATCATCATCGACTAAAAGCTTGCGGGTAGTAGCATCAAGTTTGTTTGCTTACATCCGCAAAGATAGTGATGCTGGCTATGACTTTGCTTTTACGTCGACAGTACCGGAAGGCCGTTGTAGTTACTCGCCAATATTTTCTCAGTCAATGTCATTGGAATCGTTATAATTGTTTATTTTCTACGCACTTGACACACTCAAGTCATGTGTAGAGTATGTACTATTGTTATTATTATTTACACGCCGAGTCGACCCATCACCACCTTACACATGATAGAGAACAGGATCGTACAACTGCGATGGTGCAACTTTCTTTTGTGACATGGCCTAGACAAAGTGCCGATCTTCCGCGGACAAACGATCATACTTGTACTTTTGTGGTGCAAAGACACCATCTTTGTAGAAAAGGTCATGCTTTGTTTTTTTCTTGTGATGCTATAAGGACTCATCTAACTTAGAGCTTTACGTGCCATACTAATCAATGGAAGATAATGTAGAACAAGATGCAGAAGAAGATGACGATGACGATGAGCACGAAGATGACATCAGTAAAACTTGTTAACGTTTTGTTTTGCGTTTTTCTGTACTTTGTGGTGACATTGTCTGACTAGCCCTTTGTCTATTGTGGTTTACTTTTTTATTTTCACTTACCGATGTCTATTTTTGTTACTATTATTACTACTATTATTACTACTATTATTAATCATCTGCATCCAGATTGCTATCAAGGTAACCTGGCGGATGATAACGTGGTATGTAGCCATCATCCTCACTGGAACTTAACGAATCGTCGTTGACAATAAAGTTATCAAATTAATTTTTTTTCGTTTTCTTCTTTCTACCTTTGCCTTTCTTCTTATTGTTGCCATTACTACCATCATCTTCTTCCTCTTATACTGTAGGGTTCATGTCTGTTGCAATTTATTAACCAGGAAACGCAGAAACGTTTGTGAGAGAGTGCAGTGATGAATCTGTGCGAGCTGCCTGCTATTCTGCATTTTCTACCGCCTCCACTATTCGATTATACCGAAGTACATTATACCGCGCATCAACATGTCAGTACCGTTGTTGCGTTAACGCTCATTTGCGCCGTGGTGCATTTCCGCGTGCAAGTTGTACCTCATACCGTTGATCATTGAGTAGGTTGTATAGACTGTGATAGGTGCACAGAACATCACGTAAACGGTAATCGGCGGCACTAATGTCGTGAATGCAGTGCACTGCCGCAAGATGCCGCTTTCAACTTTGAGCTCGACGAAAAACAATGTGGACGAGTGGGTTATCCTCAGCGGATAATTATGGAGATGAGTGTTACTGTTATTGTTAGTTGGGTTCATATTCTGCGTATGGTATATGTTGCTAACTCATAGTCTCACTTCTATGGCTATATGGATTATCATCATCATCATCATCAATAATAATATTATTATTATTACTACTACCATGAGTATCATCTTCTATTTCACCAACGGAGTATTCTTGGTGATTCATGTGCGACAGGACATCAAGTGGGTCAATCACAGGCTGTTCACCATTGTTAACGTAATCCACACGTCGGTGAATTCGATGTAAATGTGGGATGTACCGAGTCTGCACGTAGTGTTCGTAGCACACCGGACACACATACACCTCGGCAGGGTTGAGTAGGTAAAACTGGTCCATGATTTCATCAAAGTACACGTGACGATGCAACACATTTATTCCACCACTTTCACCATTGATGTTGTTATTACCATAACCAGCAAAACCTTCTCTACTTGTGCCATCAGCCGACAGGTGCACATCGCGTTGCTGAAAATGAAACTTCTTGCCTTCAATTCGTTCAATAAGCCGTTGAAGCGATTGTGTCATCGGCTCACGAAAGTGTGGAGGTTGCATAAATTTACCATGATCGGTAGCGATACGTATGAGCGTGGATGTATTGTAGTACAGTCGTAACGTTTTGTCCGGACTTAGTATTTATATATATTTGCCAGTGTGCAAAGGTTCACACGTGACTGCGTCTATGAGTTCTGCCGCAACACTTTACAAATTTAATTAACCACTGTGTGCCGCTGCACGGCGTGGAAGTCGTCGCTTAGGCGGCATGTTTGCTAAAAAAGTGTAAATACACACAAATTTATTACTTGGTAATTATAAAATAATATTAATAAATTTATTATCTATATACTGGCACATATGATTAAAAATACCGAGAAAGAGTAATCCACGAAGATTGAAAAAGAAAAACTACACGTCATATTTAGTACAGTTTCTGTTGTATATTATGCATATTCAACGAAACATTATTTAATACAACAACTATTACAATTGAGATTTGCATTTTCGCTTTCGAAATATTAAGATAATGAATTGGACAGCGAAATAAAAAAACCCCGTCAAACAACGAAGCAATAACAAAAAGCGCATGTTTAAAAAAAGTACAGTTATATATTTGGTATCTCTGTGTATTGTTGTTATTTCATGTGTATATCTACATAAATATTTGCAGTGATCCTCATTCACATACTCAGAGTAATACTATAATAATAACATGGGTCGTTACGATGACAAAAAATTTTGATGTAAACATGAATATTATTAAAACGAAAAACGCATCAAAAATATATAAAAGTTTATAATTTTTATGAAAAAATAACTTTGCGCAAAGCAAACGACTTGTCAGTCTATTCAAAAAAACCCAGCACAATGTTTGCATGCCAATTACAAATTGTTCAATCACTTTGCCTTTTTTCTGTACATATATACATGTACATATAAGTACGTATATATGTATGTATAACTTGCGTTTAGCTGTAACGCACATACAGATAAAACATAAAAAAAATATTGATATGCACAACAATGTTAACATTTTTAATTACTTCATTATGCTGACTTATAATAAAAGATAGTAATAAGTCAAACACATTTTCTGTCAATAATAAAATAAAGAAATAAAAATAACGTAAAAAAAATAATTTTTTGCTGTTGTGTATTTGTAAAAAAAGCAATCAGCTCTGTGTCTAAATAAATTAATTAAAAAAAAACATTGTACGTTTGCATTCTCTTTACATGATAACACATTTTGCACAGGTAGACTAGAGACATCGAGTTTCACGTGGATGTTGATCATTATCTAGATCAGCAGGTAAAGGCTCAATCGCTGGTGTGATGATGTGTACTTTCTTTACTTTATGAGATATTTTGTTGTTTGGTGTCTGCCTATCTTCCGATGTCGATAATGATGGACGTAAACTATCATCACTTGTATTATCGACGTTATTTTGATTATTTTTATTATCAATGCTACTTTTATTGGCTGCATTGTGATCCTCTCCAACACTTATTTGCTTTACATCGTTACTCCTCGAAATAACGTCTACACCGTCTATTTTTTTATTCTATTTTCTGTTTAGCGAGTTGGTTTGCCTTTCGTCAGCGTTGTCATTTTTAGATTTGCAGTGTTCGTTGCTATGTATAATATCATTTTCAATTTCTTTTAGTCTTTCAGTGCTATATAAAGCAAACGCATTAAGAGCAGCTACCTTGTCCTATGGCGTACACACATGTTTCATTTCGACCTCATACTATTCCTTTTTGCTATCGTTATCATCTTTATCATCGTCGTCATCTTTGTCATTGTTGATGCCATCTTTCGTACCATCTGTGCTCTATTTATTAACAGATGCATTTATCTATTTTTTCTGATTGAAAATGTCACATGCGTTACTCGTTATACCATTAGATTACTTGTTTCCGTTAAGTTTTTCTTGCTTTGTGATTTATTTGTTTTATTGTTTTATTGCATGCAGAGTTTCTGTCTTATCACGTGTTTCTTACTAAACGCCGGTAGAATTTTACGACATTGCTTTCACTGCATAAATTTTGCCATTTGAGCTAGCTGCAGACTTGTTAAGCTAATTGACTGATGTCATTCCGTTACTCTCACTCGTCTCACTCGTGTTATTACGTGACTGGTCAGGTCTGCGTCGTCGTGCCATTTATTTTTACACAATTAATAAACTATTTTATACTTTCAAGTTAGCTCAAACAACTTCAAGTGCAAAGATGGATAATGGGAAATTACTAGATTTATTTGAAAAAAATGGTTATTATTATTATTGTTGTGATTATAAAAATAGAAAAAAGTAAGTGCAGTGCAAATATAATGTAAAATTGTAAGTAGTTGTGATATTCACAAGCTCTAAATTAAACATAGCATGTTACCTTCACTATTTATAGCTGATATTAGACACAGCATTTAGCTTAATAAATACGTTGTAAAAATATAAGTAGTATGCCAATTACAAATAATATATTTGTGTGTAACAATCAAAATATATATGGAAAAAAAGAAACATCTGAACACTACAACAGATTACTTGAATATTGAACAATAAAGGTTTATTTGTGTTTTACAGAAGTGTTTCGCTAATTAACAGTGAAATAAAAGCATTACAAGTTTAATTGTTAATTTATTATTGACATCAAATATTTATTTTGTGTTGATTATCTTTTAAATGTAATAAATGTGTTTATTTTTTTTCCTTATTTTCTAAAAATAATTTTTGCTTTACTTGAATAGCCGGAGTAAGTTGTGCAATGACATTCAAATTACCTCTCGTGGAATGAAATCTAGCAAAATCAATACCAGCAAATTTCCGAGTAGTACAGCGCAACACAGTAAGTCTAAACGATCTGCCCACTCCCGTGCTCTTGCATACTCTTCTAATATTGCATCACTTACTTTTACCGTCTTATCACCTATTTAAGCAGCAGACTTATTATCATTGTTGCTTTTGTGCAACTATGTGTTGTTATCATAAAAATTTGCATGTTTGTTTATGGAATTATTCTTCTTTACATTTTTGTTATGTGCGAAGTCTGAATAAGACTTTAGTGATGCTGCAGAAGAACGCCATCAGCACCATCGTTGTGAAACATATGTGTGATATAGTATAATTGTTATAACAATATTTCCTAACACATATAAACCTAATTTGTACGGTTGAATTGAGCTGATAAATTATGGTAATTTGTACATCACTGTCGACGAACGAATAAGAAGAACATTACTGAGAAATGTAAATAGAATGTGCATTCACGATGACGGATTAGGTAGCAGAAACATACATAATATGTTGACCAGACAGAAGAGCGAAACAAGAATTCAATCAATTTATCGCTCTGACAATGGAAAACTAGTAAATATTAACATGAACAGTATGCTTGGTAAATATTTACGTGCTCCTTGATCTGCCTAACTATTCATTAGTTAACGCATCTACTACAAATACTCTCGTCTCAATTCACTCCGACGGCGTTACTCTTCTTGACGACGCTCTTTACCAGCTTTGATTCGCCGAATAAACTATGATGGTGGCTGTCTGCCACTTCCATTTACTGGCAAAAGTTTGCCTACCATTTTTATATGTAATGTTTGTGAAATTATATTAAAAAAAATAATTAATTCTGCAATATTTTTGTGTGTTCACAACAAAAAAACGATTTGTCTGCTCCTTTACAAAACATAAGTAAATTAAAATACAATTTATTTCCAGAAAACTAATTAATAAAAAAATTTCAACAAGATCAGACATGTCACTAGGTATCAGAAACTTGGTGCAGCAATCAACAGTAACAATAACAAGAACAACAGCAAACATACATATATTAACTAAAAAAGCTAATGTGTAATTTATTTTTATGTATTTGTAATTTTAAGACATATCTATTAAAGAAATTATTACACATGTTCTTGTGATAACAAATTCAATGTAATTTTACGAAGAAAGTTTTCGCGAATGTCTATTGAAATGTTATTGCGTAATATACTGACAACATCTCTAACTATATCCCTAGCCTCCATTGTTTTGTGTTGTTATGCACGTAGTGCCAGAACTTTAGTTATGGTCGAATCAACCACGCTGTTTCAGCCATTTGGTCCACACACTTTATCTAAATCTTTTTGTAATTCGTGCTACAAGATAGCCTTTTGCGCGTTACTGAGGTTTTCGTACATGCGAATACCCGCGCATTAATTACTGGTTAAGCTCATTAGCTGTTATTTACTATTTACAATAAAAAAAATATGTAAATAATGGCAATGATAATAATAATAATAATAGTATAACACAACAACGATAACAGAACTGTAATTTATAAGTAAATATTTTGTAGAAACATATAAATATATATATGTCAATTTTATCAATTAACAAGAGGTTTACACCTATTAATCTTCAGCATTAAAAATTATAGTATTATTTTAAAGATTATATTTATGTTTAAGCACATGCTTTTTGTCAGAAACATTTATAAAAAAATTAACGATTTTTATAATATGATTTTCTTTAGTTATCATTCAAATAAAGAAGTTAGCTTATGTTTACGTATATGGGAGTATTTGCCCACATATGTTCATTGTTGCACATGCATATGTATATATTTATAAAAAACATCTGGGATGTATACTAATTTTATATTTAGACTTTAAAAACGATATATAATTTTTACAAGAAAATATTACAACGTATTATTTATTTACTTATACAGAGATATGCCACTTTGCTTTACTTACCAATGCTAACAAATGCATCCATTGCCACACCCTTGTACTCTAATCGAGGCTGCATTCGTGCAATCTCATCTTTCTTGAAGACACCATATAATCCACTGTCATTGTGTGTTTTCGTAGCGTGTTCTTCCTAATGTTTGCTGTTGGCAGCGTCAAGTTTGTGTGCTGTGAAATATGTACATGGAATATTATACGGTGCACGATGATATGGTGGTGAGATGAGATCAACAAAAAGTGCAGGTTTTGTGTCGTCGTTATTGACAATCTCATGCAAGTAGCCATTACTAAATGGTGAGAAATGAAAAACTTCAGTTACTCGTTCTAGTCGATTTTTACCACATACGTCATCTGCAAAAATGACCTTAGCTTCGCCGCCTTGCTGAGACCGAATTTGAGCCAATTCGAGTAACTACTTCTGATGATCTCGAACTCGTTTATACTCTTCTTCAGCTGTCTCTAAATTTGAAATACTTTTCGTTTCCTTTAATATTGATGTGATGCGTGTCTAGGATTTGTTGTTAATTCAGTCAAACGACGTAATATGAACATTGCCAAACGTTACACGCTGCCACACACTCATTGCTGGGTGATCATGCAATGGGAGCACCTTTTTTGGTGGTATCACAAACCAGCAAAGCGTTACATTTTCGTCAGCGTATAGTGTGGAGCAACCAATGATGTCATTCTGTGCGTCACACTTCCATTTTTTTTATTACGACTGAAAATTTGTGTTGTAATGACACTGATTTAGTGCATTCTACAACAAAAACGCTTGCTGTGCTATAGGATAATTTCGATCTTGCATGTACTTTGTGGCATCGGCGTCAGTCACGTAAAATGCTAAATCCTACAGTGTAAGTTATGCAAACAAACCAATAACAGTATTTAGCTATGTGTTAATCTTGGGTAATGCACGTAGTAACGCCTTCATTTTGACTATTGTATATTTATAAAAAAATTTAATCCACACACACACACAGTAAAAAGAATTCTATAGATATTACTATTCAAGACAAATAGATCGTGCTACGATCCTTATAAATAAAAATTATGGAGAGTTTAGAAAAAAAGAGAAAGATATGTAGCTATTATTTATTAACAGACATTAATGCTGACAATAACACTTTAAAAAAACATTTACGTAAAAAAAACCAAAAAAATACATCATTAAATCCAAAATAACAGTATATAAAATACTTTGATAATTTCTAAAATTTAAACTTTTGCACCAATTTACAGAGAGTCATTTTATTGCAAACGATCGCTAAAACAAACAGAAAAAAAAAGGAATACGTACACAGAAAAGTAAACAAATGAAAAGAAAAAATGTTGAGTTTATACAAATACATTGCTAATGTCAAAATAAAAAAAAAATATGATTGAAGAAGGTAAATGTACATAAGTAAGTGAGAAGTACAGAGCGAGAGCATCGAACTTCAACGTAGACACACGAACATAGAACTTGTAAATAATATTATTGCTCCAATATGCCAGAAAAAAATAATGTCTGAGTATCTAAAAAAAAAAAAGAAAAAATATAATTTCAATCATTTTGTCAAGTGAAAGTACAGATATAAAATTCAGAAAGTTAACAAAATATAAATTTATTTAAGTAAACTCAACCATATCTCTCAGATTTTTTATCTCACTTTTTCTTTTTCTTTTCTGGGTAATAGATGACGCTATAAGTGAAACTGTATGTATGCATTATGTATCATTGCACATTAATGCTTCGCTGCAATACCTCTCATTATGTATTTACTTGTAAATCTTTTTTCTTTCAGTTTTTTCTCTTCTTCACTTTTTGAGTTTATTAACGAGCAGTATTTGTGATGCGAAGATCAAACAAAAGACAACACAACAGAAAAAAAGCTTTTGCAGTATTACTCTTTTAAAATGTTTGCAAGTTTATAAGTATATGTACATCAGATGTAATCAAAAAAAGTATCATGCAAAAAAAGAACACATGAAATTCACATAGAAAGCTTCTATTTTTTTATACCGAGGTATAAATAAACATTTTTTTTTATGAAACCATAATATCAGACAGTATCAAAAAATTATCTTACTTGGAAAAACACTACATTTTGCAAACAGCAATGAAAAGTTATACTGCCTAACACATTAACAGAAAAAAACCCGAAAAAGAACACTTAAATTAATTTGATAACTCTTTCTTTACTTCACAAACCATTCTGCAAAGTGTTTTAACAATTACTTTTAGTGTTTTTACATAATAATTATTAAAGGACAAAACAACAAACACACATGAATATCACAACGCACACACTTATCGTAGTTTGCACGCATTACACAAAGTTGTCGAAAAAATGAACTGAAGAAGTCTATCAGATTTCACAAAAAAAAAATAGCAAACAAGCAATTTTTTTGCACGACAGTGCATTTACTAATGCAAATATGTATATAAATGTGTAGTCATAAATAGTATCAGCTAATCGATGCGAACAAAAGGTAAATTGGTCATGATTTTCTGACAGCACATCTTATTATCCTCCTTTTAACAATAAAGCATTCGTTTCAAACACAAAAGGATAACAGGTATTTTGACATTAAGAAAACAAAATTTATTTCCATTGGCAAACAAGTTATTTTACACTCAAGTGCATGTTTTTATATTTGTGAAAATATAATAGAAACAAATCAGAAAATATTTAAAAAAAAAAATAGTAATTACGCTTTACATTTGACATTAAATACTATTACATCAATGCAGTAATGTTGTAAATAAATAAGTAATACTTCTGATCTGCTTAACGCTCTCAAAATTAGATAATCGTTGACATATTGTACATATGCATCAAATTTACATTACCTTATAACGTCATATTTGACAGAAGACTGACGTTTCTACACGTCGTTTACACTTTACTCCAGGAAAAAGACATTTAGAGAGAAAAAGAAAGAAACTTTCAATTTTTTGTGTATATTTAACAATTTATAATAAAATATATAGAAAGAAACAGCAACAAGATGACAACTATAATAAAATAGCACTACAAAGTGCAAGAGTCTATAATGTAGAAGAAAAAAAAAGGTTAGTCCTTAAACACTCACATGATAAGCAAATTAATAAATAGGTTATTCCAAACTTATAATTACATGTGGAAACCAAATACAATTTTCTTTCCTGTCAGCTTTTGACTTTTTTTTTGAAGAATATAATTTTAAATGTAAGAAAAAAATAATGTACAATAATAGTTTACCTCAAAGAACATATTAAACAGCTAATACGTTTATTGTGCTTTTAGTTTATATATATATATTTTTTTTCAAAATTTTATTTAATTTTATGTTATAAACTTTTTTATTAATAGTTGCCCCGCTTCTTCTTCAAATTTAATTTGCTGAGGAACGATGTTTCCTTTGGTACGGGACTACCTACTGCTGCGGTTCACTCTTTCAAGTTCATCCCGAGTGTGCTCATTCGCAGCTTATCAATCTATGTTGCCTGTACTCGATTCTTCTTGCGTAATTGCGGCTCGTCAGACTGCGACTACCGTTACTTGATTTTCTTTATCAATTCTTTTGACAACTCGTATAGTCCATTTATAAGTTACTGCCACCGCTCAGATTCTTACGTTTTGAGAGAGCGTCGAAATTGTTATTCGTCCTATTCAAGGTGTGTCAAACGGCGTTCTGCTGGATTTGCGGATGGTAACTGTGTGACAATACTCTCGTTATCACCATCGCCGTTGATGATGTTATAGTTGTTATTGGTACTGCTACTATTAGCCTCACCAATGACGTTATCTAACTCCTCACTTGCCATCATCTCATTAACCCCATAACCAAACATGCCCTTACTGGGCACATTAATCGAATTGGTATTTTGTGCACTGATAAAAATATCTGTCCTCATTGCTTCTGGTGGCACAGTGCTATGCTCATTTACCGATTTCGCTAAACGGTTTCTATTCACAGTGCTTAACTTGTGATTTTATATCGGAGACATCATCATTGAGGTTGCCACGGTGTTCGCGATGGATGATGGTGGTGGCAGAAATGTGTCCTTAGCACACGACGTAGTTGGTGTGTCCTTTGGTGTGTTGAAGTGACTGCCATAGTTGCCAATCACCGGCAATGGCGGCAAGGTGTCTCGGTCGATTCGATTTGCTTTGGGTGATTGACTCTGTGCATTTCGTGATTTACGTTATGTGTTATACGGCCTATTACTATCATTCCCATGATTATCACCATTACAAGTGGCAGCAGTGCCATTCTCATTCTTGTTACTGCGAGCCAGTCTATCGCGATTTGCATTTTCAACCTACGAGGAGCTGGCAGGACGACCGTTGATAGTGGTTGAGTAATTCTTTCCACTGTTATTGATATTATTGTTATAGTTGTAAGTGTTATTTACATTTCGTGTACCTTGTGGGAACTACGGCAGTGGAACCGTAATAGGCGGCGCAGAATCACCAGAGTGGACCGAGTTAGACTTTGCTGGTGGCCTTGGTGCAACACCGTCGTACAGTTGATGTCTGTTAAACGGTACACCATTAATGTTATTGCTAATATTGTTTCTTTGACTAGATGAATTTGGTGGCAAGCTGGAATTTTTGTCAGCATTACCCTTGTGTGTGGATGGCAGTGAACTTCCAGGTTGCAATGGGTATGGTGGGGGTGGGGATGGGGTTAGCATCGATGTTTGATTTTTATTCATCAATGCTTCATTGTTGCCCTCGTACTTATCATTACCATTACTAATAATAGCACTACTAGTTTTGTTATGTTGAATAACAAGACTCGTCTCGTTTTAGTTGGTGATTGCGTGTATAGAGTGACGTGCCTGCCGTGCCGCACAGGCGCGAATCTCAAGTGCACACCGCAAGGACAAGTCCGCGTTCAAGGACAACGACTAGGACGATGAAATGGTGTACAAACCCAACACGTGTGGTAACCTACTCGGTTAGGTCATGATGGACATTAAAAATTTCTGCCACCGCTCATGATGCCGTCGCTATGACGGCTTCATTGTATTATTGTTGTCCTTGTGTGCATTGACATTAGAATTACTTGACGGAGACGCACAGGAGGCTGTGTTTTTACCCGACGCAATATTCTGCATGCACTCCTGAAATAAATCCAACGTACATAGATAATTTGTTACGTCGGTCTTGCTCAGCTATGGCCGGTCTTTCTCACTGTAAAAGCAACTGGCCATGTCAATAAAGTATGCGGTGCTAATAACATTACGTTTATTGGTATCATTGACGTCGGATGTAGAGTACAAATAGATTGGACCGTTATTACACGATTGCAGACGTACTTGAATGACAAAGTGTGAGATGGAGGAGGTCAATCCAGGCACAAACAGTTAGAGCCGTCGTGCACGAATGCTACGAATGACATGAAAGGCTTCATCTAACGTGCAGGCTCTGAAAAAGCGGGCGTGTTAGACGGTGTCTATGTTGTTTAGCTACCGGCCAAGTAAATCGTACCACTCATGATTGAAGAACTACACCGCAGAGATGTACACATACTTGTGTGGTGAATTGCCACTACTCGATGGTGGTGTGGTGGAATGAGTATTATTACTACTACTACTACCACCATTATTTAGAGTTGTGGCTGCATTATTGTGATGTTGGCTATGATGTTAATGGTTGCTGCTAGTGTTATTGTTTTTATTAACATTTTTCTACGATGATTGCTACTTTTGCGAGTGTGACAGTGGCGATGATGTGTTTGTGGCCGGCACTCCACGACTACTACGTCGCTACTTGTTTATTTTCATGAAAAGTTCAATGAAATAGTGTCATAACAGACCAGATTACGGATCTAACCGAAGTGACTTGGGTGTGTTGAATTATCCTTCTTTTACAGTATTAGTATTATTATTATTATTATTTAGAGTATTATTTGTGAGACTATTTTTCTTTGCTGTATTAATGCCACTTTTCTTTGCAGACGACGGTGAGGGTACATTGTGCCCGTAGTGCTGCGCTAGTTGATCTACTCCAACACAGTTAATACTTTACAGATAGAGTCGTGAAATGTTAATCTAGTTAGACGTGTCGGGTCTAAACTCACTCATCGCGTAACTGGCACTTCCAGCAATGGTGGCAAGATCGGTTGACATGCACCCAATAGTCTGCATGGACGTATTCAATGTTGAGTTTTACAGTTTGCTATTCTACATGATTGAGCCCCGCTCACGTGCGTGCAGTGAATCTCAGCTGCATCCTTGTGTATCCTTGATTTGTACATGAGCCACTTTGTACATCCCAGTTGAACTTTTCTGTCGCATTATCTCTGCGGTTTTCGCACCCAGTAACGAGTATGTCTTACCACTGTTATGCGGGCCAAACGTGTACACGATTACGTTGTGGCCGGTAAACTGGAAATCGACAATGTGGGTACGTTTTAGCAGTTAACGACACATCGGAAATTGAGTAAGCACGGCACACTACGAGGATGGCCCATCTAAACTTCATTTACCACCATCAAGCAAATTTGGCCGTCATGTCATGGACTCTACGTCGTAGTCCGCAAAATTGCACTGATCAATGTCGCTAATGTTATCACCCCGAACGCGAATAAAGATGTTAACTCGTTTGCCCTGCGTCGGACTTTATGGTTTATTTTTCTAACTTAATTTCATGTTACTGCCTTTACTGCCCTTGTTATTACTAATTTTGTTTTAAGTGGGGATGGTATCGTCGTCAACGCTGTGCTTTTTGCCATCAATTTAACTTAACGCCTATACTGACATTTTTGCAACTGACATTATTATAAACTTGCAATAAAGTATTCGTTTCGTAATCACAATCAAAATATTATTAGTGTTGACAACTGTCACTTCCTTCGATTGTCAAAAAACAACAACAAAACAACACCCAGAAATTTTTTTGTCGACTTTTTGAGCAAAACTATAAAAAATAAATATATAAATTAAATAAAGTATTTTTTAAAAAAAGTTAATTAAAAAAAATATTTTTATCAAATGTTTTAGGTAAAAATTTGTAAACGTACAATTATCTTTTTTTTTTTTAATTGCAAACATCACTTAAAATAAACATCAATATATTAAACATTGTTTTTTAAATATGAGAAAAAAAAAAATAAAATAAAGTTATGTCTCTATGGTATAAATTTTTTTACACCTCTTACATAAAAAGTTGTTTCTACCTTTGCATTCATTTTTGTTGTGACTGACGTAGTTGTTTCGCAATCAGGTTACCAGATAATGATGCCGATTTGCCTAATCTGTTTGTATTTTGTAAAAATCTATTGTTGAGAGCATTATTGTTGCCACTGCTATTAAAGTTATTATCGCTATTAATACTGTTATTATTCTATTTATCAACGTCATGTGAGTAAATTGCTGCGGCACTAAATTCATTTATCGTATTACTTTCTTCATTATATGTGCTTTTTGTCAACGTCTAGCATTGATGCAGGTCACTACGTTGCTAATTACATTGATTATATTTACTTTATTATGCAAATATGTCATTCATTGATAGCAACGCAAGAGCTGCCTTTTCACCAGGTGATAGCTCATAATGATCATGCATATCATTTCCTTTTATTGCATTATTCTTTTCGTTAGTTTCGATCTTTTTTGAAGTATTATCATGGTGCATCGCTTTTGGTGTCTTCTAATTCGGTGTTTTGATAATTTGTTAGTTGCCTTTGCGACATTGACTAAGCTATGCCTGGCTATCAGGAAAGACATGTGCAGCAGATGCTTGGCTATCCATGTGAGAATATTATGTATTTAAATCATCAACGTGTTTTTATGAAGTTGGTGCACTCAATTACAAAAGAGTTATGAGCATACTATTTTGCACATGTTGTATAGTTTCATGATGTGCTGCAGTGAAACGGTGCAATTAACATTACAACTCATTTACACCATTATTTGACGTACACACTTATGACATACACTGCAATAATTTATTTGTATTATGCATTTGTTTTAAATTATATAGTAACTGATTGCGTAAATCGTGTACAAGATCAAAGTTATATTATTGTGATTTTAATCACACACAAAATTACTTGCCCGCTGCCAAGCTTTTATAAGCGCCTCCTATTTGCATCAAATATTTGCGCATAGCTTTACATTGATTATATGTCACTAACTGCTAATGTTACTATTTTTATTACTACCAATGACAATGAAGATGTTTAATATAATTATGGTACTGCTACTCAAAGTGCAGAATATGATGTGCTAACTGATGCAATTAACATAAACTACAATTACCTTTGTTTTATTTACATGTGTGCTCATGCTAACATTTGACCAAGCGTTTTGCGTCGCTATCACTTTCGTCGTCGCTATCATAGACTAATACATTAACACCTTCAGCATTTATTTATTAATGTGATGATGATAAAGATTATTGCTTACATTCACTTTACATTTTGGCGCAAATGCCTTGATTTAACAAACTTTTATCTTTATTGCTTTGGTTGCCGGAAGTGACATTGCTATCTAGTTTGTTTACCGTGCTTGTATTCGTTTTGACTGACAATTTTTTACTCTGCTTTCGTTTAGTTCATCGTGCGTGATCACGTCTACTTCTTCTTTTTTGTCGTCGTTGTCCATTACAACGTTTAGAAACAGTAGAGGTCACACAAGTCTAGCAAATATCTGCTGATGATAAGTTAAAGCAATGCATATCGTCCACTTTTATTAATTTAAGTTTTTGTTTGTAAAAAAGATGCGCAAGTGAAACACAGCTCGTTACAAGCTAGACAGAAAATTTTACAAAATAAAATAAGTTAAAAATTACCTTGTATGTTTAGTATTAATATATAAAAGTAATGTGGAAAAAATTTAATATGTTAATAAAAATATTGATTGAGTGAACATCATAATTTATGAAGATAGTAATACTATGTAAATATTGTCAAAATACAAATTCAAACAATATGTAAATATATATATATATATATGCGTTACAATACACTTTGAAGTTGTTTTACACATAAGGTTGCTATTTTTAGTGAAACACTTTTTTAAAGTATAAGTTGTAATTTTTTCCCACTAACTTCCGCGGATGTTATTAGCGCAATACAATAAAATAATAAAATAATAGATGTATGCAGTGTAATCAAAAAAACGTTGAATGCACAGGAATAGAAAACGTGTAAATAAAATTAACTAATATGTAATAAATGTTGCTTGTCAAATGTCTTTGAATAGTAGTAATAACCTAAACTACTTTGACATAACAATATATGATAATAATTTATAAATAAATGTATGTTGTACATTAATTCACACCTATTCACATAATCTTTTTCCTTTAACTTATTTTCTTCGAACGAAAATTATTATTCTCGTTCAGAAACAAAACAATATTTCTTTGTATGTGCAACGTTGAATACACGCAAGAAAATATTTACGTACGAGCAACAAACATATGTGATTATTATAAAAACAATTTAATATACAGAATCAGGTATATATATTTGAAAAAGAAAAATACATCTAAAATTTAAAAAAAAAATGATAAAATTGATTGACGAATGACTTGTGTCGAAGATAAAGCTAAAAAACAATTTTTGTGTAATATATGCGTTTGTGTATAGATTACATCTCAAACAAGATAAATTATTTTTAAAAAGTAATATGTCAATTGATAGAAAAATATATAGCGAATTCACAGTGTAACAAATGTGAAAAAAAAACAATATTAATATAAATAATTGTGCACATAAGCGTATAATAATACTTACACACACTTTGCGTGAAATAACTATGTATAAAAGATTAAGTTACCAAGATTGCTTTTCGGTCTCAGATTGTTTTTTATAAAAAATTAAAATAGCACCTAAAAGGTGATTATGGTGTTAATGATTATTTTTTATATATAATGGTTGCACACGCATACATCGGATGCTCAAACACTATGGAAAAAAAAAAGAACAGCGAAGAATGTGTGTAGGTGTGCCATATAGAAGTAAACAAATGTTGAACGAAGTAACGAAAACAGAAAAAATGTGTGAATTACAAATTACATACAATTTGTGTACAAATCTGCACGCATGATATTCTTATCTTAACACGTCAAACATATAAGAAAATACATAAAATACACACACACTTTACATAACGTAAAATACACTGTCTAATTTACACTCACAAAAACAGAAAAATTTTATACTTTACACGTTTGTTTGTATAAAATTTAGATACAAAAATTGAACAATTTTATAACAGGAGAGTACAAGAGTATTATACAAAAGAAGTATATAATTTCTGATTGTTATCTAGTTATTTTTCTTTTTTAATGATTATACGGCAGTAGCGAACTAGCGTGAACGCGCTTGCTATTGACGAATAAATTCATCAATGTCATCTAACTATTGTCTTTTATGCGTTTTCCCATTTCTATGCTTGTGTTCAGACTTTAGTGCCTCAATTTCCTTTAAATTATTACTCTTTTGATTATTTTCATTACTGAGCGACAAACCATTTGTAAGTGATCGCTATAGTGATGCTTTGGATGGATATTCATTCACCACATCTTTTAGAGTATTTGTTGTGGTGACAAAGTTGCTCAGTCCATATGGTACACCAGAGCTCATACTACTGATGTGCACTCCGTTGGAGTTGCGTGCAACCTTTGACGACTTACGCGATAAGTTTGCTTGACTCGACCTACTTGTATTTGCCACCGATGTTGCCGGTGAAAGTGATCGATTTGGTAAACTGCTGCTATTCGAGTTACCATTTTTATTTTTGTGCAAACGTTTGCTATGCTTTACTGTGGTGTCAGGTGAGGTGCTGCTGCGTGGGATAGCTCGATCATTACTTATATTGTTGATATTACGACTGTTATTGTTGTTGTTGTTATTGTTGTTGTTGTTGTACATGTTATTTATAGCCGCCGTCACCGTCATATTGCTCGCATTCACGTTATTGCTAGTATTGTTGCTGCTGTAGTTTATGTTGCCATGCCCGTTAAGTACTGGCAGACAGACAGATTAAATAAGTTACGGCTACACCGTATACCGTAGTTGATCATTCTATGTTACCGCTCGTGCAATATCTTCGATAAAAATGGGCCCTCGCTCTGGCATTCCGCTTTACGGGTTGTCTAATTTTTTGGCCACACGACGTAAGTCATCTCTAATGCGTGCAAGAATGTGTTGATCCATACAGACGGTGGAGCGGTACGACAGTGGAGTGCCATCAGGAAGTGTGTAATAAATATCAAACACATCC
Source organism: Blastocrithidia nonstop (assembly GCA_028554745.1). NCBI lineage: Eukaryota > Euglenozoa > Kinetoplastea > Trypanosomatida > Trypanosomatidae > Blastocrithidia > Blastocrithidia nonstop. The sequence goes on along the minus strand of JAQOTN010000015.1, from coordinate 526,575 downwards.
TAGGACGATTAGGCAGCGCACATGAGTCGTCTTCGTCCTCGGTGACACACTTACACGGATTAGAACATTTAGTCCATTCCATTGTCATTATTATATTTATAGTTGTTACCATTGTTAACATCGTAGACAGTACATATTTTACTCATTGGTTTTCCACGCTCTCTAGACGATGATGAGTTTGCTAAATCAGAGGACAATATCAACGTGTTTTTACTGTTATTTACGTCAAAACTAGACTTCGCGTTTGGGTTGTTATTGCTGTTACTATTACTATTACTATTGTTACTGCCGCGTACATTGTACACAAACGGTAAATGCGGCTGAACCGAAACTGTCTACATGACTACGAGTAAAAGACTACACACACACACACAAAAGAATAATGAATGAATAATTGAGTTACAATTTACTTGTTAATGAAATATAAACACTTTTTACTATTATTGCGGAGAATGAAGACTTTGCACAAACGTACAAAATACAGATAACTATAAATATATACAAACAAATGAGCGAACACTAGTAAAAGCAAACAAGACATGTGTAAAGACTATGCACAGATATACATAACGGTTAAAGAAAAGTATACACATTTTTTTGTTATAGTTTAGGAAAAAAATTTATTAGAATAGAAAATATCGCACTTGCATGTAATTTAATGATAATAAATCGTGCACACAAACATAATGTGATGATAAACAAAAAATAGTTTTATAAGAACTGAGCGAATGTTGTTGCGAATGTTAAAAAAATATAATTAACAAAATTAAAATTATTTACATGTATCTCGGTAAATATTATACAAACGATAACATTAGAAAAAAGATAAAAATATTCACATGATGATAAAACATTTATTATGAAAAATAATGAATATCTTTTTTAAGGTCAACTTTTATAATAGATATTACTGTTTTATAATGCACACGTTTACGTGAATTGAAAAATAAAGCTCTACAATAGGTAAACTTCACGTACACTATTGTACTCCAATCCTTCAGGTTCGAGCGGGGTGTAATACATCATTGTAGGAAAGGCTGTAATATTCATTCGCTTAACTAATGACATGCTCTTATCACCGTCAACTTTGGCAGCAGTAAAAACATCGCGATGACGTCCTTTCGATTGTTTTATTGACAGTACATCTCATAAACTTTATAACTATTTGCAATCACGAGCTCATTTAGTGCAATATAACACAAAGGTGTACTTATCTGGCTGACATACGTACTCGTTAAAGTTTTATTCGTTGAGGACAACTACACGTGATGGCTATTTGCTTTGCCTATCAGAGTATGTATGATATGTGTTCACATTATCTGATAATGCATTGACATGGCTAGATGTGGCAAGGCAGTAAATTACTAATATACACTCCGCAAACACCACAAAAAATAAGCGACTTGTTAATTTTGACATGCGTATGATAAAGTTTGATAGTTATACTTTTTTGAATTTAAACAAAAAGAAATGATATGAATAAATAAAAAAAGAGAAGAAATTTGTCAAAAGCAGTACATGATATCGTAGTGCATACAGCTTTACGTATTATTTTACTGTAAACGCTCAGACAACCGAAATTGTTTGTTACGACATTACCACAATAAAATTAAGTTGTAAAGACATATATACACACAACATGAAATGACAAGTTGAAAGCACAAAGAACACAAATATATTGTTGAACAAAGTGCACGTTTAATATATATAAAAGTGTTGCACACATATTTATACTTCCTGTCTTTTCACGCATGAAAAACAGGAAAAACGTGCAGCTAAATATATAGAAAATCAAATGATAATAAAAAAATTTGCAAATTTTGTTATTTATCTATATTATTGTCCTCAGCATATAGAATTAAAGTGACCATATATATAAATGGACTATATTATCGACGAAATAAAGGTATACGGAGATAATTATTTCAAGCATTAATTAACAAAGTAGAAAAATTATAAGTTAAACTAAAGCACTATATAAATTGTACGTGTGCATTTTTGTCAGACGAAATTATTGAAATTATATACCTGTTAATTTTATCTACGCATTTTTGCGTTGAAGCGAAAGTCTGCGAAGAGAACGTTGCACGGGTCTACCTCATTCATCGTACGTTCATCATTCGGGTTACGGTGCTTGAAGGTCATGTTATCATCGATCTACGGGAAGTAGCGCGTGTCAAGCGGGTGCGACAATGTAGGAATGTATGCGGCTCTTGTGTGCCGAATACGATCTAGGTCTATTCCGTCAAAGTATGGGTGACGTCTAATTTATTCAAAGTCCATTCGTTTGTGCTGCTCACACAACAAACGCTTCATGAAATCAATGGCTACAGGGGTGACATTCGGATTAGGAGGGAAGCATAAGAATTCTTTTCACTGAACTACCATGCGATTGGTGGTGTCCGCATCTCGTGCCAAAAATGGTGTTCGTCCGTACAACATTTCATACATGATTACCCCAACCGATCACCAATCACAGTTTACACCATACGGACGGTGTAATAAAATTTACGGAGCCACATAACCGGTACTGCCTACAATCGAATTGAAGAGTAACATTTTATCTATACGTGAACTTGCTGAAGATGATGACAACGATGACGAAGGTGGGATGGCATTATTGGTTGTCTTTGTCGTCATTTCAGTCAACCCTGCAGGTGATTCCGCAGAGTTGTTTGCTGCTTCGTTATCTGCCATTTTAGCCATCTCATTTGCATTTGACTTTATTATTGTCGCTGTTTGTGTATTACCGGACGTGGTGTTGGTGCTGATCGTCAAACTATTTGCCATGTCTACTTCAAGTGGGGTCGTTACGTTGACTACACTGTCATCATCATTATTTTTTTTATCATTATTATTGTTGTTATTGTTATTGTTGTTATTAGTTCCATTTACACTGCTGTTATTTGCACTTTGATCTTGTTGCATGATAGCATTGTCATTTTTATTCGTTTTACTGTTTGCACATGTTTGCTTTGATCCTCGTTCACCGAGGACCGAATCACCATTAGCCTCGTCATCCTGCATCGTGTCCGTTACATTTTCAAAGCGTTTACTAAGACCAAAGTCACTTAATTTAATATGACCATCAAGACCAAATAGTATATTATCTGGTTTGATATCTCGATGCACAAAATTCATGGCATGCACACTTGCCACCGCCATGCACAGCTCTGCAATGTAGAAACGCGCACTCTCATAATCGAACACGCCTTTGTTGCACAGTCATGTAATCATATCCCCACCAGGCATATATTACATCAACATGTATAAGTAGTTCTTATCCTGAAAACTAGCGTATAAATTTACTACTCATGGATTTCGCGCCGTCGCCTGTGACAAGATATCTTTCTCTGAACGAACATGCATGACTTGCATTCGCTTTAACATGTCCGTCTTTCGCATTATCTTCAGTGCGTACAAGCGACCTGTAGGGTCGTCTTTACGTTGACAAATCGACACTACACCAAATGCACCACGACCAATGGGCTTGATGAGATGGAAATCATCAGCAGTGGTCTGCCTCTCTCGCGGGCCGACGATGGGTGATACACCGCTTCGTGCCTTCTACAAGAATTTACCATAATGATTTTACAAGTATGCCTTACTTGCCGCTGCCTTTTGCAGCACTGCATACTGAAGATTAGCAGAAGTAGGATCATTAGCACGCATTACTTTTTAAGCAGTAGTATTAGCAGGAGTAGTAACGTTGATATTGTTATTATTATTGTTATTAACCGGTGTGTTATTTTGTATTCCTTGCATCTGCATAAAATTACAATTTTTGTTTTTATCCTACTTTGGCATAGCAACGCTAAAATATGTATATAAAAGTTTGATTTGCTTTTAATTTAAAAAAAGAAGTATTTAGTGTATGAAAGTTGTCACTGTGATAAATATCAGTATTGTTTGTCAACAAACAATGTGCTTTTAGTTTGGTGAAGCTTTTGTCAAAGACTGAGAATAAAAAGATAAACAAGTCAACCCTTTAGAAAATTTTAGTGTGAGTTTAGTAAAAAAAGTATCACTTAGTCACTCGATGAAAAGAAAATATAATGAATAAATAAGTAGTTTAGTCTGCACAAGCCTTTCTTTCTTTTCACGAATTTATGTTGTCTCATGAACAATTTTTACGAGTATGTTAATTATGGAGAAATGCATGCTATTAAAAAAATTGATGCTTCTTAGAACATATATTACTGCATTTGCAAGTTATAACAAGTTGTCTTAAAAAATATTTTTATTACGTAAAACAAGATACACTTGTCCTCTATACAATTATAACAAAAAACAAAGTAGATAAATTATATTTAGCACATTATGGCATGTTAAAAAAAAACAAATTAATTTTATCAGATTTTACTTATCTATTCTACTATTGTTGTAGTCAACTTATTCAATTCTTAATGTTTCAGTGTCAGTGTAAAATGCAAACGTTTATGCATGATAATACTAAAGTCTGCATCACGTAGATGTCAAGTTATTACAAAGAAGGATTATCACTATCACGATTGCTTGTTATGATTACTTTACAGATGTGATTTTAATTAGTGTATTCAATTTTAAAGTAAAAAATTACAAAAAGAAGTGCAAAAACAGATTAATGTTATTTTTTGCAAAATTTATCTCTTAATTTGTTATATTTGTTTTTTTATTAATTTTTTTACTTTTCTGATAGCCAGCGGTAATAGTCATTTATAATGTAATATCTGCTACCAGCTCTTCGAACAACCATGCGTTGATAAAACTAACGTTTGTGCTCATCATCGTACGTGACGAGTCCGTGAACTGTCATCAAGAACGAGTCCGCATTTTCGTTTCCAGGTAATGGTTGAGCATCAAGTGTGTCAATGTTATGATTTGTTTTAGGCAAACTATTCACGTACATACTAATGGCTGCTAAATCAGGCAATAAATGACCGTTTCACTCACACAAGTTTGGCACATCTGGGGCATAGTAATTGACAATATTTGCACGCTCCGCTGGGTCATCAAGCGCTTTGTAGTATCGCTGACGAAACTACAGCGCCTTTTTCGCTACCTAGTTGAAACTGCCTTGCTACATGAGAATAATCTGTTTTTTTGTTTGTATTTGTGCTTTTAAACCTTAAAAAACTGTTTTTAGCTTTTATGAACAACACAAAAAAAATAAAATAAGAATAGGAAAAAAAGTTGCAATATCATTTTGTGCCGCATGAAAATATAAATTAAGTTGAGGCAATATTATATTTTTTAAAAAAAAGGGAGTTCAATACTATTTAGCATAGAAAATAATAGTTTTAATTTAGGTTCGTTCTATCTCAAAACAAATTGCAAACTATAGGATCTCTATTTTTTGCTAGTAAACAATTTATAATTTATTATTATAATAATTATATTTACTCTTTTTTAATTGCTTTTTGCTGAGAGGTGATATGCTGCGCAGTGTAATTACTTTGCAACGCTTTACACATCGCTAACAAGTAGTGATCGGTTTCATCATCTATATAATACATTTGTAGCGTGTCAAACATGCCCTTTTGTTCTTGCCGTCAACGCAAAGTGCGAAGTAGCAGTGCAGTGTGTGTGCAAATTGAACTTTTATCAAGAAATAGTACGGCAAATAGTGGTGTTTGCGTGATATGTTTGTTTAACAACGTAATTATTTGCTATACTGAAAGATTTACACATAATAATTAGCGAAAAGTAAGTGCAATGCTACATCTACCCAAAATTACACTACTCAATTCGTTGTCTCGTTTCATTGTTTACTTAACCTTTCACATTGACTAATTTATTACGTGTTGCGAATTAGAATGTGACCTTGTGTGTAATACGTGACATTATTAATTGACTTTTACACCTATAGCTTTGATCTGATTAAAGTAGTACAGATTGGTCAAGACAATCTATATCAGATTTTACAATTTTGAATGTTGACACTCATTGACGCCATCTCCTTTTGTATTGTAATACTATTTAATGAGAAGTGCGCACGTAATATTTAATCATGTTATTTTGTATCACGTTGAGTTAAGCGTGTACTTATTGCTCAATAATTGAATGACGCCTAGTGCTTGCTATCATTTACCTTACTGCATATACCATTACACTTTGGATCGTAAAATGTACGATGCTATTGGTGTAAACCCAATCGCACGTGTCTTTTCTATCAGTGCGTTTCACTGGTAATTACAATGAGTGATAGTTTTGGCATCATCTCTATGACACCACTGTAGTAGAGATATGTATTATGAAACAATAACACCAAAGGCAAACTCACATGTTGTGCTGATATGTGCCAGTGTGGATGAAATTTACAACATCTTCTGCTGCTTCTCCAGTAGAACACACAACTTCGCATGTGTAAGTTGCACAAGTGCAAACAACATGAGGTACTGCGGTGAAAAGTACATTTGTGCTTTGCTTTCGTTTCCATTACACATTATTTGTTTCTTTGTGGTATATCGCAAATTGCGTAATAATTTTTACACTAATGCACATATTGCCTCATATGCCGATTGAGTGTAGCCTTGCTATTACAACCTACACAAACATATGTAATCTATTACATTTACAAAATAGGTGTGCTGATTTAATCAATCTTGTCCACGTCGACCATAACATTTTTATATAGCCGTCATAAATGTAACGAGCTCCTTCAACGGTGTGGTGTCATGCATTATTAATAGTTCGTGCTGCACACATAACACATACTGTGCTACATGTGTTGCCATGGCATTTAGTAGTAATTGGTGCATCATTTGCCGTTGCATGTCAGACACGAACACATGTGAGTCTAATAACTATTTATGCTTCATCACCACATGTGTATCAAAATGAAGAGGTTAGCAGGCAACTCCGTAGATGGACGACTGCATTTGAACTATTTCGCTATTAATGTTGTGAATCGATAACAAACAAGCAGGGTAGTAGGATGTGACAAGTAGTGGCTGCGATTGTGTTAAGAAATACTTGTTAGTTTCCGCTGTAATCTGCGACAAGTGTAGTAGATGCTGAGTGGCTTGTGCAATGGTTTCTGTAGTAGGTAGTGTCGCACTAAAATTACTGTTTCTACTTTTGCCATATGTACGTTGCACTTGACTTTCGTTTTATACTGTGCTACATGGTGCCTTTTCAACAAAGTGATCATAAACATGCAAGTTGACATGTGTAAATTTTTGCCTTTACCTTGACAAAGCTGCTCTTGTACAAATATTTATATTGCGTCTATTTTATGATGACTTGGTGCCATTATTATTCTTGTAATTATTGATACTATAATCACTTTGACATTTCAAGTTAAAGCTGTTTTACTGAAAATGCATCGACATTACTGCTATTCGTGTTTCGGATGGAATGATACCAGGGAAAAAGATGAGCAGTTGTGCCAGTGTGAGGTAGGTACAGGAAATAATACGTTGTAGTTATTATTTTTGTACATTGTTAGCCCAAATAGCATCCATCTTCTCATTATCACACTCATTCTTGTCCTCGTCTACACCAATGGAGCTAACATGTGTGTCATTCACGTGATTCGTCTGCCGTGCTGCATTGATGTTTGACGTTGAATTAGACCTCGCACTATTTGCATTGTCTCCGTCTGTGTGCCTCGTGTCATTAATATTACAATCATTACTGTCACTAATGTCATGAATATCTTCATCTTGTGCAGATGTGGCATTATCACTAATAAATGCATGAGATGATGACAAGCAACTTTTACACAACTACAATACAATAGTTAAACAATCACACGCTTTACTTGCTTGTCCACTCATCATACACAACAAGGCGTGACAGTAGTGAGTCAACGCAGAAAGTACACGCGAGTGAAGTTGATGTGTGATAAACATAACGGTTTGCACACACTACTCCGCTTGTGGAAGGGAGTGTAGCACCATACACATCACCGCACGTACCAATAATCCATGTGCAACACGCTCCAAGATTGGTTTTGTGGCAGTCTGAAAGCTGCCTCACATAACATTATTATTATTATTATTATCATCATCGTTTAATTAGGCGTGTGTCAGTGCACTTTGACGGTGTGAGCTGTTGGCAATCAACAAATCAATAAACACACTAAATTGTGTAGAAGGTGGCAGTAGTGCACACGAGATGTGTGAAAGATAAAGCAACATACTCTACTACATCATAATCAAATGACGATAGTGGTGTGGATTGACACGAAGCGATTTTATGTCCATATTGTTGCTGTTATTACTTTCGTATTCGTCTACACTGTTATTGTTGTTAGTACCAATAATAAAATCACGAAGTTGCTGCCTCATAAACATCACATCCATTACAAGTGGCTAAAACAATAACAATTTAGAGTCTGATTTAGTATTTTTTAATTATGTCTTTTGTATTCCTGCATTACACATGTAATTTTCTGCAGTTACGCTTTTATCTGTTCGATACTAACCTTCTTATTTCTATCACTACTACTAATAGCTTTGTGTAGATAGCAAATTATGAAGACTGCTTCTACTTGCTTTGCTTTATAACGAGTGTACGTAAGATTGTTCTATTCACATTCATAGTGATCTGCATCACTGTGATACTTTAAATGCCAGCTAGCATTGGTGTTTGAATGACGCACATCCTCACGCTACTTTTACTCACACACTAAACCCACATGTCAAACTGCCAAAGGCGTAAAGTGATTAATGTTCTAAGTTGTCACTCTACAATAGATTGCATAATGTTGTCAGACTATTGGTAGTGTTAATTTGCAGTTATGCCTTGACGATTTCATAAAATCGAGCACATCTATTGGCATTAGTTAATGCATTTGTAGATTACTGTAAATACTAGTTGCCAGACACATGTACTTTGCATATATCATCTTCTTCAATGCTATCAACTATACCATATATTCACCTGTTAACTGAGAGTAAGTCAATCATTTCAACTGCTAATTGACGTGATATTTTATCACCACAATAAGCACTTGTCTTTGATAACAACTAAAATAAAATTGACAAACCAGCATCAATACTTTGTTTTGTGTTACATTCACTTGATACAGATTAATTGCATTAATTTTATTAATACTGTTAGATTTGTTATACTTAATTGTGTAATACTAAAGTGTTGACTGCTAGTGGAAAGTTTACATCGTTACCGTTGAACGTATTTGCTAATTTACTTCTCTCATTATCTCGTTTTAAATTATTGTTTTCATTCTATTTATGTTTATCACTCGCTTCACTCACACAGACCTGAGTGTAAAAGTCCTTTTCAAATATTTTTTGACGTTTATTTTGTCGTTAATAATCCTTTCGCGATTCAATGACGCTATTACAGGTACGTTTGTTGCGTCTTATCAGATCTTTATCTTCGTCAAGCAAATACTTGTTGTTATTACAAGTCTCATCCACACTGTTACTACTACTAAAATTGTTGTAAAAAGACAGCTTTGCCAAATATCATGCACAGCATTACACTAGGGCCTTGTTTGTTTATTGAGACAAAGTATTGTCGTTATTTTCTATTTGCTACACTAATCAATGATGTATATTGCGTAATGCATTACCACATATTACCAGTGCAACATCACTTACTCTAGGCGATAGATCGCTATACGGTATGGTTAATCCTTCCTAGTACATCTTCTATACCTAACAAGTAAAGAAATAAAATAAAAATAAAATGCTAAGTATATCAGCAATATTCTTGTCTGTCTCTCTCTCTATAAATATATAAATATATATATTTATATACTTTATTATTGTCGATACCTTTACTTCAAAACAAACAAACAATAAATTATAACATATTTTGAAACGGCATATGTAACAAATAGATGATGACAATAATAAGTTTCATATCAAGTCGTTGCACCTCAAGAAATCATTTTTTGCAATGCATTATTAAATACCATCAGTGCAAAGTTCAAACTGAATTGAAAAAGAAATTAAAATAATTTATATATAAATTATATTAATTTATAAGTGAGTTATCTTTTAATTGTAATGCATGTTGTACATATGCCAATCGCTCGTTGCTATAATTTGTTTTCATGGAGCGTAAAGCTGCTTGTTTGATGCTGTTACGTTGTCTACGTGTTAGTGGTTGCTCATTACTATTATTATTATTATTATTATTATTATTATTTGCGGAAAGTGTATTTAGCATTTTATTTGCGGCGTTAGATTGCGTTAGAAAACACTTTGAGCACGCTGCAATACCCTTTGGAATGGCACAGCGTGCCTTTATGGTCATTCGATATGGACAACAACAACGTCTACACACGAAGGTAACCTACTAGGGAGAGTAGATGGTTAATTTACGCAGCTTATACTATGATATGCTTGAGCTCATTTCATGAATAACATCTGGTCGCTGTACCAGTAGCGCGTTATAGGCAGTGATAATGGCACCAGCACACTGTGGACATCGTACATGACGCACTGCTCGATCTGCCACCGATGCCACAAATTAGTACTAACAAAACCTACAATGCCAGTTGAGCAGCATTTCACTTTACACAGAGATGGCAGCTGGGTCGTCGTGTGGACGTAGTATCACTTCACTCATTAACAAGTCGTCATGAATTAAATACCGTTTGCTCTTTACGTGTTGTGTATCTATACATGTGTTATTCATCTTATCACTACTACCACGAACCTCACAGCTTGGACATAATGGAATGACAAGTTCATCACTGTGCGTGGTGTCTTTGCTAGCAAGTATGTGATTGTTACGATGACGGCTACTATTTTTATTTTTGTTATTAGTTATATTAGTGTTGCTCATTACATTACTTTGACGGAGATGTGCATTTTTCCATTTTTCATATCGTGCAACTCGGCTATTAATTGCCTAGCGTCATGGCCTGCCACAGTGTGGACAATTTCATCACACCATCATGGTAGAGTTACACTTGACTGTGTGTAATGAGACGACCACCTGATTAGGCAACAAGTTATTTCGCTTAACGTCTCATTGAGCGGCTAATGCTGGGTATGACGCTAGTAACAGCAGTGATGATCCTGACAAATGTTGAGAAGAAGAAAGTGAAGAGTATTTTGATAATATCTATACTTCTATACATCCTTGTTTACGTTATGGTGCTTTCATTACATTTTATTTTGCATCACTTGCACTTGTTTCTAACGTTGATGTATTTATATCATTAGAGCAAGTAGCAATGCCAGAATGAACGTCAGAACAACGTGGGCAGTTGTGTGCGTAAGTTGTTTGTTCGTTGATTCGATCAACTGGACGGGCCATTCATTATGTGTGACAATGTCTACACACTCATCTAACATTATACACTCATGTAGGTAACACTTTAATAGTGACTGACAAACTATCAAGATCACTGTTTGACTAATTACACGTGACATCAGCGTTATTTATAGTATTACTACTATCAATTTTCTTTGCCGCATGCTTAGCAGGATGAGACAATAAAAATCGCAAAGTATGTTTATTGCCTTACGCATCAAATTATTATTGAAGGTGTAACGGTAGCATTGATAAATCAAACTTCATTTTTCGTTTATTGGCTGACAAAGTCGAATAATTTGTGGTGCGTGAGCAGAAGTTCTGATGATGATCTTCGATTCGTTAAACAACATTATTGCTACTACTTATGTGTCTGTGACTAATCAAAGTAACTGTAGGTGAACATCTTGATGCTATTAACGCTGATGATCACACTGCTACAGGTACTTTTCTTTTCAGAGCACGTGCTAGCTCTTTACTAATTAATGCAAATGCACAAAGTGAGCACGTAAACCGGTACATGATAGTACAGAAAATATTGAACTTATTAATGTGTGCGATAGCAAAAATAATATTAAACAATTTAATAGATTGATTTAACTTTGAATTTGATTTAAAAAAAACAAAATAAAGTGAAAGAAGTATATTGTAATGTGTTACTGGCTATTACATAATGGTTGTGCATATATCACAAATATAAAAACAACAACAACAATAGTTACATAAATTATTATCATTTACAGAAGAAAGAGAAGAAGGTAGTTGTTAGCAGATTTAATTATTTGTTGTTTACCTTTTTTTACAATGCAGTCGCATGACGCATTGCACACTGCACATCAAAAGGTATGTTGCGTACAGTAGACGCAGCTGGCTTTTTCTGCTGCAACACACACTTGAACAGGTCATCTGGTGTAATAAATATGGCAGATGATAATCTTTTAAGGGCTATAACCTGTGCATGTGACATATCACTGTTATTACTGTCTTTGTGTTATTATTGATGGTGGTGGTGGTGATGATGCATCGTTTGCATCGTATGCAGTACATCGATAAAGATGCGTCACGAAGTTCGACTTACATTAACCGAAGGCATGACAAAGATGAAGGTTACATCAGTGCTTTGCATTTGTATCATTTGTTATTGTGTGCTTGCCGAGTTGGTTGTGCCCAATTCACTATTGTGGTTTGTGCCATTGCTATCAAATGCAAGCACACCACCAGATGCAATAATGACACTCTTCAGATCATTCATTGGTAGTTACTGCGGTTTTGCATTAGGATGAACTCAGAAACAAAACGAGCTAAACAGGCACTGACGAATTTGTGGTGAAATACGCAGCAGAGATGCGATGCTAAAATCATTTACAACTTCAATACTAAGAACGGTTCGTTTCTACATGTAGGCGTGTTTATGCAACAGAGCCTAGTTACACATTGAACGAACATATTTACTATCACCACCAGTACTTTTTTTTAACAACTCTTTCAATCAACTTTGTCGAACAACGTGTGTAATAAACGGAATAACAGATAACAGTTTCACACTGCGTATCATAGGAGGTTCAGCGACTAAAATTCGTGCACGTGAGGCATACTTGTACGGTGGGTTAAGTATAATGTGTTGATTCGCACAACGTTGCATTTACCGAAAACTTAATCGAATATTTGTGGTGTAAATAACAATACTCTCTTCTGTCAACAACACTTCATTAGCATTATATGCAAGCTGCGTCATGCCATTATTGACATTACCAATTTTTCTTTTTTTGATAACATTGGCACTAGCAGTATCGTTAGCAGTTCGAGTAGTAGTAGTAGTAATCTTATTACAGATTGCTGAGCGTTTTCTGCGGACTGGAAAAGGTGTGCTGAGTGTGTTTTACTTTATGCACTGTGACACTCTTTTATTTGGTGTTGTCTCACACACGGAGGCATCTGTTCTACGCACTCGTTTACAATTACGTGTACCAGGTGTTGACAATTCTGTTACTCTACTTTTGTTGTCGATCTCTTTACTCTTCTTGTTTTTATTGATTCTATCATTTTCTTGGTTTTTTCTGCTATTAGTTTTAGTTTGTTTCGCATTGTTTATAACAACAGCATGCGTAGTAGTTACACATTACTATCTGCAAATATAGTTAGGTCTAGTTTTAGTGTTATTAAATTCTAATGATCAAAATTTGTTTAACGCAATACATAAAGGCCTACCACATGACGTTGTATTGCCATTTGTAAAAACTTCTTATTGATTAATGTGGTATATCTTAATATGATATCGATATTATGGCAGTAATGTAATCCCATTACATGTACAATCGGTGTAATGTGCAATGACATCATAGGCATCCAAATGTCAACGACTATTATCATAAACAGTGGATTTATCGAGATTATTATGATCATTACTATTATTCATTATTTCATTGAGCTATTTGCCCTTGCATTACTTATTTTCACAGTCGTGATGACTTTTCACTTGTTTCGATACATAATAACAAACAAGCGTTAAATGTTCATTACGCGAGATGCTTTGTGCACTTTTCCGTATTTGCGACAACAATGTTTCTTACTATTAACAGTGTAGTGATTGCATAATAGACAGTAGTAATGCACGATTAATATGCAAAGTTACACACAAACGATGATGTTTTGTTTATATGCTTGTACATTGTGAGTGCGATGTCATACGAGTTGTGTGCAACGATGACGGCACAACACAGTGCAGCTATACAAAATGAATAATGCCTTTAACCAGACTATTATTGCCATCATTATTACAATTATCATTTGTGTGACTTTTATTTTGTACATTTTACATACTAATTACATCATTTGGCAAGTTTATGTGCAAACGCATAGATAACGTTATCTTTCACTTGTCTTACTTGGCGTATTATGACTAATTCTTTGATTACGACAAAAATGTAATATTTTTATCATCATCATCATCATTATTCATATTGTAGGAAAATTATCATTTGTGCATTGCGCTAGTTGTTGCCTCTGTTCATTGTATTGAATTTATTGTTTTATTTTACGCATATGTATCAGACTACAACGTCGAGCAACTATCTGATCAATTACCATACAGAGTAGACGCATCACTATCTGATACGGAGAGTTATAATTTGTAAATACTATTATCGTTATTGATAATTGTGTGTTAGCAGTTACTATTGATTGCATCAACGCCAGCATTGCCAGTTTACTACTCGTCATTAAATAGTGCGTTTTCAGCGTCAGCTTTGCTTCCAGTACAATTTTCTGCCAACAGTTAACTAACTAAGTCAGCCTCGTTCATCAGCATTATCTTTTGACTTTGCATTGCCAACACTCACAAAAAAAATATTATGTCTTTCTTATATTTTTTTATTATAACAATACTTTACTAACTTTCGTCCATTTTTTATATTTTTGAAATGTGAAAATCGTTGTTGGGGAAAGTGATAAGAAGGCGTATAATGCAGTAAAGAAAAAAATATGTGATAGTAACAATAAAAAACATCATAGGTAAAAGCACACACAAGAAAGGATGGATGCACATTTAGCTGTAGAAAGCACATCTGATCGCTTAAGCAGTATTTTCTACGATGAATTTGTAAGACGTAAAACAGATTTCTAAAAAATTATCAATACAAAAAGCAAAGTTCACAATGTCTTTAGCTAATAGATTGCGACATTCTTTACGTAAACATTGTTTTGGACTGTATAACGATGAGCTTTTGTAATTTTATATATTTATAGTTTACTTTACTTCATATTTTTATAAAAACATTATAAAAAAATAAGTCGTAACACAAATGTTGCAAACATACGTGACTAAAACTTATAGTAGAATAAATTATTATAAGATATTAATTTAAAAAGAGCAAGTTATCATACAATTATTCAAATTTTTTTGACAAATTTTTTCTTCTTGCAAGTTTAAACAAAACTAACAACGATAACTGAACCAATAGTTAGTAGTGCCATTAGTGTGGTGTAGACATAGTGCAAGTCATCCAACACACCTGTTGGAATTTTAGTACAATGCTCATCAATAACATTGATTGCCTCTACTGGTGAGGTTGCCTTACCGGTATCACACACCTTTGATGTTCACTCTATCTGCATTTGATTGAGGCATCGGTGCACATAGGCGTGCAATTCTTCCATCACAAACGACTTCAAATCAAATTTAGTAAGTGTGTCCACATTTTCATATCGTGCGTGAATTGGAATAGTCAATTGAGCTAGCACAGGTGTACGCTATGCATGAATGACATTATCATTATTACCATGTAAGCTAATTGTATTACTGTCTTTCTTGCCGGCATTATCATCATACACGTAACGATAATGCCGCCGTAACGTAATGCGTACGGCATTTGTGTCGTACTTGACATTAAACACAGGTGCTTCAATGTCAAACGGGAATGCAGATGTTAACTGTAGCGGTTAGTAAAGGTGACGAATGTCAGTTACTTGATGCACTGTTGTAAGTGACTGAACAATGTTGTGCTAGCTGTTAATATTATCATTACTTACTGATGCTGTACTTACTTTTTTATCCTATGTGATATGCACAAGATGGCTTTTGTTAATGACCTATTTTTTTTCATTTTGCACTGTAGTAATTGTGCTGTCATTGTTATCATTTGTATTATTATTGTGCGTTGGTGTATGTATGTCCACCATTGAGTACACCTATGCACCGCGTGAATTACGATGATGTGGATGTTCATCTTTATGTTTATGTGACAGTATACCACTTGTATTTGTGCTTTTGTTAGTAGCAGTATCATTACTACTTATATTGTTGTTGCTGTCATTGCCATTATTGTCTTCAAGGTTGTGGTCAGCTTTGTGCAACTTTTTCTTTGCCTTGCTATTTTTTTCTGGCACATATCCTATGTGCAATGTGTGTAATGCTTCTACCGTATAGTGCTGCTATGCTTCCTTGGCGTCAATGAAAAATGAGTTAGGTAGGTCAAACGTAAATTGAATTTCATCCATTCAAAGTGCAAACTCCATCTCAAGTTGAAAGTGAAAGCCACCAGCTGTAAAACGTCATTGAGGTAGCAAATAAGCGGCTTTGCATACTTCAATCTTCTGTGCTGTGCTCGTCGTCTGTAATGACATAACAAAAAGTATGAAAAAAATAGTAAATATTGATAATACCAATACTGAATGACGTGCTCTGCTGCGATGACGTTTTGTTTTAGACAAAAACAATAATGTAGACATTAATGTGTTTTTTGTATAATACAAATCAAGCACTATGAAAACACAAATAACGATTTCGAAAACCTTCAATTTCTAGATTTTGCTGCTTTACTTTGATGACTTAGCTAGGAAAGCACTTCGATAAAAAAAATATATATAAATATATATATATGCTAATTTGACTATCTGTTTGTTACAAAAATACATACATTCGTTAAAATTAGAATAGTAAAACAATGAGAGTTTAGTGACACAAAATAAAAATACATGTGGTAACGCTTTCTAAACTTGATTTATGTTATTCTTCGATAGCACTAATCATTAGATAAAGTTAATACTTTACGCAATTTGAATTGCTCATTCACTACTATAATTTTTTTAATTTTAAAAAATATATATATATATATTTATATATGACATACAATAACAAACCAACATTTTGTCATCCATTCTGTACCAAATATCTCAATCACAAGCATCTATAATTAAAAAAACCACTAATATTAATTACAAGATGTGAATTTTTACAACCACTATATAAATCTTTTTTTAAATATTTCATATCCTTGTACTCTAACGATGTTATCACGAACACACTCATAAACACAATAACAGGATTAGCAATAAATTTACAATTTCACTAATTGACCTCTCTTGTATAATCATTTTCAATTTAGCAACTTTATATTTATAATTGCCTAGTGAGCAAAACAAAATGAGTTTCTTTTGCAACTGAGTAAAAAAACAACTAATGTTACAACACCAAATTAGTAGAACAACGCCTAATAAACAAAATTCACACTTCTTACGCAATAAAAAAGAATAATAATATGAATATAGTTTTAGTTTAGTTAAATTTTTTCCACATTCATTCAATAGTATTAAGTTTATACTGCAACAGAATTTTTCTTTTGATGACTTCCAGAGTTATCAGCGTGAGAAGTAGAAATGTCTTGCGATGAGTTTGCCATTGAATTAGTTGCTGATGTTGCTGAAGCATCTTCTTTCACATCTGCACTCTTTTTATCAATACTATTACTCTTTTTATGTTTTTCACTACTGCTATTGTTACTACTACTACGATGACGACGATGGCTACCTTGACTGGAGGCATTCCTACTTGTTTCAACGTTAGTGTCAACAATAACATTATTAGCTGCCACTTTGTCATCTTTGCTACCTTGATTCATTTTCTGCAGTTTTTATTTACTGTCATCATGTCGACTGCCTCGACTGTGTCCGCTACTGCTACGGTGGTGAGAGTGGCGCCGGTGTGAGTGATGACGATCATTTGTTTTTGTCGCATCTGTAACTGAAACATCTACTTGAGGTGTTTGTACTGTTGCTGCTATCGTTGTCGATCGCTTGTCAGGACGTTTGATATGCTTCGCACGCGATGAGCGTTGTGCAAAACTGCGCAGACGAGCCACATTTGCCGCCATGAGAACAAACACCGAAGAGGACAAACTCAAACCAACAATTTAGCCTCAGTACTACCCATCATCGTTGAATATGGCACGGCCCACGGCTGCACCAGCGGCGGCGCAGCAGGTAGCATTACATCGTCGAAGTACACTCTGGCCTCATAACTTGCAAAAAGTAGACCACCGTGACACCTTTGCTAATGGGTTATGGTGTGAAACTGTCTCTGAATGAACTTGTGATGAGTTACGCACCGATTTGTCATTTGCCTTATTTTTTGCAGTGTCTGCTTATGGTGTTGCTGTTGTAGTAGTAGTGCTATTGCGATCACTACTAGTGCTACTATTATTATCTTTCAATTGACTCACATGCAACATTATTCGAAACGCATCTACCACAATATCACTCGCTAAGATAATACCATTACGCTTCAGACAATCTTCGAAAACGCACAGTGGCTGTGTGGACTTGTCCTTCATAAAATTAATCTACGTGGGTGTAGGACACGGACCAAGCAAACTAACCACAAAACGTGGTATCTTCAAGAATGAGGTAACTTTACCAATGTAGTATCGATGCAAACGCGGGTACAGGTCTCAGAGATACACTGCACTATCTGCATATGCCGCTTTACTTGCAATAAGTCCACACACAATACCCGTTTGCAACCCAATGCGTGCCATTCAATCTATTAAAGACACCATATGTGTTGTCAAACTTCCTTTGGCAACGTTGACAAAGTCCTCCATGGTGAAATCAGTGCCCTATGACACGGCATTTTCGAGTTATTGATTTATTTGCACAAGCACCGGTAGAGTGAAGCGGGCGTTGAGGAACAAGAACGAGGTGTTTTCGTAGAAGCGTTTGCGTGCTAGCATGCCCATTGTGTAGCCGTGTGATGGGAAGACACGCTGGTGAGATGTGGGCAGCAAATACAGCTTTTCAGTTGCAACAACTTGCGGTTGACTTTGCATAATGTATGTGTTAATAATGACAGGACAACAATTTTAGTACACTTGCAAAAGTGACCAGATGTTTTGTATACTTTGATTGGTATTACTTTTCAACACCAACAAAAAATGTTTACTATATCTATTAAAACAAATTAGCTAAAATTTATTTGAAAATAATTAATTTTAGTGTAATTATACTTTTATTACCAGGAAAAAAACCCACAATAATAACTTGAATGATCATAATTTTTAAATAATACACATTGTTTCTTCAATTGCACAGTTCAAAAACAACAAATTAAAACAATTTTTTTTTCTTTGTTGTTAGATAATTGTAGTGTAATATTCAACAACATACAACAAGCACATACCTCTTTTTATATTTATTTAGTTTGCATAAATATTAACAAAGAAAAGCACAATATACACAGTTAACAAATGTTTTCACACAAATACAAAAAAGAAATTAAGACTTTGACAATAAATTATATTTTTTCAATACATTTTTATTTCAGTAACATTTGTACTTGTTAAAAAAATTTAGTGTCTATAATGTCTATGTTAAGTGTGATCTATGGTATTTTCTTGTTTTGTGAATCAATATACTTTTGTATTTATAATATAAATACAAATAAACAGAATGAGGGCGATGTAAATGCGTGTATGCACATACATGTGAGTAATCTCATACACACAATAGTACATTGGCACATATAAATAATAATAAAAAAAGAATAAATAAACAAATGATATTACATTCATTTTACTTTACGATTGAATCTATATTGCTTGCAAAGGCATGTAGTGATATGCAGATCGTACTGGCTTTTGCATTTTTGAAGCGACTCGAGATGTGGTATTTTCACTTTGTACATTGGGCACAGCATTATCATTTGCTTTATCAATAGTATCATAATTTACATTATTATTGTTGCACCGATCATGCCGATAATCATGCTTTCTATCATTATCATTGTCTTCATTGTTGCCATTATTATTGATATCACCAATATCAAGTGAGTCTGCAGGTATATTGATGCCTAATCGCTATAGTGCTTTCTTCATCTTTACTAATTGTTTACGATGCCGACATAGCACATGTACATCAGCCGTTCTTAGCTTCAGTTTCTATTGTAATAATTCGTTATGAGCAGTGAGCTAATTCACTTTATTATGTAACCGATCATTATCACTACTGAGTTCATTTACTGTTTTCTCAATCAGTGCATATGGACTGTTACTGTTATTTAACGCCTACCGTGCAGTCTACAAGGATAGTTGTAAACGACTAATTTGTGTGTCTTTGTACGCCACTTCGTGTTATAATGAGCTGACAACGTTTTACAGGTGAAGGCATCGCTTTGTGATTGTCAGTGCGTGTGACATTTTGCGTGAATTGGGCAGTGCAAGTCATTCACAATATTTCATGTTTGCATCATATGATGCAAGTGCTGGCTTGGTACGCAACATTGCTTGTCTTTTAACATCACGTTATCGACCTTTTTCATCATGCTCATCACTGTAGGCATTAATACATAAGTTGCCTTGGTCTACTTATTATTGTGCAAGATTTGAGATAAATAATTCAGATTACAACTCCAGTTCATTGAGTGCACGTAGCTTTTCATCAGATGCACAAAGCGCACTTTATAATTCATGCACACGCTGTGTATAGCTCAGCTTTAACTCGTAAAACTAGTTTTTCAGAATATCAAGTTTTTGCTCATTACATTCATAGTTCGACTTATGCTTGGCAATTTACATTTACGCTTCTTACAGGCGAATGCCTAGCTTGGCAACTTCGTCTGTTTTTATCTGCGCATTTAACTTTGCCGTTAGAAACTATTCCTGGTTAATGTTCTGTGATCGTAGTTTTTGTTATAAGTCATTCACGGTCATCTACAGCTGAGAATGACGCTTCACTTAATTAGTCAAATCACGTATAGTGCGTTCCGATTCTTCCTTGTGTGCGTTGTGTAAACGCTACTCTTCTTGTAACTTGTACTTGGTGTGCACTAACTCATCTTGTGCCTGTGCCATCATAGTTTCTGTTTGTGCAACTTTACGCATGGCAGCATCGTAGCTACTCTTCATGCTATTCAATTGTCGATAAATACCTAGTTTGACCGTGTCCAGTAAATCTCGTTCATGCTACGGCTTCGTCTACAGAGCCATGTACTCCTGTTAGGTGATGGGTTGGGTCAGCTGAAGGTGTATCTGGGTTTTGATGCTGTCGACCTGACTTTGTGTAGATGTGAAATGCTCCTGCAATTTGACCGCCAGACTTGCCACCTCGACCTCGCGTGCCCGAAGTTGTGTGTTTTCGTCTTCAAGACGTCGAATACGTGTTTGCTGATGTGTGATCTGCGCTATTAGTTACTTTGGTGAATGTGGTAGTGTTTGCAGCAACTCACTCAAGTTTTGTTGTCGCAGTTTGTTGTGCTTGTACACTTACGCTGAAGCGTTTACATTTGACAATGAGGATGACTTTGATGCCGACGACGTTGCTAGTTAAGATGATAATTATGTGGAAGACGAAGATGAAGATGAAGATGAAGAGGATGATGATGAAGAGTGTCATAATTTATGTGCATCTGACAAAGTGTATTGAACACTTTCGGTACTTTTTTCAGTCTCACTTGTTGGCATTACCTTTGCAGATGATGTGAGTGCAGCTATCTCACGTGGCAGTTAATGTGATGCTTAGCACAGTTTGTGATGGCGAAAATGACGTTTGTGCAACTTGAACGCAGACTAATCTTTTGCACCTTCACTCATTAACAAATTTTATTTCTTGTAACTTTTCAACTTACTATCTAGCAAAAATAAAAGAGAAGTAACAGCATCAACAACAACATCACAAAAAAGTTGCAGTAAAAATATGTATCAGTAGTAATACACATATATTGAAAAAATTTGCTAAAAACAGAATCAATGACCTCAGAATGTAAAACAAAAATCGTTATTAATTTATTACAATTATGTTTTTTTTCTTTGTTTAAAGTAAATCCTAAATCTACACAAGTGACAGAGGTGCTGTCACCGATGACAAGAAGCGATTGCGTTGTTCTTGTAATTGCAAAATAAGACTATTCTTTACAGTAACTGCGTGTTGCAATCGTTCTACCTCACGTAACAATAGTTCAAGCAACTCGTATTCACGTTCACGGCGGATGCTACGTGGCAGCTTCGCCTCATAAATTTGCCATAAGGATGCACGTATGTACTATAGTGACAGTGTTGTTTGTGCTTCTCCGTTTACGGCAATAATATTTTGTTGAATTGGTGCTGCAGAAGATAGCATGGGCAACGGTGCATAGCTACGCGGACGTGCAAACGTACTTGTCCATTCAGAACGACTCGTACCAACATCTGTACGTGGTACTATCAAAGATGACTGTGTTTATCGTGCTTCATTTTGATTTGCCTACGCAGAATTTTTGTGTACTACTTTTGCTGTTCTTGTTGTTTCTGTTTTTGCTTATGCTTTAGATGATGAAGATTATTATGAAAGCAAATATAATTGCTTTTCTAGGTGCTCGACATGATTTTGCAAATGTGCCATTTAGGCAGAGTGATCTTCGTTGAACTAACGCAAATGCATTTCATTACGAGACTACAACAATTTAACATTATTCTCATGCTCTTCCAGTTGAAGCAGCAATGCACTTCGCTCGTTTACTCATGCCGTTGTTAGTTCCAACACCGCAGTATGCTCTGACTCTAATACTTCAAGCAGCATCTTATCAAAATTTATTTTACTCTAGCTAGAAGTATTATGTTTGATAAAATTTTTTTCAGCTTCATTAGCTTTTGCAATCAAACTTTCACTGGTGACTTCATTCTTGTTTTGTTTATTACTGTTATTAGTTACAGTAATACTCGTGCTTGCATTTGTCATTTTTCTTTTGACATCTTGTAGTTGCTGTAGACAAGTTTGCCATTGCTACATCAAAGAGGAGAAATCAAACAAGTCGTTTTACATACCAATAGTGTGCATTGCATTTGCAAAATTATGTCCATTCTCAACTAATTTTGTTTATAGAAAATACTAATCATTTACCCTTGAGACTTCTTGAGTTTTATCTACAGTAGCATTTTCATTAATACTTACATTGTTTCTGTTATTGTTTTCTTCACAATTACTTGTGCTTTACTTGACTTCGACTTATTATTCGCATATTGCAACATTATTAGATGTATCAGGTTCATTTTTGGTGCTTGCTTGATCAACTATTTGCATAAGTTGCCTTTACAGTTGCATAGTTTTTGCTTGACTTTCTTTCAGACTTGATCACAGAGCCATCATCATTTCTTACGTAATTTTAGCGTTATTGTTGTTGTTGTTGTCTTTCACTTATTGTTTACTGACCTTATAATTGTTCTTCTGTTGCTATTATTATTAAAATATTTGTTTAGTGTTAGTTATTTGCATCTATGATGGACATTATACACACGCTCCCGCATTACTAACATTCTCAAAGCCGCTAATACGTTTAGCAACAGATGCTAATGTAAACTTTGGTTACTGCTACTATAAATTTAATCTACCCATAACATTTTTTGTAGTATTGTTAGGTTGAGACTTACCATATGACACAACAGATTACTATTTATTATCTATCTACGGACGATCAATACTTAATGCCACTGTTGGTGAGGCAAGTCTGAAGACTGATTAGACCTCACGTAAAGTACGCTGAGGTAGACTGCGTGCTGCACTGCTCTGATCATTCTACTCATTGACTTTATCAACATTCACATCAGGATTTCTATGATTGAGATTTCGACGATAAAGGTGTGGTCGTGTTAGACTATCCTCGTGAAACGTGCTTTCTTCTTTGCTATCTGTGTTTGAACGTGGGGGCCACCACATTTCTACAGTGAATATGTATATACTAATAATTTTATTATCTGATAGAACTTAAGTGTTATTTATCAGATACACTCGATTCAATACAGTAATATTTGAAAAGATATATACGTGTAAATCAAAATATTGAATAAATACAAATAATGTTTTAATGTCACATATCATCGACACACAATAAAAACTTAACATATCGTCGTAAACAAGGAAAATAATGTATGCTATGTCAAACTGGACTAATTTTATTTATCATATACAGTAACAAACAAAGATATGTACAAAACAAAAAAATTGTTCGAGCCTATTATACTATACAAATTATTATTTAAATATTTACTACTATCACTATAAAACGCTAAACATGATCAGATTTTTTAAACAAGTCAATCAAAATAAAAGCTAGATGCTAACCAATTATATCGTCTAGTATTAATTTTACATAATATTTTTTCCACAAAATATTCAAAAATTAAATACGTTCATAGTAAATACTTTTGGTTTATTGAAACAATATTATGTAAAATTAATTGAATAAAATAAATAAAAACATATTAATAAGAAGACAGTCGTTTTTGTCTAGACTGTTCTTGATTTTTACAATTAAAACTTTTTTAACTAATAAATTAATAAACTACTCATTTTTATATTTTTTTTTACCTTTACGCTTGACAGATAGCGATGCTTGCACTTGTGCCAATACGACGAACACCTGCGCGAAGATACTGCAATGCAGTCTCCCGATCACGTACCCCACCACTAGCCTTTACCAGAGCTGACTTGCCGACCACCGTGAGCATAATATCGATCGCCTACGGTGTGGCACCACCGGTGCTAAACCCGGTGGAGGTCTTCACAAAGTGTGCCCCTGCCGCCACAGAGAGAATAGCAGCGTCAATAATTTCATCACTTGACAATAAACAAACTTCAAAAATGACTTTGACGGTAACGTTAGATGGACAAGCATCTACAATTGCCTTTATCTCATCATAGATGTATTTGTAGTTTTTACTTTTCAGCTACGCCACGTTGATGACAAAGTCAATGTCAAGCGCGCCATTGGCAACTGCTTCTCGTGTTTCTGCAACTTTCATGGCGGTTGTTGTTTGACCAAGTGGGAAAGAGACAGCCGCACCAACGCGAACATTTGAATGCTTTAACAACTAAACACATCGTTGCACGTGTGCAGTGTTGATGGCGAGAGCCAGGAAATGATGCTACTCGGCTTCTTTGCAAAGTTTTTCCATCGCTTTGTGATCGGCATCTGCTTTCAGATTGGTGTGATCAATGTACGCCGCAACGTCGATAGGTTATGGTAGTGCTTCTGGTCTACATGAACTTCCATCGTTTGCGTGTAAATGAGCAAACTTGCTCTACAAATCGGGTAAATGCAATTACGATGCAAAGTAGCGCACGCGTTACAAGATGTGCGCGTTTAATTTACCACAATAGCCTGGTCGGCTTTGCATTTGCAAATCCACGTGTGTCATATTGTAAGTTGTTTGTTATAAGACTGTAAAAGTTATTTTTTGTGTTTTGTTTTTTTCTTTTGTTTTTCCTTTGTGTAAATACTCAGGAAATAAACAAAAAAGTGTTTTGTTGTAAAAATAATACAAACAAACATATAACATACAAACGGTATAGATTTACAACAAACAACTTACGATATATATATCTATCTGTATATATATATACATCGTTTATATTACTTTTTGTAAAATTCACAAAAACACATACATAAGATTATATAAATAAAATGCTTACAGAAAAAAGTTTAATAAAAATATGAAGAAAACAACATTTCTATCGGAAAAAAAAGTAAAAGAGATTGAGAAAAATTGAAAATTTTGCGTACATGTATGTGTATATAGATTTGTGTATAGTTGTACATGTATGCACGATTATTAAAACATAAGTTTACTTTATTGACAAAATCAGAATGCACGTGAATAATGCAAGGTTTATATAACTTTACATAACACTTCTTTAGCATACAAAACTATTTTTGCCAGGCATTAAAAAAATGAACGTATTTTCCTTTCAACCCTTTTTACAACATTGTAGTTGTTTACTTTGCATGCTCTGTGATGTATTTTTTGAACGCCTTCACGCTTCGGTCGCCATCATATTGCACACCGTTTTTGTCATTTTTCGAAAAGAAGATTATTGTAGGGAAGCCGTTTACGTTGTACTTTGCTGCAATTTTCTTGTGCTCATCGGCGTTAATGCGTGCGATTAATGTGGTGCCACTAACAGGAAAGTCTTGTGCAAGATTATTCCATTCAGGTTTCATGCGATTGCAATGACCGCACCATGGCGCGTAGAAGAGCACAAACACATTTTTGCTTGGATCTTTTACAATCTTGTCAAAGTTGGCAGGGTTCAAGTCAATCATCTCTGCAGAGGCAGGACTGATAGTTGCGAGCAACAGAACAACTGCTAAAAGCAGTGCAAGCATAGTCTTTGCAACTTTTGCCATTTATATGTAAAAGTGTTTGACTTATTTTTAAAAAATGTTTTGTGTTTTGTTGTTGTTGTTGTTTGTGATCTACAATTTTGTATTTATATGTATTTTTATGTAAAATAAACAACTAGAAGATTGTGATATTGGTAAAGAAAGGAACTAATTATAAAACAAATAATGATAATTATTGTGGTAAAGTGTAACGTTTGTAAACACACACACACAAAAAATCTGCTTGTTAAAAGTTTATTGTTATCCCTATTAGAGACAATTAAGCAATTAGCATCATACATATAATAATTATGTAATATAATTATTTCTTTTTGTGTGCAAGTGCGTGTAAATACAAATATATATATATATATAGTAGTGAAACTACTGCACTCAGACGTTGTCGAAGTTCATTATCACTCACTTGATATTACATTACTTTTTATGCTAGAGCAGTTATTTCATGTGTGGGCATGATGTGCTAATTGAACGTTTCTTCCTTTTCATCAATATTTTCCCCATCACCGTCTATAGGTTTGCTGCTTGTCAAGTTGTTATCAGTATTACTGGTCTCATTGGTTGGATGTACTTCATTTGTAACTTCACTTCTATGATGATAATTGTCATAAGTTTTACTACCTACACTGCTACTTCCCTTACATATGCTAAATTTATTTGTTTGTACTTGAGCATCAATTTTGCAATACTCGGTCATCACACCAATAGAAGTGTGTGTGTGTTGCACTTGTGATGCATTACCCTACATTGTACGAACAGTAGCTTGTAATTTATCATTAGTCGCAACGAGTTTTTCTACTTAGCGTATTTGTAATGCAAACACTTCTCGATCTTACTTGAGCTATTAAGTGCAAATGTGTAGTTTACGTTGTGTGGCAGATAACTCTGTTTGTAATTGCACAACGTGGTCGTGCTGTGCACGGAAATGAGATTGCAACTCAACATGTTCGCTTTGCAAAATATTGTACTATCTTTGCAACGTGCCAAAAGCCTCTCTCTACCTATTTCGCTAACTATTATCGTTATTGTTATCACTCGACTAATTAATTTCATTATTGTATTTAATCGTGTTATCTAGGTTTACTTGTGCAGGTGATGGGTGTCGAGTTCTACCACGTGATGGGTTACGTGAACGTGATGGTGAGCCGTACAAGCGTTACTGACACCGTTACGGAAGGTTAATAACTTTACGCGCCAACGCACAATACTGTAATGTACGTATGGTTTCATCGCTATTGTGCTGATCTGGTGCCACGCAGGCGATAAATAGTGTCTTACTGTTACCACCCAGTGCATCTTGCAAGATGCGAGTTAGCTTGCTACTTCGATAAGGAACAAAGTACATGTAACTCTCGCCAACAATTTTTGCATTTACGTCCATTGTATATTTTTGATTTTTACTGGTTACAGCGGCAGTACGGAAACGTGTATGATTCTGACTCAATGCTCGAATTACTTTGCCCAGAGCAAGCAGGCCACTGTTGATACCAATACTCTACTGAAATCGTACGCCCACGTTGTGCGTCTTTTTGTTTCGTTCCGAGCCTGCCAAATCGACTATATTTAGCTTACACCGCACGGTGTTTTCACCAGCACGATGGTTGAATATAGTGAAGATGCTATGGCTACGACTAGAGTGTGCGCTCATATCTGTGTAACCGGTAGCTCGCATGGATGTGCCATATTGGTACATTTGCATCACCTATTACAAACTATTGGCACGAGCTCGGGTGGCACCTAGCAGGAAAGTACCTGCGGCATAACTCATCACATCAGGATCTACATCACCTACATTACCATCAAATGTATTTTCAATGCCCATTTTGATTTTGTTAATGCGTTCACGATTATCAGTAGCATTGTTTATTTGCTGTTACAAATATTGCTAGTACGTAGCTGCATCGACCACTTGCAACGATGCCGCACTAGCTTATGGATTGACTACTAGCAAATCCCTAATTGTCTCACCATACACCTACACATATTGAAACGAAAGCTGTGCGGTAGAGCCACTAAATTTCATACGAATTAAATACTATAATGCATGTGGTATAATACCATTTATTGTATACGTTTTACCCGTTCCTGTTTGACCATACGCCATAATAGTTGCGTTGAAACCGTTAGCAAAGTCATCAAGTAAAGGACAGACAAGAGAGTCAAACAACATTTACGTGTCATCATTTAAGCCGAAGACACGATCGACTGCAAAGACACGTTAGGCATTAACAGTAACATGCGACTTACTCTCATCTACCTATGTACATAGCTACGAAGTTGGTAAGTCCGATTATAGGAATGGACGAATTCGGACCGCAACGTGCACTCGTTCATGCATTATATTTTTGTGTATTAATTATAAAAAAACAACAACCGAAAGCAAATATTTTATGCTGTATATGTGTACTAAAAACGTAAGATTTTACTGTTACTGTTTCTGTTTTACAATGTATTAATAGATTAAATTTTAAGTGTGTCAATAAAGTAATATTTGTCGTGATAGCAATGTGCGTCAATATAACAGTTTCATTTTCGCATACATATTAGTAAAGTAAAAACTCTAATAGATTAAAAAAAAATGAAACATATTTATCATATAATTTTTGTTTTATTTGCATTAGATTACAAATATTTATGTTTATGTTACATGCTAAATTTTTTTAAATAGGTCCTTAGTTTTTATAAAAAAAATAATCTTATTTCCATTTACAATTTTCTATTAGTTATTATTGTTGTTATTATTATACTTATTATTAATTTATATGAAACGGTGTGACGGTGCACTTTGGCGGTCGCGGATCCGGCTTTGTGACCACCACACGTGATGCGGACGATGACGGTGACGATGAAACAGCAGTGTTTTTTGCTTTCGTTGCATCTTTCTCAAGTTCATTCTAATTGTTTGCATCGTTTGATGTATTTTAAGGCTCATGTTATTTGCAACGCACCATCAATCGTCGAAGTACAGGAGATTGCAGCTTCATCAACTCATCTTCACTTTCGTTGTAGACATGGCTGCTGCGGTGATTGGATTCGTGCGTTGGCTTTACAGCATCATGAGGGTAACTCTTCGTTTTAGCTTTTTTGCTTTACTTGCGGTGTTATTTACTACTTTACATCTATTTATCATACTAATCATTTTTATTGTCTTCATTAACATCCTTCTCTCTGTGACGCTTATGCTTTGCTGACTTGTGACCTTATTCATCATTGTTATCTGTTGTCTGTAAATGATTACCAAGTATTTCATTTTTTTTACGCTCGTCCTGCTCACGCAGCAGTTCCGTCTTCAGTGCATTACGTTTTGCATATCGTCTAAAATGACGACTCTACACGGGACTTGTGGGTGAGTTTACACCACTGCCCTCACTGTGACTATCACTGAGTGAAAAGATGCAAGACTACTACTACTACTACTACTATTTTGACAAAGAGTTACCGTTTTCACTGTCATCATCATAAACATTATTTTTATTCTTAGTTTTATCATGATCATTTTAGCCATTTGTGCCTTCAGTATTTTTCACTTTACTCTTGATTCGCTGCAGCACATCTGCAAAGCCAACCGATTGTGTCGTTCACGTCTATTGTACCCCAGCGACGTAGCCTATGCCCATTACATCATCTTTACGACTTACTTTGACGTGTGTTACGGTGCCACTCTGTTCTTTGCCTAACCCGGATCCTTCACTCCACCCAGCTTTCTACAACAACTGTTTGCCAAAATTCTTCTCTGATCTGCTTCACCGCGTACCGTTTGGATCAACTGACATGACTAACAACTGTTGCGCTTTGTTAATAATTAAATATTTGAAACTAGAAAATAATTTAAAAAAAGTAATTACGATAACCAATACAAAAATTGCTGTTTACAAAAAGTCAAAATTTAACAACAACGTGTATTACACGATGTTAACGTCATAAAACATAAATATTGTGTTATAAAAGTGAAAGACGTAAGTTACTTGTACAAATGATATTTATATGTTAACATCAAATGAAAATACCTTGGTTTCGCTATGTATTTAGTGTTACTGTTATTTGACAAATTTGTCATGTATAGATGAGTTATCAGACAAGGTGCGAAGTGAACTACGTTTGCCATCGTGTAGCATGGCATGTACCATTTTCTCTTCCTCGCTCGCAAACAAGTTTGCAGGAATAGGATTTAGTACCTGCAACTATCGCAACTCCTCTCGAACCGAGTTCGGTGCAGCTAATAAGAAGCCTGGGTAGATGTCTTTGAGGAGTGCCACTAACCCACGTGCACGGTAGTAATCCCCGGCCACCGCGCAAGTATGAACAAGGTACACAATCGTCTGCATATCAATACAGCAGTTGCTGTACAGCACACAGATATCAATCAAATTAAACGCACGTCCATCACCACTCTTGCTCAGCACGGACAAAAGAGGATGAATAATTTATGTGTTAACGATAAGTCCATGATACTTGTGTGAGATAACTATACCATATGCCTCACTGATGCGTGCTTCATTGTTAGACTGACACAACGCCGTAATCACACACACGTGTGCCTTTTGCATTATTTTCTGCGTTTACTCGTCTAGACCAGTTGGTGTCTCGCAATTTGCATTGCCCTTTCATTTCCACACATCACGCAAACTGAAAACGGCACTACTGCTTTTACTGTTATTTTACGTGTCTGTCATGTATTATTTTTACTTGATGTGCTAAACAGTTGTGATATCATTAGTGTGGGGTATACCTTTGCGTGGTCGTAGCTCAACCAAATTTTGCAAAGAGCGAACCAAGTCATCATAAACTATTTATCGTCCACTCTATTAAAGTGTAAAATGAGAGAGAAGATTTACTTTACCAAAAATAATTTACGCATCTACTCGCATTGCAGCAGGGCACCGATCGACCAGTGGAATAGAACTACGCAGAAACTCTTACGTTGAACTGCTTTACATTCGTAGTGCACGCAAAAGTGCTGAAGTAATGACAACTCGAATGCTCTCTTCTACATTGTGTGCGAGTTGCAGTAGATTATTTTGATTAGCATTGTACTGCAAAAGTAAGTCAAAGTCATCATATAATGTTTGTAGTTGGCCATTAACGCTTTGCCCGCTTTGTTAGTTTTGATGATAACGATGATAATGTTTGTAAATGCTTTCTACCACATACTTTATTAATTCTAATTTTAGCACTTATGCATCGATGTCAATGTCACTTGAAATACGTTTGTTTACATTATTATTATTATTATTACCATGATTAGTAGTGATAACATTGTCGGTTTGTGTTCTATTTACATATTGTTACATCAACATAAGTTATGATTATGAATTACAAAACGTATTTGTCAGGTAGTGTAAAACAATGCGCGGGCCAAGTATGTTGAACGTAACTGAATCACATAAGCAACGAATAAATTACTGTAATAGATATCTTGGCCTTTGTGATTGTTGCAACTATGCATCGTTACGAACATCCCTATTTGGTGTATTTTCTTCTCCATTCTCATTACTTGACCAATTTGCAAATTTAGTCGTGTAAATGTCAACTCAGCGTAGCAATTGCATGTAGTGTGTCAGTGAAACTAATACAAATTCAAAAGTAATGCTTGCCATATTACATCGTAGCACGTCAAGTAAAATGGCATTCATTGCATGTAATACTTTCTATAATGATTGCTGATGCTGATGTGTACGATTTTCACTCGATGCATTTTTGTGCAATTGACACAGCTAGCATTTCAGTGCATCTGTAAAGGCAGAGATAAACAAACTTATCATCTGCCCATCTGCGCACGGCGCACGTGAACTTAACGGGACAACCCCATTCGTCATGAGCAGCGTCTCACGTGACGGGAATAACTGGTACGTTTCATAATTTACCTTTGGTGAGATAGTATTACAATTGTTAAATTTGGTGCTATTGCCATCATACTGTTACTAGTAATGATGATGTATTTAATGTATTTGTTGACGTGCTAAGCGTTGTCACATGACATCTCGGCAGTGAACACCAGATGACAAGAGTGATTGATTGCTACCGCGAACACCAAACAACTTATCATTATTACTATGATAAGACTCACTACCACTTTTATAATTGTAAATGTTTGTGTCATGGTCGTTTTGATTATGTTAATTCTACATGACATGGATATTGTTATTTGTGATATGTGCTAAACGATCGGCAACGATGGCAGGATTACTTGAACTTTTACTACTCATGTGAGTTTGCAATCGCAACTGTGCGTCTGGGATGCCAGGGTAGTGCAACACCGCATTTATTTAGACATCACTGTATAGTAGTAATCTCTATGCTAGAATTACTAAACTCTACAACTTTGCCGGAAACTGTCGTTTCAAAAGTAAACATTGTACGATGCTAAATAGTGTGTCTACCTCACGTAACGCACAGGCCTGACGACTACACTGTGTAATACTCTACCACAATTACTACACTGCCATTGTGGGTTTGTGCAACTGCTCACACTTCACATTACTACTCATCTACACAGATTTTGACTATTAGGATAGAGCTGTTTATCGTTACGCTTTACTAGCAGAGTGTTTTAGTGTTGTACGTTCACATTTACTAACACGTGTTGCAATTTATGCTAGTTAGGTAAGTCATTACGATAGTGACCGATACTACTTCTTGGCAATATGCTGCAATCTAGAGTGCGTTTGTCTAAACATTAGCACTAACTTGAGTAAGATGTGTGTGATTGATTTAATTATTATAAATTTTAACTTATTGAAAAAATACACTAATTGTTCTTTTTTTTATTGATGAAAA
The DNA here is from genome assembly GCA_028554745.1 of Blastocrithidia nonstop. Classification (NCBI taxonomy): domain Eukaryota; phylum Euglenozoa; class Kinetoplastea; order Trypanosomatida; family Trypanosomatidae; genus Blastocrithidia; species Blastocrithidia nonstop. The sequence continues at coordinate 493,658 of JAQOTN010000015.1, read as the reverse complement.
CGTTCAGTAACTAGCACTTTAAAAATGTTTGTGTAACAAAACAGAAAAGTGCAACACTAAAGTTAAAGCAAACAGTAGTTTTTTAGAACGCACAGTCTAATGTGAAAAATGTAAAGTGTTAAGATAGTTAACATGACATTATTTTCATTTACTGTGCATACATATAAAAATGTAAATCCATTACATTATAAAAAAACAGGTTTAACAAACTTGTTATTATCAATTATTAGCATTTACTTTATTACTCCTTTTTCACACACTTTGCACAAAAGCACTCAAAGTGCCGCTGTGCACAAAGTGCTTTACGATCATCATAGCTCAGCGTACCATTGTAGCACGCGTTGTAATCAATAAACAGCTGCTAATGTGTGCGAATGTCACGCAGAGCAACCAACTCACGCTGACCACTTGATGATGATGATGATGATGTGTATTTTGTCTTGACACAATGACACAGTTTGGCGTACAGCTGTGATTGAGCAAACTTAATAGTGGGTAGAGTGCTACGCCGGAATTGGCAATGACAAATTAGTTCGTCTGCCAAACAGCAAAGAGTGACAACACCTATTACATGTACAGGTGGGACTGTCTGAAAAATGTACCAAGAGCCACCGCAAGACTTCCAATCTCTGCCAGTGCTGTCTGTGGTGAGTACGTTGCCTGTCCACGTAGGGCACGAATACAGGGCAGTTGCAACGGATGGGTTTGCTTGACGGTTGCCATGGCGATAATTTTAGCTACGGCCAAGCAGCTCAGTGAGGCACGTAGTTGTGAGGTAGAATCAAGCATAGGTGTAATAGGTTTTGATTACTATGGTGAAGATGTGACGTGTTTCATGTTGCGGTACATCTCTGCTGCTCAATCGGCAAAGGATGGGTTGTGAGATCTACAGCAGCAACAGTGATAGGCACTTCACGCCGCCTCTCTACAAGCCTCACTGCAGTAGGTTTATTCATGGCACGATAAACACGGTAATCCTCATTGCACTAAAGTCTAATCCGTTGGTGTGTTTGATTATCTTCTGTGCTCTACATCATCGTCATTAATAATGTTATTTTTTTCAAGATCGACATGTTTGTGAAGGCGCTAATGACTTTGCAACTGAGCAAGACAGTATGCACAGCGTTGTTATGAGATACGCTGTACCGCACACGGTTCATCTAACATCAATGACGTTCATGCACGAATCGACTTGGATGCGTACAAGCCTCGTCCATACATAGACGATTGCGGAGAGCAGAGTTCAATCATGGAAGAATTAGTTGAAGGTGTTACTACACCACTTCTTGTTGCTGTTGTTTTGATAGTTGAGGTGCACTGTGCCCGTGATGAGGCAGTTTGCACCATTCGTTGCGTTTACTACAAACTCTCAGACTACATAACGTGTATCGTTTCATCCTCATTGCAATACATAGTATCGTCCGCACTATTAACACTATCATTATTTCCAATATTACTATTATTTTTCTTCTTATTAGAGTTTGTAGACAGTAATTAGGTGAAGTGCTATGTGCATTCGTTATCACGCAATCATTATAACACTTCATTTAACGACGGCGATGACTAGTTACCACACTTTGTTATATTACTTTTATCATCTTACTCGTGACTGCTACACTGATGAAGTAACTCAATAATGTTATTCACACCTATGGTGTAACAAAGATTGCGCACTGCTTCTTTGCACTTGATGTAAAATTATTATTGATTGGTATGACGCGCACATATCATACCCATCATCAGTGCCAGAGGAGCACGAGAGTGGCGATTGAGTAAGTGAATAACATAATCAGCAGCAATGGCGTAGTTTTGATTTGTTAGTCAGTTTCATGCGCGTTGTGTGAGATACGCATCAAGTTATTTTCCTGCTAAATACTTCACATACGCAGAATGAATTCGTGTCATTATTGTTGTGAATATATTGCGAAAAAAACAATATAATAGTTGCTTAAAGATAATTATCCTCTTTGTCTAATATGTTAATAAAAATAATTAATAGATAATAATAGTATGATAAGACATAGAGTGAAGACTGAAAATGAAGAAATATCACATTTATCATGATTTTTTACTATATCAAATTATATGTACAATGAATATTGATATATAAATAAATGTATTTTTGATTTTACAAGATGAGCTTATTACATAATTACATACACCATGGCAATTATTATACACCCTATACAACACTGAGCGTACATTAGCGTCATTAGCGCAGGAAATACCGGTGATAATCGTCGAGTAGTTCGCGAAGAATGACATTCTACTCAACTTGATATTTGTTATGCTGACATGCTATATAATGAAGATGTAGATGGTAGTGTAAATGATGACTTTGTATTGCTTTTTTTGCATGCACATTTTCTTGTACTAGCATAACTTACATCCGTGTTCACAGTTTTATTCTTGCCTTGCAACTCTTGTTAATTGAGAATATGATCTTATTGCTGCTTTAACTGTTACTGATGACATTTTATTTTTCGATGACGTAGCTACTTGCGAAAGCGCTAACGATATTAGTACTCTTCGCAGTAAATGTTTGCAAGGTAGTTAGAGCGTAGGTAGAATGCAATAGCAGCAATCGAGCAGCTCATTGCCTCGATTAGTCACATTGCGACCGCGTCTAACTACTAATAATAATAACGAGTGCAAAGAAGATACGTTACGATAGGTATGCACCCATATACAATCTAGAAAATGTGTAGCATCTTGTCACTAAACTATAATATGACAATACACTAATTCTGTTAAGTAAGAAAAAAAAAAAGAAATGGTCACGTGAAAAGCACGACATAAATGTACATGTATGCAAATATTAATTATAGTAATAGGAATAGATATTTTTTACGTTCACTAACAGTGTCATATCCTTGTCAGCTGTCAGCAAATTCAAGTGTATTTTTTCTCATTCATAAACGCAAATATTTGAGACTCATAGTAACGACATATAAGAACAATCATCAACATAAAACTATTCAAGCAACTATCAAAAAATATATATCATCAACATTAACTCATGTGATGGTCATAGCTTTCTTACACCATTTCGTTGCATAGCCCAGCTTAGGTTGTTTTTTTGCATTGATGTCTATACAATATATTCGTCAGTAATAATTATAATGTAATTTTTATTATTACAGCTAATTTGCATAACGCTCGAATCTAAAGAAAATATATATACACGGAAAAACAATCCTTTTTAAAAAAAAATACTTATTCTTACTTCCTCATATACAAAAAAAAAATACATTAAGAAAAAAATAATGAAAGTACTAATTTATTTTTTTACAATTATAATATCTATTATTACATTGATTAACTATTAATAAAGTTGTATTATTTACATTATACACTGCTTTGTACCACCCTATTGTTTGCAGGTAAAATTGGCCGTCGACGCATGTACGCAGCACGCGCACAGAGCAAAAGCCAATCTGCATTTCCAATCATCTCCTAACACGTTGCACTTAAACCTTGTACCTCGTCTAATGCTAGCAAATCAAATGAAACTAACAACGTTTTAATAGCATTGAGTAGAGATGTACAATGATGTGATGGCAAGTTATCGAGCGCAACAAACGACAAGGGCCAGCGATAGGACGAGAGTGGCTGAGTAAAATTGGCATCGACACTGTGACGAGCTGATCGAGATGAACTTGTAATGTGTGTCAAAGCAGCACTATTACTTCCAGTGTTGTTATTTCGAACTATTGCACTAGACTAAAGTGGCGCTACTGCAATTCGTTTAATTTGCGCAAACGCCTCGTTAAAAATAGCCACCGCACTAATCCCAGCATTACGTTTATCTTTCACACTTCGAAAGAGCTGCATGTCGGTGTACATGTTTAGCACGTTGCCCTTCAGTTGTGCAATGACATGCTGCAGTGCCTATGCAAAGGATAAATGTTGAAGTACTAGGGGTGACAGATGTTGATGTTCAACCAATTAACGATACCAACTGTCATGTGTGCTCATTTCACCTTTCATGGTTCATTTACTTGCACTAGCTTTGTTGTTTACACCATTATTTGGATTAATTGTGTAATTATTATTATTATTATTATTACTACTATTCATAACATCATCACTGCCCGTGCTCAATCGTGCTAACTCTGTCGCTGTTGGTGTTGATGTTCTTGTCGAATAGACATTTTATTTATTGTTTTAGTCTTTACTTCTGTTAGTAGTAGTAGTAATATTATCACCACCGCTACCACGGTTCGTTTCATCACTTTCCGTGTGTGTCTTGGCTTGCAGTAGTGCATAGGTACGCTACAGTTGTTACACTCTACGCTGTACATACGCCAGCGTTTCTTCGTCGCGTGCGCGGACTTGCTACATCTCCGTCAGTTTCTTCTGTAGCTGTAACTTGTCAAATATATCATTATGGGCGGACTGCATCTCATTGATCTCTATCTCAATTGCATGAATGGCACTGGTACGTCGGGCTAACGTTCGAGCATGCACAAACTGTACCCATTTCAAGTAGTACAGCTGCTGAAGTTGGTAAAATACCTGTTGCCCACGCATGGCCATTACCACCGCCAAGGAACCTAATTTTTTGTGTTTACGTGTTCACTGGTGTCATTGATTAAATGCACCACGTGCATGCCGTCGTTCATTTCACTTGGAGCACAAGGTAGCAAAACGATATGGGTAGCTAATTTTTTTTTGTTATTGATCTTGATCTTGTTATTGTTCTTGTTCCTACTACTGTTGCTACTATTATTGATTTCGTCTTGACTGAAACTATTTACCAGAATTTTTTGTTAACTTGCTATTTTGCATTCATGTGTGTAAAACACGCTGCATGATTTGTCGTTGTGCTTTACCTTACAATAATGCCAAATGATATGAACTGATGGGTGATTTAAAATTACTATCATTAATATGATCACCACAGAAGGAGAGAACGTTTGCGTGCTATATTTGCAATTTGTATTCATTATACGCGTGTTATTGTAACTATTACTACTACTACGATAAATTACCTTTGACCGTATTTTTGAGTTGTCGCTGTTATAGCCTTTGCTTTTTCAATTAAGCAAACCGTCGTCAGTGTGTGTAATACGGCACACACAGCCGAATTTGTGCGGCAGTAGCCAACACATTAACACACTCTTTCTGTTTACATACCAGTCGCTTCTTATTTAGTATGTTTTGTCAGCGCTGCATTATTTGGTGCAACATACGCTGGTTTGTCAAGTGTTATAGTGTGTGTGCAATTTGCACACGCTGCGCATTTCATTTACGTTGGTACAGTAGCGTCAATCATGCACTGAAGAAACGTAAACGTAGATTATGAGTGTGTGCAAGGGCCATTCGATCTACAACGTGTTTTTTCTATCGAGACAACGATGAGCCAATGACGTGACGTCGTCAGTATTCGTAAAAGACCCACATGAGCCGCTTTTGATTGAGTGAGGATAAAATTTACACATACTTCGTCTGACGTTGTCGCTCTTTACACGTTAACTGAGCTGTCTTTGTACGTCAGGAGGCGATCATTTCGGTTTCACGTGTTATTGCCTCATGTATTTGTTGTGCGGCGTACTACAAATTGCTTGTTAAACTATTGTAATGACTACATCACACCTTGTTATGACCACTGCTGGAGAGTGCTAGAATTTGTAGTGTGCGTGCCACACCCAACGTGGTTAGTTTGAGCAAACCATTATGTCAACTATGCTCACGCTTTTTACTTTTCCTTTCAATCTTGTTGCTTTGCTTAGATGAATAATTAGCCTCTTTGTTCTCAATTCTATTATCATCATTTTCATCATAATCATCAACATCATCAATATCATTGAAATCAATCGAGATCACATCATTAGCCCTAATTGACTCTTATAATGCAAAATCGTCAAATTAGCTTGCACATCAACGCTCAATCAATCCATTGGCATACGCCACTCACAAACTACGGGTGCATTCTTCAATAGTCAATGCACGAACACATGGCTGAACGTGAATAGACTTGAGCACATTCTGACGAGTAAAATTAACCTTGCATGACTGTTCCTTTTACGTCACATGATTATTATGTGCAAACCGTCAAAGAGTGTCGGTGCGTCAGACCATCACCGTGTGATCCTCTGCGGCAGTGAAAAGGTAGCGGTCAAACGTCACCATGGCATTGACGCGATTTGTGTGTGCTGTAAACGTAATAATTATTTTTTACAGCCCCATATCCACACAACACACCATTCCAGAAGAAAATCCACAAAACACCAGACCAGCATTGCCACAAACACCAACCCGTAATTTACGTTATTTGGTGTTATTACTACTATTATTATTATAATGAATACTGTTATTAGTAATGGATGTATAGGTGTCCTTATTAGATAGATTGATTATTTTGTTTTTGCCGTTTTTGTACTGATCCATTGCATAATCAATAACACTTTGCTACACCTCATCCTGACATGAGCGAAATCCACACAGACACTGTAACTAACCATAATTATTGGTGACACTTATAGGTCTACCATTACTTTGAGCTCGACTTTAATTAGTGTCATTCTTGCTATGTATGTTGTCACGAGGCAAAAAAGAAATAATACACTACAGTTTATCTCGATTATTATTAACAGTAGTACTACTACTACTATATCATCGGTTCATTGTGAAAGCACACCATCAGCACTACCCACCACCATCATCCCATTTGACAGCTACGCAAAGGACACAATCGGTGAGCAATGAAATGTGCCTTGAGTGATGTGCTATAGTAACACAAAATTCATAATACGCACTGTACCATCACTGTAACCAATTCACATACGTGACGAAGATGATGATGCATACATTGCGGTAATGGCTCTAGACGAGTGAGTTGAAGTTGCCGCTGCCGCGTGTGTTGAGGGTGGTGCAAAAGCCTTTGATGGCGACTTGGCAGATAAAAAATGTGAATTACGCATCGCACCTTTATGCATAGAAAATGATAATGAAGAAGTAGGTGATATCATTTTTGATTAGCGATGATGCAACTATGCCATGGTATGCGTTAGTAATCCGTTTAATACATTGGTGTTATTGTTATTAGTAGTGTTTTTTTTACCTTCTCTGTAGAATGTGTTTGACTCAAATGGGTTGTATACACCTGGAATGGTGGCGATGTGCCTTTCACTAAGTGCACTGTAGATATCAATATCATTATCTTTACTTGCCGCCCACACCGTAGCGGTCTGAGCTATTACTTCTACAATGGTATACTTGCCATGCAGTAACAGTTGAGCGTAGTACTCACTGACACTGAATGATGAACCTACTCCTCGTTTATGCGAAAACGTGTGATGTGTTGATGGCACGTTATATGCATTGTTGGCAGAGACGGTGGTGAGGGCGTCATAGTTGTACAAGTTTGCCGAGTACTCCTGCTTGGAACTATTTTTGTTACCACTTGAGATCAATTTGTTTGCATTCTTGCTTGACGATGCGGTTGACGACGGTGTCGCTCCAACTAAATTTGTTCTGGTAGATGGTGTAGAGGCTGCTGCTGCTGCTGGTGTTGTTGTTGTTGTGATTTGTGGCAACTGTGATGTTGATGGAGTTGAGACGATGTGCATGGGTGTGTTTTGAAGAACATAAGCAATGGACTGGTGAACGTTGTCACGGATGTGCTGATCATACTATGACTTGTTCATCTTTATCGTCATGGTCGACCTATTGCCGTCATGCAATCCTTCACTCTATGATGACTGATTTTGTAGATTGCTCTTCTGATCACTGCCTATGTTTTTACTTTCATGTGTGTGATGATGTAGCTGAAGTGCACCTGGGTGGCCGCCGCTGCGAACGGCCATGTTATGTGTTAGCCGTGATGCTGCAGAAGAGTTGATGTTATTTTAGTTCATACCACTGTTTTACCTTCTCTATCGAAATTATTATAATAGTAGTTACTACTTTTAACCTTGTTAATGTTGCACCTTCTGCAAAGAAACTTATTTATTCACTTAGAGACTTGACATGTCGCCCTTGTTTACGTTTGTGGAGGTTGTGGTAACATAGAGAGGAGCTGCTTCTGCAATGTTGTTACCACTATCTTCACGTACAAGCTTTTCAGCTTCATTCGTGTTTGCGTGAAGTTCTTTAGTAGATGACGAAACATTTTATGCATTTTACCCTTCTTTCGAAAGATGTACTTTATTACTTACGTTGACATGAGGATGTAAATAATCCACACTACTGGATGTTTTCTGTGTATGAAGTAAAACCGGTCGTTTCGTATGTAAATGTGTGGAGTTAATGTTGCCACCCCCAGCTGCGGGCATCAGAGACGGCGTCTTTCGTTTCTGACTAACAATGTTAACTTTTCGACTTGGCGATGACGATGGTGTTACTGTTTTAGATGTTGAAGTCGTTGTTATTACTCCTGACAAGTTTATTACCTCGTGTGTACGTTTATTTTCGTGTTAAGGTTGATGAAGTGAGTGAAGCTATTGACGCGTTGGCAATGAGCTTATTTTGACAGATCGTATGCGCTCTCCTGCAGAGCGTTAACGTGACAGACTTTTGCTTTTTACACTACTATTCGTATTACTCTCACGTATACTTGATTTACTGCGTTGCGCAGATGATGAAAATAATATTAACGATGACGATGATGTTGATGTGTTCTTGCGTAATTGAGTTACAGGTTTGTTTTCGATTACATCAGCGACACTATCGATGCTGAGATGACTACTCGCCACTGAACGTGTAGCACTGGCGTTTTACCGCGATGGCGATGCCGCAAAGGATCGCTGTGGTGTTCGTGTTGTGTGTTGCAGTGAGTTTGTCTTGACACTCTTATTCGTAGTACCACCCACCGCACGCACAGGTGTGTTCATTGATGATACACGTTGAGATCGCATCTGATGAAATAATATGCAATCTATTTGGAGAAAACAAATAAATATAAATAGATACTATAACTAATTTAAGAACAAATTGTAGCTTTCGTAAATAATAGTTCAGAAAAAACAGCAACTAGTATTACCGCTTTCTATTTAATTTGAAAGAAGAAAAAATTTTTAAAAATTATATATAATAAATTAAAATTATTGAATATTAAAATAGATTTAAATTTATACCAAGCAGAAGTAGGATGTTGATGTCTCAACAAACAAAAGAAAAAGATAAAATTTTATCAGCTTCTACAAAACTATTTGCTTTCTTCAATTTCGTTGATAGTGTAGGAAATCAATAGGCAACTTGACTGTAAAAGAAAAAGATGTTAACAGTTTTTTTTTTAAATTTAATTATTAAAAAATATTGATATACTCGCATTAACAATTTGCTATTGAAAAACAATATTCACAAACAATAATGTAGCAACTGTAATTAATTACAAATTCAAAATTTTTTTTGAATAGTTTGACTATCATGTCGTAGTAAAATGAGTAATGGTTATCTCAGGAACAAAAGTACGTTGTTGATTACTTGCAGTGCTAACAACTCATTTTTGCAAATGTACACAACTGTTTACACTAATGATGTCGTTGTTATTGTTGCGTTCACGCTGTATTTTATGTTAACTGCATTGTCATCCTTGCTCGCTTATACAATCTTGTGCCAACAGATCAGAAAAAAAATAGAGAAGAAAAATTTCAAACTACAACAATCAGCATATCAACATTGCAAATTATTCCAAAAAAAAGAATGATAATATAGTCAACAGTTGCAAATAAATTTAATGCTAATAGAAAATTTCAGTGAATATTTTAAGTTAAGATGTGCTAGAGTGATAATTTGTACTCACATCCTTTTATTTCATGTACATACAAACTACGCATCTGCAAATCAGAAAAAAAAAGAAGAAGAAGTATAAGAGAAGAAAGAAAAATTAAAAACTTTTCTGCAATAGTTACACAAAAGAACAAAAGTCTTTCAATGCGCAGTAACAAACCAGAAAAAAATAGGATTATAAAATTAAGAAGAGTTGTGCAACGACACAATGACTATAATAAAATATGATCATTACCAACATTAATATGCATATGCAATTAGTTTTAGTTGCTTCTTGCTTGTTGCGCTATCAATGTTGTCTATTTATGCACTTACTAAAAAAAACAACAACTTTACAATGCACATCGGAGAAGGAAATAACGAATAAGATAACTCAAACAAATCTAATAAGATAAAATAAACACAAATGCGTACTATAATCTACATTTCCTTTATACTTATTGATGACTAGTCTTGTAAAAAAAAAGATATATTTTTTTTAAAGGTTATTTTTGTTGTTGCATTATGAGATGCTTAAAATACCCCATACTGCGCATCTCCACTAGAGAAAACTACTCGACGTTTCTTCTTTTCACTGCTACCACTACTATAGCTATTACTATTGTTATTGTTGTCTCTTCCCCATCCTGCCTTGTCACTTCCTTTTTTGCTTAGTCGTGCAGACAATGGTGACTTTGCATTAGCATCATACACCGCCGGTTGCGGTGAAGCAGGTGAGCTTGTATAACTACTCTCGTATTGTTGAGTGTCATACGAGGATGTTGTACTTTTTTGTCTTGAGTTTGATCTTTTCTGTTCGGGTTTGGCATTTTTTTAATTGTTATTATTGTTTGACACTCTACTGTTTTATTGTTATACAACAAATGCACCTGCTCTATCATTAGTGTTACAACGCATTCCATTTTAGCCACTAAACAGCGTATTCGCGCGCAACGCTGATGAGCTGGACGATACATTTGTAGCCAAGTACGACTCGTCGTATAATGCACTTCATGCTTCTTTAGTCTGCCTAATGGCTTCACTGGTTTCCTCTCATGACACGTCAATTGCCTCAATACCTAATAACGAGAGTGTCTGATAATAACGCACATGTGAGGTACGATGTACGTGTAGGAGAAGTGTAATCCCTAACGTGGGTACCGGGTTTGTAATAAAATCACGCATCGCTGTTATTCGTGCGTTATCTTTTGTACTAGACTTACTTCGTGTTAGTGCCATGGTGAGCGCAGAAGGACGTCTGCTAATGTTACTCACTGAACGATACGGTTGGGCCGAGGTGACACTATTAACATTACCACTCGCATTACTTTATCTACTGTTGTTGTTGTTGAGGGTAGAGTTGTGTCGTGAGACCGAGGTAGACATGGGAGGCCGTGGCAAATACACACTAGGATCGTTGAAGCTGTTGGCAAATTCATTGTACTGCGCGGTAAGCGCGGATCGGGCTCGACGCACATAACCGGTCCCAGTGTTCAAATACGTAGGGTTGATAGACGAGAGGGTTTGTGGTGCGTATAAGTTACCATCTTCATCGGCCATGGGCTACATAATAACTGTGCCATCATTCAAGTTTTGTACATTGATGCGATAGGCGTACAGGACTAAAAATTTAGCATATCGAGTTCAGCTTAAGCGTAGTGCACGTAGAGCAGACTCATGACGAACAAACGTTGAGCCTACATTGAAAAACGCACGTAGTGTTTCTCTGAAGTTTGACTCACCTTGTTCGCTAAAATGGAAAGTAATGGCCTGATCTAACACGCCTGCTAAATCTTTGCTCGAGTCAAAGCTGCTCAAGTGAGTTCAATAGCTACGCAGCTCTGCGTCCGTGCGATGCTGGAATGATGGTAGAGGCAGTATATTGCTTGGAGTTGTACTCGGTGAACTTGAACTGTTTGCATTTATGACATCCTGCATCTGTTGAGATGGCTGAGGTGAGGTTAGAGAGTTGACGACAGTAACATTTGTCGTACTACTAGTAGTAGGAGTATTATTGTTACTACTGCTAATCTTTGTATCATTTCCTTTTTGTTAACACGTTTTACTGTGCTAGGCAATACCTTGTACGGCAAATGTTACCCCTTTCACAATAGACGACCCAAGCTTATCCGCCTTTGCTATAATAGAAACCAGTTAGTTTGATGTTTTACTAATATTACTATAATTATTATTACTTAGGTTAATGTTATCTTGTGTAGTGCCTGTTATAACGGTGTTAGTATTACTATTGCTAGCAATATTACTACTATTAGAAGTAGGCGTAATACTGTTATTTCCGTATTTATTGTCCACTTTGGACCCATTTGCGGAGACTACTTGGCTGCTTGATGCACTGTCGTGGGTTGAATCAAAACTAATTCGAGCAAGCTTTTATCAAAAGTCATACCGCAACCACTTGAGATCACGCTGGGCAGAACGCACCATTAGATTTCAAATTTTTTTACTCTTCGCCGTAGCATCACGTGCCGCCAGTGCATGTCGTTGCTCCTCAATGAAGAAATTACGATAATTACAGTTCAAGATGCGTCCTGAAATGGCCTAGCAGTCATTGCGATATTTTAATGGACTAATTGTTAACTGTGACATGTGAATGGTCATTACATCTAACGGAGGGATGATAACCGCATCATAGTTTGCGGTTTGTAGTGCTAAGAAGAAAATATAACGGTTAATTGCAATGCGTAGATGTAACTCGTTAATCTTGTCAAAGTTAATCTATGACGCACTATCCGCCTTGTTACTATTTGCATTTGTATTCATACCATTAGCAGCAGCAGCAGCAGCAGTCGAATTTTGTGTGTGCGTAGATTAACTATATTGCTATGCTCGCCTCTATGGTGAAAAAAAGAAAAAGGGTTATGACGTAAGTAGTATTTTCAGTGCCTCACCGTAGCTATAGACGGTCTTGTCATCCATGGACAAGTCTACCTTGTAGTACCCATCACGAAACAAGTTGACCGCCGTCTCTACAGTGTCTCCTACAAATAAATCTTTACGCAGTGGCACCTCGTTAATACGGATGAGAGGTAATCCACAAATCTACAGCGGAATGCGTGTTCGGTAGAGTGTTGCGTTGTGCACACCCCGTCAAATCTACCACTGCAAATCAACCAAGTTGTTTAGTTTGGCAATATCAAACCATTCATTATTGGAGCGTGTTGGATTCATCGCAAAGGGGCAGCCGGTAATGTTCAGCACGCGCAACTTGCTAAGCGAGAAGAGTGTCATGTTCGGATCATTAAGCAAGTTATTCTACGAGAGGTCAAGCTATTCGATAAAGTCCATCTTGTGAAAGTATTTGGGTACGGTGCGTAGGCCACAGGCACGCAATGAAAGCTTCTTCAAATGAATTGGCTGAGAGATGGTGGCTACGATGCCGGCTTTACTGACTTTACTCATGCTAATGCGACTTGTCTCACTTTATCCTCCTTATGAGGCTACGTTGCTAGCAACATCATCATCATCATCATCATCATTTTCATCTTCTTTACTATCATCACCATTGTTCTCTTATTTTTTTTTATTACTAGTGTTATTCGCATTATTGTACTTGTTTGGTGCATCAAGTAGCAATTAATTTTTCTTGATAAACGCGCTACGATTGCTATCGGTATTACTATTTGTACTATTACTGTTTTGATGTGGATGCTATACAAGAGGTGTACCACCGTAATCGCTGTTGCCATTTGTGCCGGCTTTACTCATTTGCGTGTTAATGGTACTCCCGCTTCGAATTCGGGGCAGACGTTTTACTAATCGTCCAGCTAGTACATCCAATGTTTCAATAGGGTTTTAGGCTAGGTCTAAATAAATTAGTTTTTTCAGCACAATCACCACCTACGGCACCGACGTCAGCTACATCTTGCACAAGTGTAGTTATTGTAGTGATGTGGGCAACTCATTGCCAAAGAAGTTGTTATCTTCAAAGGTGAAACTATTGCCAGAGATGTCCAGTGCAGCTAACTTATTGTGTTTCATGCCCTACGGCAGTGTGTCTCCGCTCAAGTTACAATTAACCACGCTCAACTTACGCAGCTTGGTGAGTTAGGCAAAGTCAAAGTCGGTAATTTGCATTCGCGGGTTATCTGCAAAGTCAAGCTACTCGAGTGTTACGCACTCACGTAATTTGTTTGGTACACAGGACAAGTCACACGCACGCAGTGTGAGTGAGCGAAGGGAACGAAGTCGTGGTACGAAGTCAAAGCCATGTTATGCGTTCAGTGGATTAGCACTCGCGTTAATTCGTCACAAGTTAGGCAGCTACGCAAGACTCTACGGCAGTCGCTGAAATCTGTTAGCATCCATGTCAATCTATTACAGTTACGGTAGCAAAGTTAGTTACTTGCCTAATGTGTACAAGATGTTGTCGGTTAGTGTGAGTGAGGTGGCCTTGCGGTGCAGAGTGTCTTCTTGTATCATAGACACAATCTTGGCGCCTAAGAAATCTATCTTACGACTAGACAAGTCTACATTGCCCGCTCGTCCAACGTGAATGCTAAGACCCAGCGGAGTACTTGACGCGTGAGGGCTGCTTGCGAGAAACGATGGACTGTGTGTGCCTGTACCACGATGTGATCGAGTAGATGTACACCCCATCATGTGCACCTTGTTTTTACAATTTATACTTGTATGTTTATCAAACTATTTTACCAAATAATATATAAAGGAAATGTGATGATACAAATAATAATAAAAAAATTCTTTTAGACAACAGGCAAAACAAAATGAAATAAAATAAAAACGAAGTTTGTTGTTGTTTATTACTCTAAACAAAATAAAGTAAAATATTTCCTCAAAAACAATTATTCACATACAACAACATAGAAAGACCACTACTGTATAACTAGTCAAACATTTTGCGTTTAGATGCAAAAAAAACAACTTTTTACAAATTATTAATATCATTACTTTTTATTGTTATCATCATGTTAGATGCTTTAATTAGTTGGCTGCACTCGCACTTCGCCTGTCAATGTAAGCTTACCGGTATACCACAACTTGACAAGGTCGCTGTACACTCGCAACTTCATCTTGTTTCGTAGTGCGTCATCATTACCATTACTAATCTTTTTATTACTGTTAATATTATTATTGTCAACTTTAGTAGTATAATAATTAGTGTTTGCGTTGAGCACACGGTACACCTTGAACTTATCACCGTGCTGAGCGGCAAAGAGCAGTTCACGCAGGGAGAGCTCAAAATCTCGTCGTTTGTGTGAACTTGTACTTTTCACCTCTACATAAAATAAAACTTTCTTGTGCTGATCATTACCATAATGACCACTTTGCATGAGACTATTATTATGTAAAACTATTATATCATACGGTGTACCTTGTTCACCGTCTTTGTTTACTCACAGCACCTCCACACGGCGATCGTTGGCATATTACGACACAAGTTGTTAATAGACAAGCTGCTACGCAACGCGTGCATAATGTTCATGATGTTGTGCGTAGACGCTAGTCACTTGGCGGTTACTGTCTTTATTATCACCACTATATCCGTTGAGAGGACAACACAGTTCTTATTTTGACTGTAACGCATATGAACTACGCTGCGGAGTGAAATAGATCACATCACGCTCATCTTCATTTTCAGGTTGTTCATTACTTTTATTATTAGTATCATGAACATTTTGATTTGATGTTTATGTCAAGTCTATATTTGCCTTACACGCTAAACGATCAATAATACTACGTGCGTTCAAGGTGGTGGTTGGTGGTGGTACATTTATTGTTGTATTTGAAATTATAGGTTCGTTAGTCTTGCTTTTACACTCATTAAACTCTTCATTATTTCGTCTTCGCTTAAAATGTGCACTACTATGCACTTTGCTTGCTTGCATTATGGTGTTACCGCCATCCTTGCCATTATAATTACCACTACTACTATAACCACTATTATTTATATTGTACTCTGTGGATGAGAAATGCTGTAAGGCCTTTGTGTGTTTGTAGGATTGTTGACGAACAGAAGGATTACCACACCCATCTGTGCCTGGAGGAAAATGGTACTGCGCTTTAAACAGCGATGGACTATTCAATTTTTGAGCAACTTCGTCAGCTACTTTAATACTTTACGGTTTATTCATATCTATGCCCATTTCATTTGCTACCTTGTGCAGTGCGACTAGTACATCTTTTTATTTACTTTTCGTGTTCAAGTGCGCATTGCTAAAAGTTCTATTAACATTTCCACTTTGCTAAAGAAGATGAATGCTATCATCACTATTGTTGTTGTTGTTTCTGTAATCGAAAAAATGACTATCTGATTCTGTAATGGATGTAACTACGGTGAGCAATCGTGCAATAACATCTTTCACTTTGTTTTGTATTTAGGTTTATGGTGTAAGTGGCGTGAAAAAAAATGCCAATTGCTAAGCTAACACAGAAACACCTCATTGTTTGCCATTACCGTATAATGTGTCATGTTCCTTTACATAGCAGAATTGCACGTCTTGTCTCATCACATAATCACTCTTACGGCTGTAGTGCATGCATTTAGTTTGACATGCATCACTTCGTCCTTGCTGAAAGTTATGTAAATTTGCTTTTTATTGCTACCGGTCTTTCAGCTAATTACGTTATTGTTGTTGTGATTATTATTAACGATCAAACAGTGCTTATGTTAGCATGACACGATCTGACAAGATGACACGAAAGTGAGCTAGTCGCTTAAATAATTACTATTTACTGCTGTTGAAGACGCGTGTGTCATTAGCGTACAAAAATGACAGTACAAAAGGCGCAAGATAACTTATTTGCATGTGTAGAGTTGCACTTGCTGCTGTGAATGCCGATGTATTGCCACACTGTACGGTTCGTTCAACTTCATCCTATAATGAACGAATGTTACACTTGGCAAGAATTGCCTTGACGGCAAAATGTGGCTACGCCGCAAATGGTAAAATGTACAAGTTAGATTTATTGTTTGCATTACACCTGATTTAGTGTTAATACTAACAAATTTGATGATAAGCAGATGGGTTAACATATTAGCCATACTGTTTAAGACGACAGCCATAGACGCCCATAAAATGCGAAGAGCAGTAATAAATAGTGTTACTACTACTAATTTTATTATTATCATCATCTTGCACGCGTGAAGCACAGCGTCACTTATTTGCAATAGGCAATCAGTAAAGTGCAGAATTACAGACAGCAATAGGAACGCTTTCTGTTAGCACAGTTAACGCCCTTTACACAACCTTGTCATTATCGCCATTACTATCACTAACGCGAATGCGTTATTGTTATTGTTAACAAATTTATTTATACGAGTCTATTACACACCGTGAAAACGTATTAGTGAAAACGTACAAATCAATATCGCTTGCATCAACTCCAGCATTTCGTAATAATATACACGAAGTAAATCAGCTATGGATGGTGGGTGTAGGTGAGACGTGCAACTGATTCACGAAAAAAGATGACAGTGTTTATGCGTACATGAGTGACAAGGCTGCATAAAAATAATGTGGCCTTTGTTGGTGTGTGAGTTGATGTCAGCAAACTTACCTTGCACAGGCACGGTAATTAATTATATACTATTTTTTACCATTTACTGCTTTTTCCTACGCATTACAATCAACAATATTGCTCTTCTTGTTATTGTTACACTAATATTGATTATTACATGTCAACAAAGCGTTTTCTTTATGAATACCATACTACTACATGTATAATGGAATAAACGCAATGTGCTTTCATCTATTTACACGTTATTACGTCTGTTCTGACTACTCCATTGCACAGCGCATCACGGTTTAGTGTAAACACATCAATGCGTCAACTATCACGTCAAAGTTTATCGGTAAGTTGAGGGGAAGTAAGCTGAGCAGTTACACAATTTGATCACATTAGCAAAGTGAAAAACATCGATGACGACGAGAAGAAGGAAATTGACATTTTGTAAGTTATGCCAATGCATGTATAACATTGACGTTACGATTTTTTATTGTATTATCCTGATTTCCTTCTACCTTATTAGTTTAGCATTACTCTTTTTATTACAAAACACTTGCATGATTTTTATTAGAGGTACTGCCAGTTTATGTATTTTGATTATGTAACGTAGCATCTTTTTCGTCGTTTGCAACAATCAGAGTATTTCGAGAAGTACAGCTCACTTGTGATAACTCGATTGACAAAGGTTGTGACTACACACACACCACTCCACGTTTACGTCGATTGTGTATAACAGATTTACGCTATGGTTGCATTACATGTGTATTGAAAATATCTTGTGAGGGTGCTACTGGTATGGATGTTGGTGCTGACTTTGTTATTGTTGTTGTTGCTGTTGTTATTTTTGCTGTTGTCATGCCAAACTCACTATTTCTATTTGTGTTATTTTTTACTAAAGCTTATCGGCATCTTACCGACAAGTTTGTAATCTCGAAGTGTAAATAGTTGTCATTTGATGAATTTTGACCATTGTAGTTGTGTCATAAGTTTAGTGGAAATGTAAAGTGTGAAATCAATTTGCGCTAGCAGTGTACAGAGAAAGTGAGTTGACTGCTACTATTATTGGTGCATTTTGTTTACTTTTCCTAACATTGTTTGCATAAAGCAGAGTCAAGTGCTGCAATTACTTTGATGTATAGTTATTTATTCTGTGTAAGGAGATAATTTGACTAGCTAATTATATGTTAACACATTTTAATACGCTTTGCAATAGCATGCTTAACTTTCACAATGAACTATGGGAAATTTTGTATATGTATGCCTAGGTGTCTGTTATTTCCTACAAAACGGATGTTTCTATTTTTCGAGTTGCCATAATTGTATGGACAACAACAACTACTACAATCACTATTACGGTATTGTTCACTCTGATCTAGTTTTCTTTATACACATATATTATTATAGTTTTGCGTATTGTTATACTGTAACTTCTCCGTACGATGCTGTTATTGGAAATTGACATGTGAGTTGCAGGCAGATTGACACTTTTGCAAATGCTAGCGTTCGTAGTAACGCGCAAAGGCGTTGACGAAGTCGCGCACATCGCCTTCTCCATCAAGAAAGTGCTACACTTCATGGCTGTAGAGCAGAAACGAATACACCTCACTGCAATGAACAGGAAAGAGCATGGCATTGGCATTGACTTGAAAAAATTGTTGAATGACTGGCAACGAGGCAAGAGATACGCCTAGGCCAAGTTACGCGAATTGCTGCACAGCCTCATTGCGACAAACATCTCTCTCAAGATCGTAGATAGTGCAAATGTTCTGTGTGGTGATTGCACTCATCACATAAGACGTAATTCGCTGTTGAACTTTTGCAATCTGATGCAATATTGGTATTTATTGCAATGCAAAGGGTAACATGTTTGGAAACGGACTTTGAAGAGAGTTATTAAAAAATTAATCATAAATTTTTGTTAGTACGTTTTGTACAGTCAAAGGTTAATGTGTAAAGCGTTGACGTCTGCTCATTGCGTCTTAAAGAGCATTGTAGTAGTTCCTTTGCAACTGTTACACAAACTAATTTATCTACAACACTTTGATTTAGCGTTTTGCAGTATTACTATAAGACATTATCAGAACTATATGTATTGAGAAGAAAAAAACAACAATAGGTTTTATATACTGTACTTATGTAAAGTAGTCAGCAGTGAAAACAAGAAAAGTAAATGAAAACGAACAAGTTTCAGCAGATCTAATTTGGTTTAATGTGAATGAGTACTTGAACATGTGTAATGTGAGTATAACGTACAAGTGTGTTGACAGTTGTTTGCTTATTACAATCAACTGCACTCTGAATCAAATTAAAAAGGGCAAGAAGGTAAAAAAATAATATATATATATGTATATATACTGTTTTGACTGCAAGAAAAGATGTAAAAATATATCAAAGTGTATAATAATTGTTTTCTTTGAAAAAAAAAAGAATAGAGACAAACAAATCTACTTTACACTTATTGCGTGGCTATACCACGAGCAGCACATACATACATACAGATAAAAAGGATATTATTTATCAAAACAAGATTATAAAAATAAGTTACAAAGCAATATTGAAAGAGCTATATTAAATGAAGTCATTTGTAAACTATCTACTCATTATTCTCTTTTATTTGCCATCTTAAAGATAATTGAGTGTGAATTAGCCTTTGTATTTTTGATAGATAATCAAATACTATGTATGTGTAAATAAAAAAATATTTACAAAATATTGTGAATCAAAAATTCAATGTAAATAGTATATCACAAATTTTATATTTGTTTCATTTAATTACCGCTTCCACTGCCACCACCACCTCCACCTCCTGATTTGCTCAACTCATCACGAGCTTGCTGTCCTAGCAAATTTATCAGTACTTCTCGCAGTGCCATCATTTATTTTGTAGGAATGAGATCAAATTTCCAGGCAAAACAGGCTAGGTGCTTAATGGCGGTGTTGATGTGTGCTTCTTGCCCCAATGCCATAACATCATTCAAATGAGCGGTGTAGATGTGTGCAAACACTCTGAACAAACGGCGAATGATATGACTGACTCGATCATTGAAGTCAGGTGGGTATGGGTTACGATCCTATGACGGAAAGATACGCTCATCGTTTATTTGCTTCTCAATTCAGTCCATAAGATGGTTGATGTACTATGGTGCACTCAGTTTTGTGGGTTTAGGGAACATGGGTGGATCTTTCCAGTAATACTAATACTGCTCTCCGGCAGACATTACAGGACAACTAATCACTGTGCAACTTTGCGTTAACGGCCCATAGCAGACATTGGTTAAATTGTAGAAGTCAATCGTGTTCATAGACAGTCAGTGCTGCAAATTTGCACCAGCAGGCAGTTCAACCATTTTATTCAAATCATCACTATCGACTAGTGATTTGGCAAAGGTGTGTAGTCGATACCGTTATGTTCCTTACTTGTGCTTCTTCTTTGGTCGAAACGTTTTATCTGAATCAAATGTAATGCCACCAAACAATCGCATCTAGCTTTAGTAATTTAATAGGAATATTTGCGAAAATTAATATACGCACACAAATACAAAAATCTTTACCTTACTGCTTATGCAGAAATAAGTATTATTACTAGTTTTAATTTTGAGCTAAATTACCGGTGAATAAAATGATGTATCATATTTCACATTCGAAGAAAAAGTAACATTTAATATAAAATTGAAACAGTTGTAATTACAATAAAGATCTGTTGACAATTAGCATTTTTCTGTTACTATTGCCTGTGATACAAAAAAAAAAGGCAAAGAATTTGTTTCACCTTGTCTGAAGTTTATAAAACATACAATATGAAATATTTTTGTGCTGCAACTAAATTTTGTTTGCATAGAATGAGTTCTAACAGAAAATATGTATAGAATATGTACCGAACATGATTATACACATGCATTTTATTGTAGACAATAATTTGTAATAGAAAGAATTGATATTGTAAGCCCAATTAAATGATACTTAGCTCTTTGCACTCAGCTTTGGTTTTTAGTGACAAAGTTGCATTAGAAAACAAAAGAAAGAAAAATAAAAATACGTTTATCGATTTACAATCAAATAAATCGTTAACACAATGTTGTTTTGTATACTTTCATGTATAGATCATAATATTTTCTTTTAAAAAAGAAAAATGGCACAAATTAGTAAATGAACAATATTGCTAATGCCTAAAAAAGGAAAACATTGATCGAGTAAATAACAGTTTTAGAACTGAATAAATGAAATATATAATGTAATAGATGAAAGGTATAAGAGCAATTTGTTTGCAACAATAACAAAATATAAAAAACAAGTTATAGACGTAATTTTCGTTGTAAAACATACTATAAAGATATTAATTTATTTTTTTTTGATCGTTAGATTGAAACAAAACAATGTAAATTTTTAAAAAAAGAAATAAATCAAAATAAAATATTTTTTTGTACAATTATAATACTTTCTTACTGCACGGTAACACTTTTCGCAAGATTGCGCGGGCAGTCAATGTTGTTACCTCGGTACAGCGCCATGTAGTACGCCAGCAATTGAAATGGAATGACATTAATAACACACTGAAGACAATCAGTGATTTGCGAGACAACAATTAGTTCCGATGCTGCACCGTTAAGCTAGACATCGTTAGCGGTGTTTGTAATCACCACCACTTTACCTTTTCGTGCGTATACTTGTTGTATGGCGGCTTTGCTTTTAGTAAAGTGCTTGTCGTTTGCACACACCGCAATGATAGGCATATTTTCATCTACCAACGCGAGTGGACCATGTTTGAGTTAGCCACTATTGATGCCCTCCGTGTGAACGTAGCTGAGCTATTTCACTTTGAGTGCACCTTCCATCGCGGTCGCATTGTCATAGCCTCTGCCCAAGATAATAAGTGAATGTACATTTTGTAATCTCTGCGCCAAACGCTTGATGGGCTACGTGGTGCTCTGCAGTGTACTTTGTATCTTTGACGACAAGGACGACAGGCCATTCAAGATTTCCGTACGTCGTTACGAAAATTAAAGATTATCTGCACTCAAGAGTAACGTGATAAGTGTCAACACGACAATTTGTGAGGTGTAGGCCTTTGTGGAAGCCACTCCAACCTCTGCACCGGCGTTAAGATGAGAACCAAAGTCGGTTAACCGGCTAATAGATGACCCAACCACATTAGTGATTCCAACACACAATGCCCCACACTCCCTACAGTGCTTCAGTGCCATTAACACATCGGCCGTTTCACCAGATTGGGAGACAAAGAACACCACATCAGCTCGTGTGATGTGTGGGGTGCGGTCAATAAAGTCTGAGGCGTTTTCAACCTGAATTGGCAAAGGTAACAGTTACTCCATCATGGGTCGAATCGCCAAACAGCTGTGCATTGAGGTGCCACAAGAGATGAGTATCAGTCGTCGTGAGTTTTGTATGTTGCGAATGTTGCTTTGTGTAAACCCACCAAGGTGAACTCGGCCCGTGCTGAAGTCCACTCGACCACGCATAGAGCTAATCACGGTTTCGCGCTGCTCACAAATCTATTTAAGCATAAAGTGAGGGTAATTACCCTTTGACAAACTTTACAGAGTCGTCTACAAGGTCTGAAAGGCACGTGAGACGGACTCGTGGATCATTTCACCCGCGGTGTAGAAGCTGAGTGAGCCATGAGCGTAGTGCACAATATCACCATCCTCTAGATAGACAATGTTATTGGTGTATTGTGCAAAGGAATTGCAATCAGAAGCCAAAAAAACCTCTAATGCGTTATGCGGGTCTATCGAGGCGTAGTGGTGGTGCTTTTTGATTTCAACTCCGTTCACGTCGTACTACTTTACCGCCACCACCAACGGTGAACCACGACGGCAGCCGATCATCTCATTAGGAAAGTAGGAACTGATAATCACGAGGGCATAGGCCCCTTCCACAAACCGTGAAAGCTGCGCGGCTAATTCGACAAAGCTGTGCAATCCTTTGCGTGTGTGCAGGTATTACGCCAACACACAAATGACCTACGTGTCGGTGTCACTCGTGAAAAAATAACCCTCGTTTGATAAAAACTGTTTGACGGTGCTGTAGTTGGTCATGATACCATTGTGCACAATTGTAAACTCACCTTTGTTACTCCGTTGAGGGTGGCAGTTACGCTCACACACCTCGCCGTGTGTGGCCCAGCGGGTGTGGGCGAGACTAACACTGTTAATGACTACTTCCTCAAAGTTGATCGTATGTTTATCGTTTGTAGTAGTAGTTTTAGTAGTATTATTGTTGTTGTTATCATTATTATTATTACTGCCGCTGGTAGATGCGACAACGACGGCGTCTGTGCTGTTACTATTGTTATTATTATTGTTGTCGTAGCTCATGTGATTGTTATTTGACGTGTTTATTAAGTCAATGGAAGCGTGATTTGTATTTGCCTTGATGTTGTTATTATTATTGTTTTTAATAGTTTTAGTATTTACACCGTTAGTGGTGTTAGCAACAGCATCATTGCACTCCTTGTCAAAGACTTTGTGTCGTAGTTTGTCAATATTGCCCTCACTACGAATGATGAAAGAAGTACCATCAATGACACTCTCTACTTTTGCATGATCATTCAACTTTTCACTTTTATTGTTATCCTTGTTGCTCTTATTTGTGTTATCATCGACTTTGTATTCATTTGATTGTGGCTTGTCATTGGTAGCATTAGAAGTATGATCATCATTGGTAGGGGCAACACTCACACAAAGACCTGCACTATCATATCCTCGATATTAAACTTTTTTCAATCCGTCAAGTAGGACGTTAAGAATAGCACGCATCGTAGATCGATGGTTGTACGTGGCATAACCAAAAATACCGCACATCTTGGCAAATACTTGATCTGATTAGTTTGTGAAATTAATAATTGAAAAAAAAAATATATGCTAAGATTGTTTGTATATATCTGTAATCGCTAGTAATTTGATTGTATTTACTACTCTATTCACGTTTAAGGTTTTTGTAAATTGTTTACACACACACAACATACACAATACACAAGATAATTTAATAGGTAAAGAAGTAGATTAGTATATGATTGAATAGACGAACAACAACAAAATAAAAATGGCATCACATGCCCTTGATATCAGCCCCCCCAGCCATAATCAAAGTTATAAAATAAACAAATAACATCATCTAGTGTAATAACAACACACATTTTGTGTTGTTGTTATTGTTGTTGAATATAATATCTAAGATAAATTCTACTAGTAAAAACAGAAGCGCAACAGTTGTATAGAATGTATGTTCATGTGTTATGCATACATCAGAAAAAACATATATATATATATAGTAATTTGTTGATTTTAATAATATTATAATGTTTAGGTGATGGCGGTGTGAGTATGTGTGCTTACTCATTGCACACGTGCATGGAAGTACACATTTGCTAGTTTCGTTCATTGATGGCGTTACAACATCACAGCGACTAAGAACACGCACGACGGCTACAGTCGCATCGACTAATCTTTTCTGCCTCAAAACGCTCACGAAACGTTTGCTTGTCATGTTTGATGACATTATTGCTACTATTGCGAATGTTGTTTCTATCTATTTCAGTGACACCGCTAAAGTCTATGCCTAAGCTAAAAGTATTTGGTACGTCATTGTTGTTGTTGTTGTTGTCATTGTTATTACTGTTAATAGTTGGTGAGGAGGAGTGCATCAGCGATTGTCGAAATTATACCGTGTGATCGTGATGAATGGCAAATCATGCCATTCGTACAATCATAAACTAGCTATGAGGTAAACGATGAGAGTCTTGTCTCTGAGCATTTTTTTACACTTCACCCTTTGTAAGTTGGTTCTACTATAATACGTTAACAGCAGCAGAAGTATCAAACAATGATGGCGAGTTGAAAGATCGACAATGATGGCTACTCGTGCCATATTGCAAACTCGCATCAAACGTCAACGCCGCACCATCAGCACCACCACCAACACTGAATATGTCATGTCTGCATAAAATAAAGTGTGTGGTATTTCTTGACTTGTTTCATCGGTACACATCAAGCATGCGCACAGGAGTTGCACACCGAGTGTCAAGTTCATCTGTAGACAATGATTATTGCTTCAATTTAGCATTATCCTCATCACTGACACTATTCAGCTTTACCTTTGCACTATTTGTGCTATCCCCACTGTTGTTGTTATTGTTGTTGTCAATGTTTTCACGTTGTTTGGCGTGTACATTGGCAACGCGTGACGGAGGTGCATTGAAGCGAAAGACAAACGTTTAGGCATTACCGAAAAAGGCATGTTCACTGTGTACATTGAGGGATGGAGCTTACACCGTAAAACAACCAATTAACCCATATTTCGTATCATTAGTCCTTTTGTCTTTATGATTGTTATTATGTTTATCATTGGCAATATTTTACATTTTAAGTTTATGTGTATGTTATTATGCGTGGTGATGCTACTGTTAATGATGATGATGATGATGTAATTTTTTTTATTGTACTTACTACTATTATTGTCGTTTCTAATGTTATTAATGCAGTGACGGTAAAGATGATTATGAATTAATTGTTGTTTATTTGTCGTGCACGTCATCGCGAGATGTCACCAGAAGCACTCCGACACACGCCGCATGATACTGAAGTGCATTTTATTCCATACATCGATAAAAATTACGTAAACTAAACCCATCCCGTGCAGTGTCGAAGGCTAGGTGTCATGGGTAGTTTTGCATTCGTGGTGGTAGGCAGCGGAGCAGCTCATGATACTCACACCTGTACAGCAGCGTCATTGGAGACGAGAGTGAGACTGGAATGTCAGCAGAAGAGAAAAAGAATTTGCTGTAATCTAATTGACAATGACAGTGCATTGTGTATAAATGACTCGTGTACACCTCATCATTGTCTTATACAATGCAACCATACAAGTCATTGTAGCAGCGTTTGTGCTATTTTGTGCGTTTGTTGTCGTCATCATTGTCATCTATGTCATGATTAGCGCTATCGTTACTCTTGTTGATTATAATCTAGTTGTTTTTGATACTGTTTTTGTCTTTATTTATTGATTTGTCAAGCACAGTATCTTGTGTACGTCGCTTGACAAGGCCTGGCACTATCTGTAGCAAAAATGCCATTTTTGTTCAACAAAGTCTGCTGTGTTTTTTAAAAAATGTATATGTAAATTGTTTTTTGTACAAAATGAGTTAGTGTATTTTTAATTACAATATTATCAATTGTAAAAGTTTAGCTAAATATATATAACAAACATTTTTTACATCGTTTTCAGTAGTAGAAAAATAAAGAATAAATTGTTTTTATAAATAATGCAGTAAAAAAAAATTAAAGTAAATAAAATATACGATATGAACAAAAAAATTTATATTTTTTTTCGATAAGCGATAATATGTTTTATACAACTGTTACTTACATCTTGTAGCCAACTTCGTAGCCCTACAGCACCGCCTGCAGTAAGTCTTGCTCTCCGCGCGATTCACCCTGCTGTGCATCACGGCAAGAGCCAGCAATGTAGACACCAAACTCCTGCGGCATCTCACCTCGTGCCTTGGCCCCGTTGCGCTATCACTCATGTAATCAGTTGACGAGTTTGACATTAGGCAACTGACCCATCGCGGAGACAATGGTGTCACACTTATACTGGAACGTTTTGTTTCACGGGTAGTCCACCATCATGGTCAGTCCATCACTATCGATCTGTACCGCACCGGCGTTGTATAAGATGCTACCACCGTGTCTACGAATTCACAACTTCTGCGCTCAGCCTCAGCCTCGGGAGAGGTCTGGGTTGACGTTTTGCTGGAACACCACAACCACATCTCGGTTATTACGTGGAATGTGCAGCTCTGCCTCGCGCGCAAGTTGACCCGTTTGCAAGTTGACACCTCACTCACTTAAATACTCCTCGGCATGACGCGAAACACGCGGATCGTGTAACAGAAACGATGCCACATCAATTGCATTACCACCCATGCCTAATATAGCCACTCGTCTACCTGCTTGTACTTTACCGGTCAAGATAGACTCGAAGGGCACTAATAACTTACTCTATGACGCTCCCATAATCTTTGACGAGCCTATCGGGCGTGAGATGCTGCCGGTCGTCAGCACGAGCGCGTTAAACATCTGATGGTTTCGCGTAACATCATCGGGTGTGAATTAGGTGTTCAAGTGGACGTCAATGGTACTTTACCGAAGCTGACGTGTTCAGTACTACAAGATAGCCTGAAAACTTTACTTTCCAGGTACCATTTTAGCTAAATTTAACTTCCCACCAATCACACTGCTCTTTTCAAACAGGTGCACATCATGTCCTCTGCGTCAGAGCGTAAGTGCACACGTCACCCCAGCAGGGCCCGCACCCACGACGGCGACTGACTTCTTATGCATCGCTGGTCGTCAATTTTTCTACAACTCAAATCCGCTAATTGGGTTGAGCGCACAGGTCACACGCTCATGACGGTACAACCGACTCACACACTGATTACAGGCAATACACGGTAAAATTTAATGATCACGGTAATCACGTATTTTTTGCACAAACTACGGATCAGCCAGCAGCGGACGTGCAATTCCGATCAGGTCACATGAATCACGCTACATAATTCGTTACGCTACTGCAGCAGAGTGAATGCGATGGGAGGCAATGACTGGAATAGTTAGATGTCTACTTCGCAAATAATCTTTCACTAGTTTGCAACTTCGGGCAAATGTACCTTGAGGTACATAAGACGAGAGTGTCTGCACCGGTGAATCACTCATGCCTACACTGGTGTTGAGCAAATCGACATAATTAGACGAAGCCAATGCCTACGCGGTAATTAAAATCTCATTCATCGGTGTGCCATCAACTTTTAAATCGTGAAGGCACAACCGAGCAGAAGCGACAAAGTTGTCAGGTGATTGCACCGATTTTTTAATTGTCTACAACACACGTAAGATGAGCTCGATTCGATTGACCAGCTTCCCTCCAAATTGATCGGTGCGGTGGTTTACTGAGGTGGACATGAAGTTGTGCAGTAATGAACCCTCGCTAATGGGTATTTCCATTCCATCAAAGCCGGCTTCTTCTGCCAAACTGGCAAAACGTCCATACTGGGCAACAATACTGCCCATCATACAACCTGGAACTTGAAATGCTCGTCAATTTGACTTTGAGTACGTGTTTCATGGTGTACTAGAAGAGGAAAGAGCAACTTTCTGCCATGACGCCCTGCCAGGATGAAAGGCTTGCGCTAAGATATAACCTCCTTCTTTGTGTACTGCGGAGGTTACTGTACGCATTGCATGTGCTTTACGAACAGAGTTAAGCGTTAGCGCCTCACACTTCCACTTGCCTAGCCCGTTAGAAATACCCATTCCACCCATGATGATGAGTTGTACTCCATTATGTGCACGCTAGGCGTAAAAAGTAGTCAACGTTGCCATGTACTTTTCGCTTCACGGGTCAAGCTAGGTCTACAAGTTGAGGTACATGGGCTGCATAACAAATCTGTTACTCAAATGAATAGATTTACCAATACTAATAGGTGCAAAAAGCAGTTATCGCGTACGTTTGACGTTGATGAGATCACCATTTGATAAAGTTAGCTGAGATGAACTTGACAACGACTGCGGTGGTGTTGATGAATTTTTAATTTGTGAGATAATATGTGAAGGCGACAAGTGCTGTGCAGTGCACAAAGAACGACACGTAAATTTTACTGACATTCTTTAATTCTGTGTTTATTACAGTCTACCTGTGTTGTGAGTTTCTGATATCGTATTAATGATGATAACAATAATAATTGGCTTTGTAATGTAAACAAGAATAATAACAACAATAACAGTATTCTTTGTTACTTAATTGTGCTGATTCGAAAGACAAAATATTGTACAAATGTGATGATAAAAACAGCAAATACTATTTATAAACATTTTACTATTATTACAGAAAAGAATTAAAGATTAAGAAACAAACTATACATTATAACAAAAAGATGACTTTCAATTTTATTATCAGCATGTAATAGAGAAACGTTACTTCAAATTTGAAAGAATAATAATATATTTGCAACAGTAACAATAGTAGCACGAAATGCAAAAATATAAACAAAAGAGAAGCAATGATCGTGGTGATAATAATAATAAAACAAAGAATATAAAAATATACCGCAACAACAATGGCAATAATGCATATATAGATATAAGATAAAGCTTTTTGTAGAAATAATGTGTGCTTACTTCACACATAAAGTTTGTACTGATAATTTTTACACTCTTCTCAACAAAATAGGTATTTTTTGTGCAACCTACAGCAGATACACTTTGAAAAAAATAATTTGCAGAACTAACAGCAAAGAGATATGGAAAAATAAAGGAGGTAATGAAGTGAATGTTAATATAATCAATTTCACTTGTAAAAACGGCCAAAAAAATAATTAGTTACACTATGGGATGTTTTTTTTCTTTGTTTACTCATCGCCGTTGATGTCATGTGGAAATGGCAGTGAGTGCAATTTTTGTAACTCTCGGGTTGTACCTGACGGCAGTGCTACCGCAGTAACTCCGTCATGCGGTCAGCTATTTAGTATTTGCCGTAAGCGTCTTTCACGCTACGCGCATGTCATGTTAGCTGGGTTAACCTCAACTGTACATCCTGTGTTGGTATTACCTGCAATATTAATTGCATTGATATCGTTACAAATATTATTGTTGTTATCCGTTTCATAATTTGGTGTGTTTGATGGTGACATAACTCGATGTGGCATATTTATCTGAGTGGGTGGTTGCACTTGCGTAATGTTATTCCCATCATCATTATTGTTGCTACCATTAATGGTGTATGCTGCTAATGCTGCCAAGTAAGCATCATCAAGCGGGGTAACATTATTATTATTATTAGTATTAGTATCGATGCCACTGTAATAATGATTTGCGGTGGCACTAGGCGCTGTTGGTTGTGTGTTATACACTTGTGTGTTGTGATTTACACTGAGGTTGGGTGTGCTATGGTCAAACACTATGGTATTAATGTTGTTATGCGACGACGACGATGATGACGACGTGGCTGTGGTCGAGGGCAGCTGGAACAGTGAGATGGGCGGTGGAGGCGTGGGTGGCCGTGGTCCTACATAGTTGAGAGGATCGGTGGCAATTCACTCTTGCAAAACCACACTCACATGAGCCTCACGCATTCCACTCGAGTGTACGGTAAAGTGAACACGTGCATTAGTTCACACCCCAAAGTCTCTGCGTCAGGCGTACTGACACGTCACCACACCTCGTGAGTTCACCACAAATGAACCAGGGTCATTTTATGACTGCACCTATAAACTAATTTTTACCGTAGGTGCCGCAATGCTGTAGCTGTCAAGGTATTTCACCACCAAGCGATATGTACCACGTGACAGTGTACGTGTTTCATTGATGCTGTTTTTACTCATTGTTAATGGTTACTGAGCACCATCACGAAAGTACACCGTGTTTCCAGCCACATACCCATCCTTCATCATGTTGTCAACAAACTCAATTGGAATCAGAATACTTTACAACTTGTGTAAGATGTTAATACAACGATCCATGTAGGTATTCATCTGCTACCCACAAAAGGTAGCAATCTACCGGGCATTATCGCTCTCTGGACCATCCATGTGTTCATCTTGGGCAATGTGTCTAGCATAGTTGAGCATCTCTAACCCGCGCAGATATTGTTTGTAAATATCTTAATAATGTTTGATCAATGATGGACGAACATTACGGCACTTCTCATTTGCCTCAACGTTAATCTTTTGCCTATCTGCCTCATGCTACAAACTATAAGCTTGACGTAACACCTACACCCCATCATTCTTTACTAAGCGCCACATAATTTTTATTTTTGTTGTTCTTCTGCTACTACTACTGTTGTTATGAATGTATTATAATACTTTGAAAATTATTAACAAGCAATACGCTCACAGTAATCTTTTTCAGAAAAAACAAAGATATAGATACAAGATTAATTTATACGCGCCTAACCATAACAACTAGTAAAAGACAAGAACGAGAAAAATATAAAATAAACTAATAGTTTGATCATTAGCTGTTATAGTGATAATACGTTACACATACACACACACATACACAAAAAAAGAAGACATAATACCTTACTACATTTTTGTTTCAACTTATATATTTAAAATACAAATATAAGAATATTCTCATCTATATAATATAGACAAAGTGCTCATGATATATTATCTGCAAAGCAATTAGTTGCAAGGAAATAATTCCTAATGTGAGTAATATAATTCTTAATTTAATATATATAATAATAGGATATAAATTTTTTTTCAGTTTTTAATGTTGTTGCTTGTATGTTTACAACAGTTTTAGATTTCCTGTAACTGCATCAACCATACTTTTAGGCCCAGGACCAACAGAGAGCACCGTTTTACTTCCACTTTTGATTTGTGTTCTACCGGCATCTCGAACGATATGACAATACAGGTTAAGTTACTTTGCATGACGCTGAAGCGCTAAAAGTTCGTCTTCATTGGCGCACTGTAAAACAATTTTAGCCTGATGTAATGCCATTCATGCATTGTACCACTGCACTCATTGACTGTGCAACGTGTTAACTGACAATTATTCTTGTTGTTGTTGTTGTTGTTGTTGTTATTGTTTCAATGAAGGCGATTCTTGCTAACACTGTTTTGATTATCATTTTGGTGAAAAGGTTTGATTTTCAGCTTATAACGGTGAAGAAGGAGCTGCAGTTTTGGCTGGTGTAGGAGAATATGCACCAAAAACATGTGTCATCATCGGTGTGAGATACGTTTGTGTAAAAGACGGTGACGTTGTCTTTGGTTACGACGAAGCGCATTCCAGAGATTGCAAATAATGCATGTACTACACTGTCGCCACCGCGGCATGGGCACACTGAGCAGCAATTTTGCCGTTACCCATTTTCAGATCTTTACGAACAACAAGCGCAAGTTTCACTTACTCGCCAACTGCAATTCGAGCAGAGCAGCTGCGAAGCGCATTTGACGAGTTGTACCGTCATCTATTTCATCAGCTACGCATTTGCAGTGTAATGGTGTTACTGCGTAATAACGATAACGTGAAAGGCAATACGTTATACACAATGCAGAGATGTGCAACGAACGCACCGACTGCTACACTAAGGCCAAAGAATACGATTGTATAAACCAGCGACGTAGAGTTCGTAAATTAATAAATTTTATTGTCAAACCGCATGCAGTTTATGCTTTTTATATAAGAATAATGTACGCTTTACTATTTTCTATCTTACTATAGTATTTTAATATATATCAAATAGAGAAAAAAGGTATAAGTGTAAAACATAAAGTATTATCAGATATATAAATATATATTTACAATTATAAATGATAATAAAAACCAACAGTGACATCTTTACAGGAACAATACAATAGATTGTGTGAGCTACACATTATGCCAGTATTATGTACGAAATTGTATGAATATAAAAATACAAATATGCCTCACATATAACTGCACAATTAAAAAAACCCACTTATTTTACCTCAAATTTGATGAAAAATCAGAGTGATAAAGCAGTAAAGGTAGCAATATGAGTTTTGTCACGTCGTCAGCGGTGGCCATTGACAATGTCGTCATTTGCACTATACCTGACGTAAATATGATGCATGAAACGCTTTGTACGTTAGACTTGTCAAGACCTTCTTGTGTTTGTAACTACGACAAATGTGTTTCAGCTGTGTGAGTGCGTTCAGCAATATCAACATTGTCCATTTTGTCGTCATAATTACTACTGATGTTGCTAATGTTACGGTTTAATTTATTCGGTTGACAGTGATAAGAGGTATTATGAGCTTTTCATTCCAAATTAAGCTGAACACCACTACGCTTTGGCAGACGTGTGATTTTGTACGATAGTAAATAACGTGTGAGCAGACGTTGCTTATTCAGCAAATACTAATCACTTTCAAATTTGTTGTCAACATTGATGTTGTTATTTGCATCTACAACAATACTATTCGACTACTATTTCAATTTTTTCTTTATTGACGCATTGCTCACTTACTATTGTTATAACGTCTTCGCTCCGATAACTTAAGCATCATCATTATTAGGCGTATTACTATTCTTCGCATTGCCTTCGTCGCTCATGACTCGAGCATCATTACTGCTAATAGTGTACACACAAGGATCAAAACTGCTATCAGTAATAATGATATCATTAAATTTGCTCTTCTCCACAATTTTTTCATCTCTTTGTTGCTATAAATTATTATCTTTACTTAAATTGTGTTATTAGTTTTTTTAAAATGAATGTGTTAGTGTTGCACCAGCGTTAAACGATAAAGCTTCTTGCAAGTAGTGTTCCAGTCAACGTATTGTTGTCTCGCTTGTGATGTACAATTTGTTGCGTAATAAAGCAAAGCTGTCATGCTCATTGATTTGACTTGACTTCAGTCGTTTATTTCCTCATCTCTTGAAATTGTGACTTTTGCGAAAGTCAAGCGAACTAGTTGAGGTATTATGTAAATAGGCCTTTTATCGTAAAATGTAGTTTTTATGCTTTGTGCTATTAGTTTGTGTGATGCACGTAGAAGGATCTAACGATGACGGAGGCAACGTATTTCAACTTTACAGTTGTAGTTGTGGCATAACTGCGTACTACATTTCATTGTTCTTTTTGCTTTCATTGTTAGAAACAGAGGCATTGCGCGCACATCGCTTTGCATTTATTTGACTTCTTAATTTCTATAATTCATGTGGTGATGGTTTCAAGATGCAGTTGAAGAAAACTACACGAAACGACACATCTTTGTCATTGTCATTTGTGCGCGACGGCGAACTTTACAACAATCGCTACGAAGACAGTAGTGTTTAAGTAGACATGTAATACTTCAGTGATTGCTACTATCACTATTATAAACAACATTCTGCTTCAAACTATAATCATCTTCGTAGCATTTGCTTTACATGTTTAGCCACAAATTGCGTGATTTCAACATTACGTGAAGTTATCATCTCTATTAGTCCAGCTTTGTTTATTGTCAAGACAACTCCAGTTAATACGTCAGACTTAGAATAAGCTGAAGTATCATGATCAAAAGAGTTTTTGTAATGTTACTAATCAACAATTTACTTTTATTCTTTCGGTAACTTTCATGGAGGCTGCTACGCATTATTTACACAAAAAGAGATAACCGCTAATGGTGGTAGTCTCACCGTGCAGTGTGTCGGTGTTCAGCTACGACTGCGGTGCAGCTAAACGTTTCAGCCATTCTTGGCTAGTGATAGCAAGTCAATAGTATGTTAATGTTTTTAGGCTTATGATGTACTAACAAATATCGAAAATCGTGAAAATATTGCACTTACACTCACCTACATTGTTACTTACCTGCTTTTCAATGGTAAAGCAACGTGCCCAATTTACAAGATAATGGCAACGGTAATGAGGCGTATTAATTTTATTCCTATAGTAAATTATAAAATGCAATAAATTAATTTTACTTCTTGCACAGAACAAACAAAAAATAAGATGAAGCATCAGTAGCAACGACTTACTTATCTTTTTTCACATTAGGCGTTGCCTTGTCATTGCGTTACAGTAAAATTTATGGCACATGCAATAAAATAATACAAATATTGAATTGACTACTTTGTTTTTTTATTTTGATGAGCGTGAGCTTAGTATATATTTGAGCATTACCTATATATATCTATTAAATTTATTATTACTATTATAGCTAAACAATAATGACGGTTAAATTATTTTTTTTATAACAGTAAAGCTTACATTATTGTAAAGAGTACACACACACACATACACATGCGCACAAAAATAATTTATTAGTTCCTTAATGTAATTTGATTTGTAATTTCGATTTTACTTATTGAAGAAGAAAAAAAAAGTTATGCTTATAATTATTAATTAACTTTATATTTATTATATATATTTTTAATTCGTTTAAGTTTATTGTTTTTTGTGTGTTAGACATCAGTAATGTTCAAATATTGCAAATGTATGAGTACGTTATCACTCGACAGTGTACAACGGAAATGATAATTATTGCCCTGTGTCATACAAAGCTGCTGCGGCATGTCATTGTGAGCAGTACAATTGATAAGTGACTATGTGGACACATTTTTTTTATTGTTACTGTCATGCCACAACAAGTCTGAACAGTTTGCGTCAATCAACTGCAATGCTTGTCCTCATTGCATATCACGCGCAAAATTGTTTGCAGTCTCTCATGGAGCGGTCGACATTACTAACTACTGCTTGGGTTGTTCGTGTGCGTTATGCTGCTTGTCATGGTTGATGTTATTTTTTTTATTATTTTTATTGGCATTTTCAGATTTGCTATGTTCGCCATCAACGTCTTTGTCGTTGTCGTTGTTTGTCTGCTCTGCTACATCTGGGCTAACCACAGAAGATGCAGTTGCATTGTCAATCACTTATCTTTTTTTACGCAATTATATATTAGTATTCTACACACTAGCATCAATATTGTTATCACTGTTGTCATTCTTTTTATTATTATTCTTTGTATTAGGACTATCGATGTCAGTTCTGTTACATTCACAAACAATTTACTGCTATTCTATTTTTTCCGTGTATGTATTATTGTACACATTCCAGTAAAACAGTCAGGCATGGGCAACTCCTGAGCTAGTTGCGGTAGTGCATACATCAAATGTATTTTGCTGTTACTGCTTTTTCTTATGCGATTTGTTTTTGCACTTTGTGCCAGCTTTGCTTGTCGTGGATGAAGTAGATGTTTAGCCGTAGATCATTGCGCCACTGTTAAAATCAAACTCAAGAATTTTGACAGGCTATGCAAGAATCTTGTACGGCACGCTACTCATACGAAAGCCGTACTGCTTGGTGAACACCACGCTGACCGTGTCCTGAAGTGCCATTACATGTGACAAGTTAATACCTCGCCATGAGTTTACTGAGCAGATAGATTACAAGTGAGGACATTCAATAGGTACCGCGTACTGCACTCCTCGTCCAGGCAAAACTAATGTCGATGGAGAGAGCAATCGTCGCTTGACGTCTACAATATAGTCATGCGCGCTCTCACCCAGTAGAAGGGTGCCAAATATTTACGACACCAAAATATCAGGTCGTGCAGGGAGATCTTTTGGTGTTAGCTCGGTGCTCAGCATGTTGAGCACGGTAATACGGTCAGACAAATTATTTGCACAAATGTTCTACTGAGCTAGGTGGGCCATTTCGGGTGCACCTTCCACCGCAACTACCCACTTAGCCCCTAATTTAGCCGCCATCATCGAAAGCAAACCTGAACCCGCACCTATCTCAAGTACACCGCTTTTACCAGGTATAATTGCAGACTTTAGCAACTCATAATAAAATTAGTTTCTTGGTTTATCATTCATCATGGCAAAGTGAAAGTCATTTACCGCCTACACAAGTGACGCGGATACTCTATTTAATCGTCGAGGAATTGGCACGTTTTCATCAAAACGATTGCTAAATAGCTACAACGCTTATTGTCTATCATTAAATTGATCATGTAACGCGTGTTGCTCATTTTTGCACTTATTAGTATTGTTAGTATGATGCACCTGCTACCGATGTGCTACTCCAGGCGGAAGAAAGCCAATGTTGTGTGCCGATCGGTGATGGACTTGTGCAACATTTTCGTGTGATCCTTCTGCATTGATTATCTTCTTCTTTTTAGCATTAGTATTATTTTTATTGTTCTTTTGTGTTTTAGCACGTACATTATTGTTATTTTATTCGTTTCCTTTACTGCAACAATCTTTCTTGTGATCAGAGCTGTTTACTGTAGACATTTTTCTTTGACGAAATAACGTGTCAACTTAAAGAAGATAAGTAAAAGTGTATTATTTAACTAATTTGAAAATATAAATTGGCGAAAGAAGAGAAGTACAAACATGACGTCACACAAATAAATTTAACATAATCTATGCAATGCATGCCTATAATAATAATACAAGCACACTCTACGATAATATGTTAACTTTCTTTGGTTAATAATAATAATAATAATAATAATAATAATAATAATAATAATAATAATAATAATAATAATAATAATAATAATAATAATAATAATAATAATAATAATAATAATAATAATAATAATAATAATAATAATAATAATAATAATAATAATAATAATAATAATAATTGTAGCAAAAAACAACTTCTTTAAAATATTTTATGAGCAAGTTTATTTATTCGTAAAAAACCAAAGAAAGTTAACATATTATCGTAGAGTGTTTAGTATTTACAATAATACTGTGTATCCTATTGCGTTGCCCTTCTGTACATCGTCTTTTTCTAAATTTTTATTTTTTTTTTACAACACACATCTAATGTATGTTATCAAACACAATTTTTATAGTAAGAAAAAAAAATAGAAATGAAAAGACATACGAACGTTGCCGAAAAAAAAAGAAAATACATAATTCTGAACATCTATGAAAAGTCAATAACAACTCTAAAAAGCATTATCAGAAAAAGTGTTATTGACAACAATTGTTTGACAGTAATTTTTCACATATTATTCCAGTATGCACTAAAAAATCGTACTTTTTTCTTAGTTACG
The DNA here is from genome assembly GCA_028554745.1 of Blastocrithidia nonstop. Taxonomy (NCBI): domain Eukaryota; phylum Euglenozoa; class Kinetoplastea; order Trypanosomatida; family Trypanosomatidae; genus Blastocrithidia; species Blastocrithidia nonstop. The sequence continues at coordinate 455,899 of JAQOTN010000015.1, read as the reverse complement.
CTTTTCATTCTTGTAATTAATTTTGACAACAAAATAAGTAAACACAAACTCAAATAAACCAAGAAAAAAAATTAGTTAAATTTTAGCTGAGAATATCATCACGCAAGTAAAAGTAAGAAAAAAAAATTGAGAGAAAGACGTAGGTACAACAATTCCGATTTAAAAATAACAAGTCAAATTTAATATTTTTAGAAACATTTTTAAGTTTAACAATACTTTTTTTGTATTTTTACTTTTCTGAAGGTAATCTAACGTGCGAAAGAAAGTGTAAAATGATGAAATGTGTTATTTGTTAGTTACCTTTTCATTTCTCATCAATCAAACGTTACATTTAGTGATCAGCTTAACGTACACTATTTCTTTTCTTTTCTTTTCTTCGTTGTAACATCATTAATTAAGTTATATATTTTATTTATATATATAGAAATGAGCTGCTGGTATTAATGAATTTATAATTACTTAATAACACAGCAACCTTAAATTCAAGTTAAAAAATTTTTTATTTAATATCCTTATTTTATGTTTTTTTAAAAAAATTTATTAAGAGTGATTTACTAGTTTTTACTTTAAAAATAGTGTTTGGTAATAATAATTAATATAATTTGCATAAGTTTTGTTACACCGCCATCTCCATTGTGATTGATGGGTAAGGTTCATAGTCAAAAGAATAGTACAGGAAACTGACGTGGGGCGCGTTTGAACTGTGCCTCAAGAGCAATCACATGATTTTCATATACGTGTGCATCACCTAGTGAGTGTACAAACTCACCTGGTTTAAGGCCAGAGGCTTTGGCAATCAAGATAGTTAATAATGAATATGAAGCGATGTTAAATGGCACACCGAGACCCATATCACATGAACGTTGCATCATCATACAAGAGAGCTCGTTTCGTTCAGTATCAACGTAAAATTATGCCATCACATGACACGGAGGTAGTGCCATATTATTGAGGGCACACGGATTTCATGCTGTCAACAGCATTCGACGATCTGTTGGGTTTGTTTTTAGTGTCTACACAATTTGTTTCAGTTGATCAACGCCTTTGCCGTTGTAATCAGAGTCTCACTTATCATATGGAGCGTTAAAGTGACGCCACTGAAAGCCATAAATTGGTCCCAGGTCCATTTATTCATTGTTGTACAACCCACGACTGTCGAGAAACGCTCGTGTGCCGTTTCCATTTCATATGTTAACACCTTTTTCTTTCAACAGATTGCCATTTGTTTGTCCTCGTATAAATCACAATAATTACTCACACACACCACGCCAAAACACACGCTTGGTAGTCAGCAACGGAAGACGATTATCACGAAGAGAAAACCTTATCATTTGTCCAAACTTGCTGCGTGTACCAACTCCCGTTCGATCGCTTTTTGCAATTCCATCTTTGATGATTTTTTGCATCAAATTTAGATATTGCTACTCTTCTACATTTTGCTTGACATACTTGATAATCTCATATTACAACCCGTTTTCGGCACTTACCTGTTTGCCCGTTGTGCTCTCAATCATTCACTCTATTTTATTCGCTGACGAACATTCGATGGCTGAAGACACTTCATGCGATTGCTTTGAGTTATCACGCTCAGAATCAGGAAGGTTGTTAGTCTTGTCCTGCAGAGCTTGAGGTTTATTCGCACTCTTGTTGAGTGAATAATTACAATTGTGCTTATTTGCACCGTTTACATCATGGCACATTGCTTGCCCAGGCTTTGGTGAGAAGTGGAAGAAGCGAGTGCATGCATCGTTTTTGGCAGAAATGTTAGTGCATGAGACAGACCGTAATGAACACACGCATGGTTGTTCTAGAGCTTACGAGTAGACTCGTGCACCGCCGATGCAGAACACACTTTCAATCTGAAAAATGTACGGGGGATTTGCAAGCTTCTGCAGTGCCTTCTCTAATCCACCATTGATTAGCAGAACATCGCCATTTTACTTTACACACTTCGCTTTTTACTCGCTCATTGAGTTATACACACTTTCATAGGTCATTGTAGTGGAAAGGATAACGTTGAGACGGTCATTTAATGGGCGAAATTTTTTGGGTATACTTTCTCATGTATTACGTCCCATGATTACGGCATTCCGTCGTGAAGAACCCGGTATGACATTCTTGCCACGAAGTTTTGTTGTTATTTTCTTAAAATGTGCCATATCCTATGGTAATTGCCATGGAATAGTTTAACCATCTCCAATACCATTATTGCTGTCACGTGCAACAACAATGTGAAAATCTCTCATTGACGGGAAGTTGAACTCGTGTTTTCTCTCATGCATTCGTATTTTGAATTGCTACAGAATAGGACGCATTTATGTCTTTTGTTCAGGCATCTTCTACTCCGCTTTATCCTTCATTGACTGACATGGTTTTTGTTACACTCCCTGTTGCATTGCCTGAAGCTCTTTTCGTTCCGCTTCTAATTACATTGTTGGTGACACCTTTCGTTCCAATTCTTGATTGATTGCCTGTGACGCTTTTTGCTCCACTTCTATTTGTATTTATTATAACATATTTTTTTTCAATGTGAGTATGTATTTATTTGTCAATAAAATGTCGAGATAGTATGTCACCAAGAGCGTTGAGCTCAAAAAATTTAACTTTTTATACAATAATTTTAAAAAAATTTGATTGAAAAGATGCCTTCTACTTCTCATTCAATCTATATTATAGTATGGTGATTACTGTTATCTTTTTTGTTGTTCTATGAGAGTTACCTAGAGCAATAGCACTTGATAATATATTACAAGAGTAAATAGTGTTATTTATTTTATATCACTAGTTTTTCCAATCAACTGAAAAAGCTGAAAATATTAGCAAATTATAAAGAAATGCTAATTGAACAAAGCAAGAAGAAGATGAATAATAATAATTTTTGCGAAGGTGAGAGAGAGTGAGAGCGTGTGTGTATAATTTGTATGCAATTATTATAAATTATAATTTTTTTTTGTTTTGCTTGAGTAAATAATGTCTATGGGATAAACTAGTAACAACACTGAGTGTACGCAATCTATGGATTATAAGAGAGTAAAGCTAATTTTATGATGAAAAAAAATAGAATAATACTAATAAATCGTATTACCTGAAATCAGCAACAACAAATTTATTAACTTGATTTCAATTTTCTTTTTTCAGTAGTGATTACTCCTATTCTTCAATAAAAAAATGTGCAAAAATGTGACAAGTAATTCCAATTTCGATATTTATGAGTATAGGTGCTTCTGATTGTTATTGACTGTAAACAATTTTATTCTATTAGTCTTAATTTTTATTAAATTGTTTTGCCTCTTTCTTTAAAAATAAAATAAATTATGAAAGAAAAGTGAAAGGTTTGGTGTTTGTGAGTGCTTGTATTGTGAATTAAAAATTCAAATTAATACGAAAAAAGTGCTAGGTATGTATATAAAGTACGAAAAAAATGTGATTACAGCGCGGTGCTTGTATAGATTGTAAAACAAAAAAAGTACAATAAAAGAGAAAGTAGAGCTTATGAAAATGACACTTGTAAATTAGCTTTCTAAAAATATTTTTTAAAAATAAATAGTGCAAATACAAATGGAAGTTTTTAAAAAAAAGTAAAATATTTTTACAAACTTTACTTTAGACAATTATATAATTACAGGATATCGATTCACTGACCCTAGTATATATTTCTCTTCGCAGAAAAGATTTGTATGTAAAAACAAACAAACAAACCCCGAATTATTGCATATATTATTATTACAGGCTTTTATAAATTGCATTACTGCAAAACACAATCATAGAAAAAATGTTATTTTTACATTAATTATGACTAATGGAATTGATAATAAACTATAAATTTATTAAAAAAATTGCTTGTTTACTTTACATTAGTTACTGTGCATACATATGATTCAAGAAAAAACACTTTTATGCGTTTTGTGACATAATAGTTACAGTATTAATAGTCAAAGAACAAATGTGTTTGACAAGTGTATATACTTACATTATCATCTGTCGAGTTACATTACAGATGATGTAATTATAACAATGACGAGGATGTCGAAAATATATTGGCATTCTCTCTGCAGAAGAGTATTACTTGATCGAGATGCTGTGCAACGCCGCCCAGTGAAGGTATAATTTCTAAGGATGTGTAAATAAATTTTTTAAAAAAAATTATAAATAAAATTACTGTTGTCAACAACAATAAAGATTAATAGTGCTCGATGCAGTCACACATTTACCGCGTGCATACTAATTATTTTTTTCCTAATCAAACATAACTATTTTTGCTAGTCAGACTATAAGAAGAATATAGTAGATAAATACAGTAATAATGAAAGTTTGACAGTGCATCATCAAATGCTAACAATTTGTTAATGAAAAATCTGTATATAGAAAAATCGAAATGTGCGAAGAGCAAAAAAAATATGTTATAAAGTATGTGTGTATATATATTTATAAGTGTATAAACATATAATTTTTTTAAGTATTTTGATGCTAAATTTAATAAAATATATATATATTGAGCTATTTATAAATTTAATACTACGTCTCACCATCTGACAATGATTCGACCGTGCACTACAAATACGGTCAAAGTGGTTTTTGATCAAGTAAGAGCAACAGCAATAACCGCAGTGTCATACATGTAGCAATAAAATGCGTGTTAGGTCGTATATTGTTGCCACAACTTAACTTCCGCGCAAACCATCCACACAATTCTTCGAAGTTTATGTACCCGCGTCTACTCTTGTTCAGCGTACGAAAAATACGTGGTGCGTGTCTAATCACCTATGGCCGATCGCGTGAAAACACATCACGTATGAACGTCGTAAAACTACTAAATCGCAGCGTACCGTAGCACTTGTTCATTCCCAAAAATACATTATGTACCACTGAGATACTCTAACGCGCACACAACACAAACGGGAACACGGTAGCAGGTACACCAAATACACCTTCCAGCTTGTTAGCACCTTGAGCAGTTAGCGTTGCAGAAAGCAAGCTATTGCGATTGTTCATGATAAACTACTTAAGGTATTTCATCTCACATTCAAGTAGACGCAAGGCTTCTAACTCATCTATCTTGGCTTGCCGTAAGCTACAGGATTATGACAAATTGCAATAAAGCGCAGTTGACGACACGCTTGACTGCGTATTTCAGTTACGCTGAACGTTGCATTTTCCAGATGAACTGCTGTTGCTCATACTTCGTTGTTGTTACAACATTTTGACGGCTACATCGTATAATGTAATTATTTAGTCTATTTTAGTATCTTCGCATAATGTTAGCGCTTCCACTGCTACTTCTCCTGCTGCTGCTGTTACTGTTTACCTACAAATGTTTATCTTTGGCGAATGAACAATACTTTCATTTGCATTACTAGTGCACGTATCGTGTGAACGCTATTTGCGCTAATGCTCTTCGTCATTTGTCGTAGATGAAAATATATTTGCCTTATCATTATCATCGTCTACCATCAAAGTTAACGATTGTCTACAACGCTAACATGAGGTCTTACTGCAATATTGAGATGTTCTCGATGATAATGACGAGGAACGTGATGCACTACCAGAGTGATTATCACTCGCACATCTATTTTTTTCTGTTACCGCTGCCCTCAGGTTATTGTTTGATTTGTACTATACATTACCATTGACCTGTGTCAAGTGTTCATGAGGTAGTTGTTACGACAATTACAGCTAATTTTTTTACTGTGATCTCTGTAATCGCTATCATTATTATTGTTGCTATGGGGCAAATGGCTTGTATGTTTGGCAGCATCTTCTATGTTATTCCGTAACTGGTGAAATATGATTGCCCTGCTGTAATTCACTGCTGGGGCAGCTTCCCTCATGCTCTTATGTATTGCGGGAAGGAATGGTAGATGACGTGAGCACTTCTTCGCCTCACTTAGTGTGTGGTATGTATTACAGGTTAAAGTTAGTGAGCAGGTCATCCACAAAGTCACGCAAATTACCATTATGATAAAACAAAATGGCGTGGTAGAGTATCTCATCCAGAACCGTAGACATACAGTAGAAGTGATCACCTTTGGAGGCAAGTACGTCCATCAGATACACCTATGCGGCTATTTTGGTGGAGTAGCGTGTGGCAAGTCACACCTCAAACGGGGTAAGTCCGTATTGACCATTGTTTGTTGGCAAATCAACACGTTTACGTCGATGGCCATTAAAGTCAATGATCACATCATCATCTTCATCAATATTATTATCGTGATAATCGCATTTACATTTAGTTTATTTTAGCTCCTCTTTACCATCGTTATCACATTCACTATGATGATGATCACAATTATTATCACAAGTAGCATGGTTGGTAGAGGTAATGCGTAACTCTGAAGTATGCACGTTATTCTTCTTGTTATTGTTCGTATTCTTTTTCTTACTATTATGGTTATTGTCGTTGTCAGGTGATTGAGTATTAGTAGTAGCAGCATTATTTGCACTTTCACGAATGTTGATGTCATCAGCGTGCTTTCTACTACACATGTGTGTGTCTCTTTTGTGGTTCAAAGTTAAACTTTTTGTGTGACATCACCGTGGCAAACGATGGACCAATAAATGATGTGCGCTTGTCAGCTTGGCAACAATTCAAAGACGAACAGACGTTTTGCTAATTGTAGTAGTATTGGCATATTTATCATTCACAGTAACACCTGTAGAGTTGTGTACATTACAACTATGCTAGTTAAAATCACCACTAGCGTTCATACTCTCCACACACACATTTGCTACTTTGTTGTTTGTTGGCTGATTACTTCCATTTATCTCCAACGGACTTCACAGCGGTTACGGTTTGTGACTGATAATATTATGCTCATTGTTGTTATTAGCTGTGTAATTAAGCTACGCGTATTGCCTTTGTAGTTTTGTAATTCGTTCATAAAACATGCGGTGCAAATGTCAAAACAAGGTGTAAAAATGCACGTTACGGTTATACGAAATACACTGGCAGTGCTACACCCATCGCTCATACTCATCATTCACATTATCGCTCGTCGGACTCTCCACATTTAATGGATTGTTCTTGTGAAATGAGTCGTACTCGTATGACTGATGCATTTTCTATTTGTCATCGTCTCTGATGTTTGTCTGCTAAACTTGTTATTGCAATTTGCCTATTGATGACGTTTCACTCCATGGCACTCATGGCAACTTTTGGGATCAGTACTACAAAAACCCACTACTGTTACTATTAACGTTGTTGTTATTATTACTATGATTATTATTATTATTATTTTTAGTGAAGTGATTATTACTGTTACTATTTGTTTTATTACTGCCGCTACTAATGTGGTGAATATTATTATTAGGAAATGTTGTGCTGACGTTCATGTTCGTGTTCATTGTGTATCATAGTTCACTGGTCATGTGATTACAACTAACCCCATCCGACTTGTACACGTGTTAGGTCTACCTACTGCCGTTAATGTCCTTCTGTAATGCCTCGTTTTGTTTATTTATCACATACTGCAGTGATGCACTCGAGTGATGCGAGGACATGGCCTACTGCAGCGATGAGGCATTGGTGATGGTAGACGATGATAGCGATTGGCCAGATGGTTGTAAATACCACTCATCCTGCTCGGTGAGTGGCTGTCTTGCAGCGTCAAAGAGTGCGGCGTTGACATCGCCGAGTGTGTAGAAAATGGCCGCGTGTTCACGAGACGGAACTCATGTCAACTGTCGAGCATCACGGTAGCTACTTGATAAATACTAGGTAACATTTTCGTTACCATCCATGGTGCACATTGTGCGAACGGTTTAACTCGATTATAACGTCTACGGCTTATTGTCATCTACCGTTTACACGCAACACGGTAATCGGGTAGGCTATTTACCCATATTTTGAGTCGTGGTATTTGATTACTACATTGTATGCTAGCCTTTTATTATATGAGGCCGTACAGTTGTTTGGTCAGCTCGTGTGTTGCTCTCATGAAATGCATCATAATTAGCTAACGTGTTGCCTGATGAGGTTAATGAGGATGAAGTGTTAAGTGGTGTTTGTAAAATACTATAGTGTGATGTGGTCATTTTCAACTGGCCATGTTAGGCATGTGTTTGCTGTTTTTACGAACAACGAGTGTGATAGGAGTAGGTGTGCGTTCGATTATGGGTATTGATATACACAGAAGTGCGATTCGCCATGCTATAACAATTATTGTTACTAATGTTGTTATTACTGCTGATGTGTTTATGACTGTTTGTGCAGTTTGTTTGAGGTTCAATAGATGGTACATTTATTTCATCATGTTCGTCTGCTTGAACATGTACGTGTTCAGTATAGTCTTTATTCATGCACTTGTACGCACATGACACATTATCTGTTTTTGCATTATTGTATTATGTACTTGATCGTAACACATATTTAGTATTACAGCTGCTATTTTAATGATCTATATCAGCATTTTTGATGTAATGCTACTTTTACTTTTGTTACTACTACCATTACTCACACTATTCGTTATCATATTTCTTCTTCGTTGTACGTTAAGCATATAGCTTTATTTTATTATTTCCTGCTTCTGCTGCTGAGCTTGTAGATATAAGTAGATTGCTAGATGCAAACAATTCTGTGATTACTGAAGTTGAACTTGCAAAACAGTATATCTTGCGCCATCAGTTGTCAAATAAATTATTGGTACGTTTGACTAAGTGATGCTGGTTTGAAGAGGTATTTTATTCATTGCTAAACGACTAACCCTGCACATGTTATGTGCAAAATTGCTGCATAGCATTTGGCTAATGCTACAATACGTTTTTGTTATACTGCTACTTTTATGATCTACTTTGCACTTATGTATAATTTTACATTTGTAGATACTTGTCACTACTGTCGTTTTGTGTATTTTTACTAATTTGACACCTACTATCCGTAATAATAGTACTATTATTATCACTACTAATAACAGTCTTTTGTGTTAGTGTGTTTGATGTATTATCAGAATCAGTTGTGCAAGCTATAACGGTTTGTTGCTATCGTCATTCACGCTACCGCATAAACATCTCTAATGCAAAAGTTTTGTAAATGTTGAAACCTCTAGCAAAGGCGGCCGTCGCGCGAGGTATACAAGGTGGTGTCTGACGGTACACACGCATGTCGGGTAATTCAATTTATACCAAACGCGTTAAGTGGTGTGAGCGAAGGTGTTCAATAATATTTGTGCGTAGTTGCGAGTGATAATATAGTTGCTATCTTAGTTGTCGCATCTTTGCACAGTTCTCTGTCGTGCATAAAGCACTATTCGTGGCATGCAGATTAGCGTTCGAAGTGTTGGGTGTACAAATAATGTTGTTAATCTTACTACTTATATCATTACCATTATGATTATTATTTTTAGTGTAAAAACCGTTATAAGTTATTTATTATTTATCTTTGTCAATTTTGTGCTCATGCTTGTAGAGTTAATGTGATTATTGCACCTACGGCTATTGACCATTTTACAATTATGTTAATTATTACTGTGTACAAACAGTCAAGAAATCAAACTTATTGTTACCATGACTGTAATACATATAAGGAGAACTTTGCTTAGCCTAATTGTTGTTATTGTTGCCACCAACATTACTTTCCTTTTGTATATTAGCTGCTACCTGACCGAATAAGTTAGCCTCATGCAGCTCATGACGCATATTTGCTAGCAGTTATTACAACGCCGCCGTAGCTACCTGTGAGCTGCGACCTTGATGAAGTACATAAATGTGATAAGTTGTACTCTCATGCACTGTGTAATGGCAGCTTTACATCTTGGGCATGTGTTGTGGTATTTACTATTTCTAGACTTGATCCTTGACACATTTGCTGTCAATAATATCAAGTTAAGAAACACCATTCTTGTTTTCACTAGTATCACTAATACATTTTTTCAGTTGCTCATTGCCACTGTTCAATTATGAAAGATGATTACTACCTTCATGGTTGTTATCGGTACAATGAGGGTGGTAAACTTAATCATATACATTATGATATTTTATTTGGCTACCATCAATATAATTTTCATGTTTACCTGTGCTATCACGCTTAACGCATATATTTGCTGTGTTAAGACAATATGTACCAAGCGCTGAATCAGTGTAATGGTTGCTATTGTTGTTGTTGTTGTTGTTGTTGATAATATTATAGTGCTCTAATTCAACACGACTAAACATTTTGTTAGGTGGCTGCAACAACTTGGACGGTGATCGCAGTGGAGAGGCGTGTGGAAATTACGAGATAGCCTTTACGAGTCGCTGTACCGGTGAAGTTGACGTCTATGGCGGTTCATTTCAGTGATTTGACGGCAGAAAGGAAACCGAAAACGACTGTGCACTGCACTCTTGAGTGACACTGACAAATTGACCTTCACCTTTGCTGTGGATGCTACCACGTCTACTAGCATCGTCACAGAACGAATTCAGTTCACTAACAACTTCATCGTCGTACAACTGCAAAAATGATGCAGCATACAGTGTGGTGTAAAATGAATACGCATCACAAAGACTAAAGCGCAAAAACTACGGTGTAGTCTTTTTAAGTTACATGGTATCATTAATGATGTCATTTACGTTTAACGAAGGGCGTTTACGTTATTACTTTACCTGTGATGTTTCGTTGAATTTGATTTATTTCTATACTGATGTTGGTTTTGATTCTGACATCGCACCAGTAACAGTAGTAGCGGTTGTTACTGCTTCTGTCTTTGCGTTCACTATTTTACGTAGCAAATCATCATCATCATCATTATCATGCACAGCTTCGCAGTTGTTATCGTGAAATTTATCATGTAAATTGAGCTAATTTGCCAAATTACTTGTGCTATCGGTTTATATAATGACAACATCAATTAACCCATCCACATAAACGCTCTCGTCACTTTGCAATGCTTATCATAGCAATTCAGCATCAATTTTAATATCTGCGTGAAGAGGACACTAAATTACAGCAACAGTGGGTCGACGACCAGGTAAAGGCAGTAAAGTTTGAAAGGCTTCTGCAAATTTTGTAATTGTAGCTGAATTTCTGACAGCCTCAGCATCTGTATTATCAGCAACACAAATCTTTGCAGCTTGACTTTATAATTTCTTCGTACTTTAAAGTCTATTATGATTTATATTGTTTGTATTTCCATTACATTTAACATCAATTAATTACTTGTCAAATTATTTCATTTCGCTATTACTAACACTGTCTTACTTCACATTACTGACAGCCAAATTTGATTTATTAGATTCGTTTTGTCTATTGTGGTTGACGCGCTGTAATGACACTTGATTATGTGAGATAGCAACGGGCGTGTATCAATGTGGGAACATTAATCACAGTAATCGTTCACTTCAGTTTAGTTATTTCTTGACAGTTTTACTTGTACTTATACTCTTTTTTGCAAATTTTTTGTTTGCATGTTAGCATGAGCTACATACTTTATCATTCATCTACGGCATTTACGCAAGTAAAGTATTGAGGGCAAACTAATTCTAACAACGTACGTCATCAGAAGTTGCAAGGGGAGTGTATAGCTGTTTGCAGAACGGTCCATCTTGTAAGCGCTACAAATTTTGTAGAAAATGATCTTTACCACATAACGAACATACGCGAGGCATAACAGCTGACAGCTTTTCTTGTGACTTTTTGTATTTGCATACTGAGTAGATAACGCGTGCAGAGGTTGCCATTAGTACGGTCAACGAAACTCAACGAGCAATTTTTATTGATTTCTTCGTCATTGATATTTGTTACAAAAAAAAATAAAGAATAAGTATATTTAATTGTGATTTTGTATGCTGCTTGAGTGCAATTGTGTTATTTTAGTTACAACACAGTTTTGTGTGCGCTACAAGACAAAATGACAATAAAACACTAGAAGAAACTACAACTATATGGAAAAAAAAGTTTGATTGTAGATGTGATTGTCAGGTATATAGAAAACTAATTTATCGAGAGAAGTATAGTACGTTGTTAGAAGAAAATGATTATCGCCAAGGGGAAAAAAATAATTAATTGTATATATCTATTTGAATATTTATATTAGCTATTAATTTTTACTTTATATTATTAACTGGACAGTAAAATTTTATCTTTTTAATTCCTTATGCAAGGTGTTACTAAGGTTAACTTTATAAACAGAAAAAATATTTTTAAATTACTAGCTATGTTCCCTATATATATATATATATATATATATATATATATATATATATTCAAATATATTATATAGCTTGTTATTAATAACAGCTATCTTTATAGTTCATACAGGTCAATCAATAATGTCAATCGCAAATTTATTTGAGGTAATACAGTTATAACAAACAATAAAAGAATAAGTTCTATTTACAAAAATTCAAATCAACTAAATTTAAAGATCAGAAAACTATTTGAAAAAATGATATCTTATAAATTCCTTAAAAAAAACAAAATCAAATGTTAAGAAAGATAAGTATTTATTCCCTTTTGCTTTCTTTAACGTGTGTGTGCACACTTACCTGTTTTTTGCTGATCAAAATATCACGCGCCTAGTACAGATAAAACGAATGTAAGTATTTAAAAACTTTTAAGCAAATACAAGTAATGCTCTAAGATGAAAATTCTTTAAAAAACTCAAAAAAGATATGAAAAGAAATTGTCTCTACAAATAATTTTTAACCCTAAAAATTATTTATGATCCTATAAAACAACTAAAAATCACTATTCGTGGTAAAAGAGTGAATGTGAAAAGAAAAAAATACAATTAATCGTAAATATATAAGTAGTCAGAAAAAATTAAAGTGAATTATTAACGATAATTGTGATTGACATTTCGTTTAATTTTGCAAAATACAAAATGAGTAGTTTTACACAATCTAATGTTCTTTTTTAAATTGACAAAGTAAAATAACTGCAACACTTTGATTACCTTCGATTATTGCTGATTAGTGTTTGAGTGCATCAATCGACGAAATTAAAAGCTTATGCTTTGTTTTTCAGGTCAAGTAAAACAAACATTGTGCTAAGAGCAATTTAGTACAGATCGCAATTTATTATTGTTTTAACAGTAAAAAATGATAAAAGAATTAAGGATCAAGAGAAAATCATACACACCAGTTTACACACACAAAAAGTTTTAGTCGTTTATTTCAAGTTTTTTTTACTATTCTGTGTTGACATGCCGGATCAAATTATTCACTGCATTTCCTGTTTGTCCTGGTGACTTTGTGACAAGGGCAAACATCGCATCATCACCTACTTTTTTCTACTGCATTACACTTTCTCCTTTACAACGTGCAGATTTTACTTTGTCATCTACTTTTCGTCGCTTCTGAGGTTGCTTAGTAGTATCTACTGTTTCGTCATTTATCTACTAGATATCATTTGTCACTTATCTATGCTAATTCCTTCGTGAAAGTATTGTAATATCTTTCAATTTCTTTATATAGTCGGTGATGCGCTATATTTTGTAAACAAGCTGTGCATCGGTTGTACTACCTCCACAGTACATCCCAACATTGTCGTGTGCTGCTAGTTTTGATTTTGGTAGTGTTGGTACTCGATTGTTAATCTTATCTAGCGAGTATAATGAAAAAGCCAGCGTGAAAGCTGTAGATAAGTTTATTCGAGCTTGTTATGCCAATGAATAGTGCGAGACTAATTTATCCTCATCTAAAGCAGATAGTAACGGTACCAATTCGTTGTTTATAAATTACATTACACTATTCATCTTCACTACTGTTTATGCAATGTCACTGTCTACGTCAGTCATCTTTTTCTAATTTATTTTGTTATCAAGTAATAAGGTAAAGATCAGCTGCAATTATTTTTTTTCTTTCGATAAAGAAATGTCAACCTACTTATTATTATGGTAATGAGAACACAATACTTGTATTGAAAAAAAATATATAGATTATTTTAAAAATAACAGTAATAATAAAATAAAATTGTTTAAAAAAAAATAAGCAATGCAAAATATGTGTGAATAAAAAATTTATTGAACATAAGAAAGTTGTGTCGCAAAAATGATGGAAATAAATGTTTTCGATAATAGTTCGTTATGTGTACTGAAAGTAAGTCGAAATGCAAAATTAGTACATTTTGAGCATGACAAGTAGTCATATACACAAAATTATATTCACGTATAAATTAATTATGTGAAATATGGAAAAAAAGTAAACAGTATGTCGAGAAGATAAGTGTACAGTAAAAAAACTTTGAAAAATAATTACCAAGTAGGCAAGTAAATTACTTAATAATAATTTATGTATTGGCTGCTTATGAGGCTGATTTTTTCTTCTTATCAATTTTCAACAGTAAACGTATGTGTGGCAGCGAAAGAGCGTGTGGAGATAGCCACGCGGAGATATAATAAAACACATTTATGTTGTGATTATTAAAATATAGTGGGTATACGTTTTCGTTTTCTGTGCGATAAAATGAATTTGCATATAATAAACGGGGAAAAAAAGGCAGAACAGTTGTTCTAAGCAATACAAAAAAGACATAATTATTGTTGATATATATATATATATATAATGTATAAATTAGTATGTTAATGTTATGGTTATCAATATACATTTATATACACAAAGAAATGTATATATTTGTATGTGTGAGAAATGTGATGAAGATTATTTTACAAAAGAAAAAAATGTTCTATTACAAAATAAATACGTATGTTTGTAGTTAATTAATATCAATAATCACAAAAAAATTATACATAAATAATTTATAAACACAGCTATTGTATTGACTTAGTGATTGTGTAATTATTTTGTTAATTATTTTTTCTCAGCTACTATTATGTCTTTTTCAATAAACTATTTTTCTTTACTATGATTGTTGTTAATACTACTGTCAGAATTAACATTAATATCTTTTTTGTCATTCATATTAGCTAATTCATCAATGGTCTATTTCTTATTATTGTTACTAACGTTATCTGGCACTGCAACGTTTTTCTTTCAAAATGCCAACGACGAGAGCATCGACGTGGTTGGTGAAAGTGACACATTGTCGTTGTTAAGTTTTCTTGGTGTAATCTATTACACGCTCTACCCTTAAGATTTTAGAATGGGTGTTTGTGTTAAATTTGCATCTTTCGTGCTATCTTTGAGCTCACCTTAATTATTACTATCATTTTACTTTACATCAGTATTTTTATCCTCAATATTAACGTTGTTATTTACATCATATGAAACATTCTTGCTTTTGTGCAAAGCAATGGCGTCTGCTGGCAAATACGTTGCAAGGTCTGGATGCTGGTACCGTTTTTGTTGCAGTTATGATGTTGTTATCGATTACTATGTTTTATTATCATGCGTTATTGCTTTGCTTGAGCTGGATGAATTTTGCGATCACACTCGTACAAAAGAAAAAAAGCGTGAGCTTTTTTTTTCTGCATTAACATGTGATTTTATTTTTGAATTTTCTTGCTTTGATGCGTTACTTGACTTTTGTGCATCGCTGCCGTTATTTGCGATGGTTTGCTATTTTGTTGATTTCGTCTTACTTTTATCGTCATAGTTGTTATTACTGCTTGTATTTTCACCAACGTTATCATTTATAAATTTGCTTCTGGTGTATTGTCTTGGACTTGCTATTAACATCTTTCTTAATAGCGTGTCTGCCATCTTTTATTCTGCCGGCATGTTGCTATTTACAGATGAGCTGGCTACTATTGTATTATCTGTAAGTTTGACAGTTGATAGAAGTTACATACTAGGTGCTTGAGTAGTTTTGAGTTTACTTTCGTCTATACTTGACTGCTTTTGTACTTGTAATGCAGATTTCATGTCACCTTTTTTATTTGTTGTTGCAGCCGTTCCTCTTTCTGCTGATGATGCTGTTATTGTTTATACCTTCGTCTTGACACGTACTGGCTCAATAAGGTCTGCTGGGTTCACACTTCAGAACTGAAACGATGCAAATTATGGATCTACGTGAATGTCATCATTGACATTATTGTAGTGATTGTCATCAACCAAAAGAGGAAAATCATGTTTGCTTTTATTAATAGTGTTATTACTATTATTAATATGATTTACATTCACATTAATAGCTTGATCATGTCATGGAGATCGTGATTATTTGTGTGTATCCTGATTACCTGGTGCAAATACGCGTGGTACACTTGTCTTGTTGACTGACTACAAACGTATTGCAGAGTTATGTTGATCATGCCTACTACCTAAATCATATTTACGATATTAACCATCACCAAAATTACCATGATCACCATCAGTCTTGTGCATATTGTCTTTAGATTAATTATCTGCTTTTGCATCAGTGACAGTAATAATATCAGTAACATTAACAATATTATCTTTATTAGATTTAATAAATTTTTATCTGCACTGACTATTTTTATCGTACATTGTGCAGATAGTGCACTGCTAACCGTTTACATTGTCAATGAGTGTGTTATTATTCGTTAAATCAAAGGCCATGCTATGATTAGAAGCGTGCTGATGAGTAGCACCTTTACCTTACCTTGCATTCTTATCATTGTGCTAAACGCTAATTACGGATCCAGTCTCCTCATCATAGTTATCGGCAAAGTCAGTATTACTCTTACCATCATCGCTGTTTTAATCTACATTGTACGAGGTGGTGGAATTACTTTGTACATCTGATAGTTGTGATAATTTTTACTATTGTTGATACAACGTGTGATGAAGAGTGCCCTTTGCATTTGCTAATTGTTATACATTTTTGTTACTTGGCATGTTTGCCTCTGTATGCAACTATTTGTTGCTTCCGCCTTTGTGTGTAACAGGCATTAACTGTCACGATGGAGCAGTTGGCAACACAGTCAGCGACTTTAATGGAGGAAATGTCATGTCAACTAAATGTGTCAAGTTGCGATAGGTTTGCTTGACGCGGCAAATGTGTAATACGCTGGATGGGTCAATAATAAAAATTCGGTAAATTGGAATGTGCACTGCACTATAACTTACCACATCTCCATACCGATTTCCAAAACCAGCAAAGAACGGTTTGCTATGCTGTGGATAGGCATCTAGTACACTGGTCAAACATGCAATCTTGAAGACGTGTGATTGTTTAGATACTTACTTTGTGATCGCTGTAAAGATGCGCAGTGGTGCGGTCAAGACAGGACCTAGTGGCAACTTGGCCTTTTACTGCTACAAGGATCACAAGTAGTTTTTGGTCTGATAAATTTGTGTAACACTACGTGCACTCAGGTAAAGGATTTTGTAGCCATTGTTTACAATTTTGGTGTAAAGTGCACAAATACCAGGGTGTGTCCACTCCCCGCCTTTACCCAGCATGCTGTAAAAATGACCCCACAAATCGCTCTTGGTAATTGTGCCGTCAATGTCACTAACAATAATCTTGTCATTGTAATTTCACAGGTAAATATTACAACTAACTGTTATCAATGGAGTATCATAACTTTTACGAGTAACATACTTCACCTCATTAGCTCCATATTTTAGATTCAATTTTATCAGATCTGTTACAGTAGGGAGCAGACTACGTGTAAAGTATGGTGTACTGTGTTCTTCTGACGTGGTATTCTACGCATAAGCAGGTTAATGACTCTTCACATTTAACTCTACATGGTTTCTGATCTTGCTATTATTGTTGTTAGTTGCGTTATTATATGATGCATACTGGTTATAGTGTTGATCATGCGTACGTAGTGCACTAGACGGATCGTGTAAAATTTCATCCTAGGATGTGTATGATGTTTACGGTTCAAGCATTGAGTCATCTTTGACAGACAACCCACTCGTCACGCTACTTGAGAACGATCAGTTAGGCAGTTGATCCGTTTAAGCATAAGCCTAGTATTACTACTACATTTGTTGCCTTTGCAATCATTTTCTTTCATCTTCATCTTGCTATTAGTTCAATGACTGCTAATTTGCTTTTTACGTTAATAACAAGTGCTACTGCTGACTTTACAAAAGCTGTTGATTTTGTTTTATCTGTTTCAGCAAATTGTTTGCGTTATTTTATTATTTCTTGTTGCTCTACATATCATGACGCTACTAAGCGTTTTTAGTGATTTCTCTGCTACGTTGTTTATCAATCTAACTACCATCTACAATTACTGGCTATAACAACTAGCGATTGCGCAGTTCACTTGAGGTGTAGTCTGATATGTCAATAGGATCGAGTAAATATAAATCATCATCATCATCATCATCATCATCCTAGTCATCATCATTATTATTATTACCATTATCATCTTTATATTTATCATAATCATTACTTACACTTTCATCATGATTATCATCAATATAACGAGCGCCATCATTTTACTTTTATGCTGACAAATGTGATTAATAATTGTTGTAATTTTTCTAATTTTTATTTAACTTAATGAGTTGCGCTGGTGATTGTGTAACTCCTGCACCATTGTCATCTTTTACAATGCTGTTCTACTGTCCCAGTGCCTAACAAAGTGCTATTTCCGATCTCTAATTTTTGCCCGACAGCCCTTAGTGCTACTTTTAGTTTACCTTGACCTATTCATCATGATTAGTATTTACTATGTTGTTAACGTTCTAGTAATTATTATTGCCGCTACTGTTAACTGTGTCTTCGTGTTACACTCCTCATTACAACAACTCGTTCACAACATTCAATTTTGATAGACGCTTTTACGCCTCTGCCGCCGCTTTCAGAACTTGTTCAGCAAGCAACACATCATTCTTAGATGCGATTGGAGATGCAGTTGTTTGTGTACCATGTTAATTCGCATAAAGATTATTTCGATTTCTACCATTATTATTGCTTTTGTCATCGCCACACTACTGCGCAGAAGTATGATTTGCTACTATTTATGTAGTTAGTTGTCCTCGCGTTTACTAAGTGATCTTACCATCACAGTTATGTACCTATTTACATTATTCTTTTTATGAAGTGCGTGAGGGTGATTTTGCGCATTATGTGTTATTTGACTTTTATGTTAGAGTAGACTAAAGCTGTTACTGTAATTATTGCTATTTTTTATTTTATTGTTATAAAAATTAAGTGTTCGAATGCTGTAATACATCATTGTGTTTTGTTGTGACATTGCTATCCTTTATTTGACCACTATTATCATTGTTGTTATTGTTGTTGTTGTCGTTGTTGTTAACAAGAACATTCTAACGATTATCAAGATATTACTGAACATGTGCGTTTATATTATGCTACTGATGATACTTCCTCTGCTAATGTGGGTGCGATGGCCGTTGGTACGTCGGATGAAGTCAAAATGCCTCACCCCCTTTACCAATTTTCATCACCGCCTTTGTCATTACACCGTTTACTTAAACCTGAACGACTTTGTTGACCGAGTTTCATATTCGTGCCCGTCCGAACCGAACGTTAAACGGAGTCGAGTGCAAGCTACCGTCTCGATGACGAATGACTATTACATCATTTGCCCTGCTTGACTGATCAAAGTGATTAAGATCAAAGAAGCCACCAATTGTGGAAATCATTACAGCGTGCTACTTTACTAAAAAAAATGTATTTTTTATTTAGGCAATATCACTGTATAAATATTTTAAAATTCAGCGAAGCAATAGCTGTGAATTTGTGATTTATTATTATATACTTTATGTATTGACGTATAAGTGTATAACAAATTAACTTGATTACAAATATAAATTATTTTTGTTCTTGCTATTATTTCTGTCGGCTTCGTAAACTAGGAAAATGTAGTTAATGAACAGAAAGAAAAGACTATAAACAGCATTTAAAAAAAAATAACACCCATAAAAAACCTGATTGCTAGCAGTCAAATCATTATAAACGAGAGGAGATGACAATTTGTTTGTAAGACAAGGCAACATAATTCAAATTTTGCAACAAAAAAAAAGCGAAAAAGAGAAGAAAATGTAGCAAGTACAAGATCTTTGTTAAATGTGTGTGTATATATTTGTTATAACTTAAATAATCATACGCAGCAATAGACACAGTACGCATACAAGTGTAAATAAGCACAAAATGTACGTGCACACATCGGAGCTGCGCACTTCTCTCAGTGCACTGCGTAGGCGTAGATTGACACTCTGCAGCTAATGCGTGTTGTGTGCGACGTGGTGTTATGTTTCACCAAGTAAAACGGCATGCGTGTCAAGTTCATTGTGAATTGTTTATGCATTTTCACGTAACCTTCCTACCCCTGCCAGAATGCGGTCTAACGCCGCATCTACCATCGCATCATTATGTGCAACATGTTTCATAAATTCATCAAACTACTCATCCTCTTCTTCGCGACGTTGAGTAATAGCCTGACGAGTTTATCTGCTAATATGGTGTGAGCTAGACTGCGAATTGCTTATTTGTAACAAAGGAACGCACTACTAATTACCATTCCTACGATCACGGAAGGATGCTAAGGTAGACGTTGAGGATGAGATGATTGATTGATGAAACACCTCTCGGTATCATTTCTTTACCTTCTACACATGCTACTTCAGCAACGCTAAATCATGTTAGACATTACTGCCTTACGCCTAGGAGTGTTAACACGCTAATAGGAAAAATCGCTGCATATTCTGATAACTTCGTCGTGCTGCTTGACGTGTCATGGTCAATTATTGATTAATTTATTTTGTGCTTGTGATCAGATTTGGCATCGTGCGTTCTATTTACTCAATTTGATGTAAATTACATCGAAGTGTTGCAAGACACTCTACACACCGAAATTACGATTGACGATATGGTGACAGCGTGGCGAGTTTGTCTGCTTTTTATTTCTCGTACTTCATGTACTGAGCACGTTATGCAGGTGCCATCGCTTAAGAAGAACAGCAACCAAACGGCAGTGTAGATGATAACGTAGCAAATTCACCATTGACACTGTTGACATTGACAAGCGGCTATTCACTAGTTTTATTGAAAATTGACTACAATGTTTTTAGTGCGGCATGCATTGGTACAGAAAATATATATTCGTATATATTCGTACACAAAGACAATAATGCAAATAATAAATGAAATAATAAAAGTGTATTACTGAATAGTTGATAGCAGAATTTGCCGTCTATTATACGAAATAATTGTTTTCTTAATGTTTAACAATAACAACAACAACAACAACAACAATGAAGAAATAAAAAGGAGAGTATAATGCAAAAACATATTATCATATAATTAATTTGTCAAATTCATATCAGAAAATTACTATGAAGCTTAGATAAACAAGCATTTTATAAGTCACCGTTTTTGTAATACACTTAATTATTTTCTGTTTTTGCTTTATAATAAATAAATTAACATTATATATGACACAATTATGTAACACCACAATAGGTAGACTTTTAGTTTATTTGAGTAAGTAGTAATTAATAATTATTAATTAAATAAATCTGTGAGTTGTGCGATATTTATACAAGAAAATAAATTACGGTGTTAAAAAAAATTAATTTACATGACATTTGTACAGAAATAATACTTCACTTATTTACACTTGGTGAAGATAATTATAAATTGTAAAGTTATATTTGTATTACTTATTATTAATTGATATAATTGATAATTAATTGTGATTAAATTGAGAACTTTACTTGATAGATTGTTTATTGAGCTCATGGTGTGTTGTCGTCTCAATGAAAATTAGTAGTTTGGACATTAACTCGTTTGACAAATAACCCTTAGTAGTAAAATTGTTAGCAATATTTCGCTGAATTCTGCATCATATTTTCACTATAGTTCCATCACGCAAGGCAGATTTTACTACCTCTTCATACTTGAGATACTACTATAACGTCTATTACGATTGTGCAGCGAAGAAGTAATTTTCTACAGCACGAATAGCTTGAACAGAGAGTAGAGAGTGCGCAAACAATGAGTTATGCACTGCATGTGACTATGACACTTCGGCAAATTTCACAAATCGCTATGTTATTGACAATCTCTAGGACATTCGTTCCATAACAAGAGTCCGTGCGCTAATTTATGGCTGGTGCAAGACAATTAACAAGTATGCTATCTCGCGTTCTGTAAAACGTTACACGTCATTTGCAATAACAAGAGGTACTGTAGAGAGCAATCGGCGCAAACTGTGCAATAATGAGTGATTTGACTGATGTTTTTTTTCTATCTACTACACCTCGTGTTACTGTTACTGATCAATTGATTATTACTTCACACACTATTATGGCGTGTTGACATCAGAATGTTGTTGTGTGACTGTTTCATTTTTATGTATCTCATTTACTAGTAAGGACATGGCGATGTTAACTATCGAAATGATTTACACCGGGGTGGCAATATTTATCAAATCGGTAAATGCATCAAAAAAGGATATAAACTGTACAGTAAGTATTGGTGTTAACGGTGCTTGTTGTGCCAGTATTACTGACGGTGTGATTGCTTTGACATAAAGGTCTTCTGTATTAACTTTTTCATGCTATAGTTATTATTACTTTAAATTTTTAGGAGATAAGCATGTACGCTGCTTATGTGTCAGCGAATCATGATAAATTTTATCAGTAACGCGTGCAGTATTTGAAAGTTAACATTACAAACTGTCGTATTGTTTTAGCGTAGAATTATGTTTTTCTATTTGTTAACTTTGTTGACATTAGTGTATACTTCTTTTCTCAGGTAACTGGGAGGATAATGGCATATAACATTCATCTTGACGTATAAGTATTTTCAACAAACGGATAATGTCAGATGGCATTAACGATGCTATTGATTTACGTAACATAGGCTACACCGCATGTGCTTCATCGCGTTGCTACTTTCAGCTTTTTGATAGATTAGATGAGGCGACGGTAATAATACTGTCTTTTAGCAGATTATCCAGTTCTCGCTGCTCTTCACGAAGTCAGTTGTTCGTTATTTATTGCATTGCGTGCTAAACAATTTGATCATTTTTACTCTGAGTCGAGCTGAAGTCAAACCCTAGCTGGGCCATTCTGTTGAATTGTAATTTTTGATTTTACAACACGTTCTGACTATTATTCTTACCAGTCGAGTATCGAGTTCGCACGCTTAGCTTGGACATGGGTGTGAGAATGTTGTCGGTTACAATTGCCTATTTGTTGAGATGTTCACTGTACACGTCTTGTCTCGTGCACCGCAGTGGACATCATTTGCGATAATCTAGCACAGAGGTGTAATTCTACACATTTCAGTCAATTTTGCCGCAAAGTAAATTTCGTTTTTGTAAAATGTCATCACCAGGTAATTTAAGTGAATGCAACTACCGCTCTTTCTTACACGTAATCATATTTTGTGTAATACACTTTAGTATCTGCACAGGTGCACCTTCGCATTTTCCACACACAAGTAACGGTAAGCGTTGCCTTTACTGTTTGCCATCACCTATGTTATCAAATCTACTCATCTCATCGAGAGGCTTCACTTTTTGTATTTCTGATTAGTTATGTTAAAACTTGTGAATACATTACTATATAAAACAGTTTATTTGACGCTCACGTAGGGCAAGTTGAGAGCACTAAATCTGTGAGAGTAACTCGGTTATAACTTGCATATCTATCATTACACTTGCTATGGCATTTTGTTCTAATCCGTCAACATGATGAACAGTGTTCTTGTTATCAAAACGCATAAATGAATTATTGCCGTCCCCATCATCACTGTGTGCAGTAGTATCACTACCAATACTGTTTTTGTTTATCGGTTAGCATGATTTTTTGATCTTGTTTGTTGCAGTCGTTGTACTGTTGCTAATAACATCATATTATTATTACTGTTACAATTACTACAATTACGACAATTACTAATAATATTACTATTGTTATTACTGAAATAGCTGCTACGGTGATGACGAACGTGGATTTTTTGTCAAACGTTTCCGCTTATGTTGAAAGGTACTTTGTTATTATTGTTACTGTATATTTGCATGAGCCTGTTCAACAATAACAGACATGAATGTTTACGGTGATGTTGCTAGCTTACCTAGTGTCTACCATGCCAGCATTATTCAGCAGTAAATAAATTAATCACCCAGTACGGTAGATGTTATCGGAGATGATGGTAAAATTCATGGGTAGTAACGTTAACTTGGCTATTTTTGCCATCATGGTAAATTTGTTGTCACGGATGTTGTAACAGATGTTTTGGTGCAATTTACATTGTGCGTACACCCTTCTTTAAAATTGGCAACATTAATATCACTATCATCGTTATTAGCAAGTCGTCCGCACTAACCATATTGTCATTTTAGTGCTTACTTTCACACGTTGCTGTGTGCTCGTCATAACTTGTTCAGTACACAACGTTGCTACTCACTCAGAATAAACAAGTACGTATTTACAATCTCCTTTGTCAAGTGTAAAAAATGTAACGGTCCTAATGTTCGTTGTATGTGCTACACTTGCGTAGCGCTAAGTGCCGTAAAAACGTAAAAAGAACGTAATTGCACTGTTTTAACAAAGGCTAATAATGACAACACATTTGCGCTGTTCATAGTTTCATTAATCTATGTTGAGTATTTGCCACGCAAAACATTTTCAGTTGTTGCATTACGATTGGCGTTAGTTTCTACACCAGTAAAGCCTTCGTTACTTATAGCACCTTCTCCTTACTCCATCGAGCATAGATTGTTTGTGCCTTAATTCGTAATTTACGTAGTTTATTTATGAATAGTTTTGTTATGTGACAAAAAGAGGTCTTTCATGTTCAAGCGATCAGAACTTGAGCGAATGGTACGAGTGGAAAGTCTGCTATGATGCTACACAATCTCAATTCAAACAGCCAGGTTAAACGAGGTCATTTATACTGGAAGTTTACTAAAGAATTAAGATAGCTCAGCATATTGAGCTTTTTGATGTGGTGATAATGATGTTGATGATGGTCATTAATACTGAAATTATCAGCGTTTCTACTATTATTGCGGTGGTTGTTGCACATCATTTATATTTTTGTGTTTGTTATTATTGTTTCTATTGCTTAAATCAATGTTAATATCATCACTAAGAGCTGCACACTATTATTTAGACTTTCTTGCAGACTAATCGATCGATATCAAGGGAATGCTTGATGCTATTTACCAATCGGCTTCACAGTCGCTAATCTGATTTCTTGTAGTAAAATTTGAACTCAAGAAAGTTGCACAGCTTGCTTTTTGCGTGCGCTTTGCTGCCCTTTACGATGAAGCATAATAGATAAGCGGATGATTCTAACAATTGTATTCGTGAAATAATTTACGCCACCATGTTGGTCTATTATAGCAGAAAATCTTGCCAAATGCGATTGAAGAGTTTTGCATTTCTTGTGAATACGATTACTTCTGCATATTTTTACTTTACGTCAACGCATCATCAGATAATTTAAAAGCAAATCTATTATTATCATTGTTTGTTTTCATTTGTTCAGCTAATTTGTAAGTAATAGATTTTTTCTCCGCATGCAAATTGTGATAATCGATATTTTCACTGCTGACATGTTAACTTTGGCGCAAAATCTCATGTACGTGCTGTGCATAATTGGAATAAACTGTTAGGCACAAATTGTTAACAAATAGAATAATTTCAAAAATAATTCAATTGATTGAATGAGTAAGACTTTTCTTCCGCTAAAATAATTTCATGACTTGTATGATTAATTTCAGGTCAATGTTAGAAAATGCACCATAAGCCATCTTGGCCATATATCCTTAAATAAGCTCCATAATTATACGAATGGCATTTTACAGACATTCCTAACTTTCACTTTTACAGTTAAAAAAGCTGTTTTTAAAGCTAATAATGTCGTCCTCACTTTTATTATTACCGCTGATAGTGTTTTCGCTGTGCGGTGTAAAAGTCAGTTTACACTAACTACGCAACGATGACAACTTCGTTTATACCTCTCCTTGCCGCTAACGTTGTAACTGAAGTATGTCAGATTATAAGTCAGACTCTTTATTAAAAACATTTGTACTACTAACATCAGCCCGACCTCTTTCTGTTTCGACTTACTTCTAGTGCTTATCATCATACACGTCAGCTTCATCACTGCTCATGGCATCAGTAATGCCATTTGTTGAATACTTTGATGGCAATATGACAAACTTAGCTGGTGCTGTGTGCTTGCTCGACGATGTTGCAGTTGCGTTGGACAAATTTGACAGGAAAATCACCGCACGCAGAAGTTTGTTCACCCCTTCTGCACCAGTATTCATAAATGATGGGTTCATATACACTTTTAGCAAAAGTTATCTCCGCTGCTTTAGTCAGCGGTTTTATCGAAGGGTACTTTGCTGTTGATTTTCATATTCGTTCGTGCTCGATTACAAATAATCTGAATTTTTATTTAATGAAGATGGCGCTGATACTCGAACTGGTAAAAATTAAGTTTCACCTTAAGTTGCAATGTCATTTATTCTTGAATTTTATTGTTACAACTTGGCCTTGCGATTGATATTATTAATTTGTTATTTATTTTATTATTGACTAAACCCTAATGCAATACTAATAAACTAATGCAGTAGGTGTGGGCATACTTCACTAATTAGTTCAATAAACGGTGGTAGGTATTGTGAAAATGTGGTAAAGTGTTTGCAAATAACAAATGAGGAAATGTCAATGAGCGGGGTAATGAATTTGACCATATTAGTCTTCACAATGCTGTTGCGTCTTAGTAAATCTTTTGACATTGTAATGACAATTCGATCTTTTTTTTGCTGTTGTTGTTGTTGTTGTTGTTGTTGTTGCTTCTATCGTCTTTGTTGTTATTGTTATTGTTAGCTTTCACTTATGCAAACTTTTTGTGTCAACTACTACTCTGCCTTGCATTAGTGATTATTATCAGCATGCTTTGCAAATTGATGTCATTCAGCTTGTACTCCATTGTCACTGTCTACTCGTGTATATTGGCTGCTAGCGAAACTAGGTTTAATATTTGTGTCTGTGAATAACGGTTAATGAGTTGGTAACCACTTGAGAGCTTACATAATGTAGCACATAACTTGCGGTTGAATAAGTTTGAATCTGCCTGCTTTATCTGATGACTTTCAATAAGCCATCTATAAGTGCGCTTCATTTTGAGTGATATAATTAACACAATCTTAGAGCAAGCTAGAGTACTGCTATTGCGCGAACAGTAAACAATCATTGTTGTACCTGCAATGATAATTTTTGTTTTACTTAGTGTTGTTACTCAATATATGTGTGTTATTCTTATCAACTTTACACGAAGAACGTGTATGATAATTGCAGTAATGTAATGTTAGCCTTGTTGCATTAGTCTATGCTTTGCAGAGAAGGGCAAGTAGTTAAAGCATTGGTTGAATAGAGTCCGATTTAATGTGCATAAAATACTCCAAATTGTTATAAATAACTCGTCGAACTTTCTCCTGCACCTACCTTGTTATTCTTCTGCGTTGTCAAACAGTTTATTAATCTTTCTTGTTGCATTTTATTAGTGCAATTTTCGTGTTAGATAAATGTTAATAACATTATTAATGACCTGTATTTTTGCATAACGAAGACGGTAGTGTATCGTAGAGGTCTATTGCATACTATGTTGGCAGTGAGCTTAGGAGCATTCAGTCGATGCAATAAATTTGCTTTGTCAATCATAATACCGATTAAATTGTCAAAAAGTCATTTTCACAAAGTGAATCAAGCGCAAATAACAACATGGACATACATTACAGTGGCTGATTACAAAAATGGGTAGATTTGCTAGATGCGCCAAACATGTACGGTAGCAGTGTCCACGCTAACAATCCTTTGCCCTTGTACACGTTATATGTTGCTTTAATGTATGGTTGAATTGCCTGTCTTCAAACTCTACGCACCGAATATTGTTATGATTACTACTACAACTACTTTGGTGAAGCAGAAAACAAATTAGAGTAAACATTGCAAACATCATTTTGCGCACTGCTCATCGGTTAATTCCTTGAAGTTTATGTTAACGATAAAATTGGGTTATAAGATGATGTGTTTTGATTGAAATACATGCGATCCGTGAGGAGACCTAATAAATGAATAAAGTGCAAAGGTGATGCTTCGCCTAACATGTTTGATGCTCAATCACGAATGAGTGTTATGCATTGTGATGGTAACTGTACACAGTTGCACTGCGACAACAATGCACATGACTTGAATGTAAGCTCAATGACATCACCTGCATTCGTTTTTATATTTGTATTGCTATCATCACTATCTCTATCATGATTGTACATTTGTGTTTACATTTTCGCATTCTTATTTTGTTTAGTATCACTATTATAAATATTTTTATTACTATAATTATTGTTTAAGTTAACGTGCAGTAGCATCTTTTCAAAGGCACGATGAATACCACGTAGTGCATGAGATATCTTCTCGTGCAACGCTGAATGAACATTGCTGTGATAATGTTGATGGTATTTATGACGATTTTGCTGAATATTATATTGTCTCTAATCTTATGCCAGGTAAATACTGCATAAAATGTAAAAGGGCAAGATGGTGGACTTGACATAATCGACAAAGTTAGAGGAGCGATGTGCTCGTACACGCGATACTGTGGTAATAAACTAGTTTGCTACTCTGACGGCGATGCTCAACACAAAGATACGCTGCTACAATGATGGAGCAGGATACGTACACGCAGATAGGTAATGTGCGAAGAGCGAAAGCGATTGATGGGTTGAAAACGTATCAAGGTATCACCGTTTACTATGGTATATAAACGGAGTGGAGTAGATGTGAATATCATTATCAGTCTACACTGTCATCTTTGACAGCCTCAAAATTTAAGAGACAACTTACTAGCAAGTCGCAAAGTTTGGCAGTTCATCATTATAGCTGCTGCTTTTGTCATTATCTGTGTGTGAATTTGTTGTATGTGTTACTTGTTTTGTGTTTTCGTCACTACCCATTAGTGTTTTATAAGTTATCATATCATGTTGTTAGTCTTTATTGCAGAAACGCATAACACTGTACAATCCCGCCAGTTACAGTATACGAATAAGTTTTGCCAATTAGTTTTGTGTAAACTTCTTCATATCATGACGCGCTAGCAAAAAGACACAGTTAGACTCGAATATCTATTTAATGTTTTACTTATATGCAATATGAAAGTAACTGTTCAGCACGTCATACAGTTGTCGAGCCTCCAGTGTTTCATACAAGAGGTGCGAGTGGGCAAAAAACATTAACGACTATCTCTGCTCGCTTGGCACAGGGTGCGCATTCAGCACGAGGCTTGCTTTAAATTGCGTCAGCGCTTACATCGGTGTAAACGTCGCGGTAGAAACAAAACGATGTACACCTCACGGCATGTAATAGTATCATGGTACAATACATATTAAAAATACCTTGGCATCTCATTAACGTTCTATCGATTGCCGTTGCTACTACTGGTAAGCGGATTAGGTTGATTACAAGTTACCATTATCATTATTACTTTATTTATTGGCCAGCTCATGTGTGAACGATTACTTGGCTTTGCTCTATTATTGTTTGCAATAATTATTACTACTACTTCTCAAATCAGTTACAATATCTCTATTGTCGCTATGTGCGTCTTTACCACATCTAGTTACATTGATACTATGTAGAAAATTTGTTTGATTTGTACGATACTATTTTCGATCAGGGTAAATTCCAAGCTATAGGCTTCATGCATTATCTGTCAGATCACTCACTCGGTTATTTGCGTTTGTAAGTGATTTAGACGATGTATAGTCAGCGCTTGTTATTGACTTAGCGTTATGTATGCGTGCTAATTTGTTCGCGTACGGGTGGGTGACGTGAACCAATTGACATTCGTACATACGTCAATTAACAAAACGAATACGCTTAATCTGCAAAGATACATAGCCTAGCATAATTTTGGTCAATGTACCTGTATTGCGCCGTTGCAACTAAACTATTCTATCGAGGGAGGGCTAGTTCACCGAATGCGCGCAATCAGTAGAAGTAGTAGTAATGACATTAGTAGTAGCCATACTTTATAGATTACAAGAGTTGTTTATTCTCTATGCCTGAGATGAATTATTTGTAAAGTTATCTGAAACTATTAAATTCGACAATTTAGTTTTACCCTTCATGGAGTGAAAGATTTTCAACATAGACGAAAACAACGCGGCACTGTCAGAGGGCGTAAATCGGCTAAACGATGCATCTGCGCTAACACAAAGATTCATCAACACTTGGTCTCTTTATAGAGATATATGTGAAAGTGATGCGAACATTTTTGTAGTAAAAAGTTCATGTATCGTTGAACTTGCGCTAATTCCATTTGGTGAACTACCAGCCGTGGTTTACAGTTGATGATTGATTTATGACCCACGTAGTTTATTTAAAATGTGTTATTGCATTTGTGCTAAATTATACACAATATTCTCAGTATGACTATCAACTTGATCATTCTTCTACTATTGTTCATATTATTACTATAACTCTTATTATAAAGTTATGTGTGTCTTACCATGTATCGTTTCGTTTCACGAGCTCTACGTAGATGGTCATCTCAGTGGATTAGACAGCGATCCGTCCGATGCATTTTTCGCTGACGCGTTCGTCTACGCTATCAGTTTTGCGTATAAAGTGGAGATGGTTGCAATTTGAAATGTACGTGCGATTGACATTCAGTACAGCATAATCTTCATCATTATCTACACATTGTGTGTTAGTGATTGTTACATGCTCCGTGCCGTTTGCTTCATGTACTAATCCTTCTACACTGCTGTTTTGTTTGCAAGTTGGGCAAGTTCATCTTAATTGACAATACGATTGTCAAGTAGTAATGCAAACGATGAAGTATTTAGTATAAACAGTATTGCTGGAGAGATGGAATCCAAATTAAATGCCACTTTACCATATTTCATCTTCTGCGAAGTAGCGTTGCCATGATTATCATTCTCATTATCAACAACATTCTCGTTATTATCTTGGCTTCATAACTATGCATCATTCTTAGCTAGTGGTGCGTCAAATTTTCACGCACATGACTAGCTAAGTGCGAACACGCTACGCGTAAATTTACGCAATGTGAGCACGAATGACTTGAGGCAAATAGGTTGTATTCGTCCTTTACATATATTAACTCTAATATTTCTGTTTTCGTTTTTGGTGTTACTGTTTTTGTTAATAATAGTGTCGTTGCTCTGATCGCCTATTGCATGTGTAGTGTCGCCGTCTTCATTTCTAACAGGTATTTTTTGCTTGCAAAGAAACTTGTCAGCTGATAGATCATTTTGTTAGCTTCTCTCACTATCAGATTGATTACTTTCGCATTTGTCATTTGGTGCTGCTGAGTTTGTCCGATGACATTTACTTGATGTTAATTTCACACAATTTGTCTGTTTCTTTGAAGATGCATCATCTTCATCGTTACATTTGTCATTACTGCGTGTCGATCTCGCAAATTGATAATTATTTTTTTTATCTACAGTAGGTGTACGTGTGCGCAAGGAGTGTGCTCAGTGTGGTGGGTGTACGTGTAAATAACGTGTATGACCACCATCTGTACACTTGACATCTTCGGTGTAAAATAATCGTCGTGTTAACAACTTTGTGCAAACGTTGATTGCGCTTGAAAAGGCCTCCACTTCTACTGCGGACAAGAATGCATGTGGGTGTTATTGACGTAGCGTGTTGAAATTTTTGCTCAAATCATCCGAGTTAATCATATGAGAATTTAATTTGCTCTCTTCTTTAGCAACTATCTCACAAAATTAGTTCAAGTCTGTCATCAATAACGGTACAACAACCTAGATCAGATAGCGCTACAAATTTACAGGAAAGTTAACAGTTATGCCATATCGTTAGTAATCGTCGTTTTCATCTTGCGCATTAATGGTGTTTGTCACAATTTCACGTTGCTTTGATTCATTCACCTATTGACTTTTAGTGTCTGATTACGTTAATGTAGACTTGGTGAAAGGTGTAACGCCTGTCAAACTTGTCTCTCACTACCAACGTGAACTCTACATCAGTGGACTATACGTGTAGGAAACTGAATCTGCGACAATGTTTCGACGACGTTACTGATAGGGCATCAGGATGTTACTAATATCGCTTACAGACTGTCCTCACGTCTGCAATACCTTCAGTGCCATGAACGACATTTGTGCGTTTCGTCGTAAACGGTTTGACAAGTGCAACAACCTAGTTTGGTATTAATTTGTGTTTTCCTCGGTACAGCTGTCATTGCCTTCTGTCTTACCTTGTCTTTACACAATTACCTATTTGTGTATTTGAGCTTCGTTCTGCTCTGCAATGTTATTTTTTTATTTATATAGTAGTTTTTGCTGTTGTTGTTGTTGTTAGTATTGCCGTCTATAATGCTCTTGCATCAAAAACGCACTCGCTTATTACGCAATGTAAATGTAATTGGTACGTCCGTCAAGGACAGAAAAGGATGTGAGTATTTATTATGCAAGTAATGTGTTTCATTTCAGTTTGAATTTCGACGATGGCTGCAACATATTATTGTTATCTAACTACACTACACACTGCTACTTTTGTTGTTGCTACTCTAACGATGGTGATAAAGGAGCAGAATAAATGCTCATTTTGTTTTACTAATTTTTAAAAGTTTAAATTTTTGTGTTCAACTATGCAGTTTATTATATACAGTATTTGTACCTAGCTGGAAGATACGACGAACCCAAGTTAGATGTTAACATGTCGCTAAGCAGCTAAATCAGATAAGTTCTTCCGCAAACCACAGCGGCAATGCCAATTATGTTTTGTTTGAACATCAAAGCTGTACGCCGTAGTGTAATAAAGTAGCTTTGTATAATTGACACCGCTATGTCATTCTGTTCTCTTGCACTCTTGTCTTTATATTTAGTAGTCATCAATTACTGAAGGTTTGGTGGACTTGGCAGTTGCTTGCAGGCAGCTGAGAAGATACCACCGAATTTTGAGCTACCTTAAGTAACATTACTTCCGCTTTCGTAATTTTAAGCTGACACTTTTGCTTTGGCTATTTACTCCCGTAATGGGTAGTATCGTTTACGTGATTGACGTTCTCTGAAGTGAGGACGAGATTGATTAATCTAACGAAACGAACCAACACGTTAGTCCATAGGACGTTTGCCCTTAAATCATCTTTTCTTATTTAAGTACGACTGTGCATGTGGTCGAGACCGTGACTTGGCATTGTTATTACTGCCTCGTCTCTATCGAGGGTAAAACGAAGAGTGTGACGTACTATTATTTGAACTGGTGTGCGGCATCGCGCGTTTGACTTCTCTACCGAAGTTGTGCCTACGTGATCGATTATCATAGGCAGATCGGCGTCAACTATCTTAGATTGAAATAAAATACTCTTAATAATCGCCAAACTCACTTACTTTCTATTTATTCATATATGTTTTTTTTTAGATATTGTTATTTACCGCTGAGGTAGCTAATCGTTGTTCCTTATATTAAAATTTTTCTTGAAACTTTTCCTGTTACGTGTTATTTAGCTCATATTTACTATTATCGTTGTTATTAGTATTAGTGTTATTATCAACACATAAATTATTATCACTATCACTGGTACTGCCATTATTAGTATCATAAGTATTAGTAGTGGTAGTACTTCGACGAATGAACACTCTCTTTGGCTTGCGCGGTGCTTGAGTTGCGCTTTTCTTAGTACTGCTTTTATTTTTGTTGTCATCAATATCACCAAAGCAATGATTAGTGCTACCATTTTACGTAAATTTTTACTGTAAACATTATTTATTTGCATTTGATATGTGAGCCTCGTTGTTATTGATAGTGGAGAATTATCGTCTTTGCGATTGCATAGTAGAAACACACTATAATTTGAAGCAATTGCCGCTAGTGCAATTACTGTCATACTTTTCAGCAGTCTTTCTTTATAAACTATTATATTTTTCACATTTTTATGTAATAATATCTGCACATATTGTACGAACTATGTTTGCCGAAAAGCATACACCACTCTTTAATCTGCGCTTCATTTTTCCCTTTTTCTGTTCAAAAAAAAGTAGAATAAAATAAAATAAATTTTT
This sequence comes from Blastocrithidia nonstop, assembly GCA_028554745.1. NCBI lineage: Eukaryota > Euglenozoa > Kinetoplastea > Trypanosomatida > Trypanosomatidae > Blastocrithidia > Blastocrithidia nonstop. The sequence goes on along the minus strand of JAQOTN010000015.1, from coordinate 422,060 downwards.
ATTTTATATTAATTTACATTAATCAAAATAAATCACAGATAATAATTGTAAAATAATTACAGATGAATTATGTTAAATAATATTGCATAATTTAACAGCAAAAAAAGATGCAGAGTAAAACATTATTTTGTCAAATAATTTATCGATTATATTAATCATATAAAAATAGGATAGATATTTTGATTTCACTTTTCACGTAAAACGTATTATAATAAAATTGATTGGCAATTAAAAAAAAATTTGAATGCAAATTACAATTATACGACATAAATTGACTATTTACATACGACAATAACAATTTATCAAAGAAAGGTAGAGAAGAAGGATGAGGAATAGAAAGTGTTTGTGTGTGAAGATGTAAATCGTTATTTATAAAATTGCTAATTATACTTTACATGTGGGTGTTATGTGTAAAACTAATCCGTGTCAACATTACTTCAGCTACAAAAACAAAGATATTATAATTTTCCTTTTTCATGAACCATATAATGTGTTGGTGATAAACAACAAATTCTGAGTTGTTTAATACATTCTCAATTTACATATTTATTGATAAAAATTTTTTATTTAAGCGAAAAATACTGAAAAACAACGAGTATGCGCACTATTGTGAAAAGCAACAGCAATTATCTTACAATCAGAACATATTATTTGTATTATATCTACATTTTTTATTTATTATTTCTTAAACACAACTTTACATCTCCGTTAGTGCTTGACCAAATATCTATACATCTGTTTGACGAAAACGCGAAGCATAATCGTTTGTGCTCACTACCTACTGTTAAATTCTTGCTATTCAACGTCTAAACTCTTCATTTGTAACTTGAAACAGCTTTGACAGTTTCTACAAAACTGACAAAACTGGTCTGACTAGTATGTCTTACGCCGTTAAGTTGCTCTCTTCCATTATCTGCCGAAATGTCGACAAACCTGATTTCGCGTGAGTTGTAGAGTTGACTAAAATGTGCAAACACCTATCAAGTAGATTGGTAAGTTCATGGTGAATATCAAAACGTTTATCCTGTTTCACATTAACAAATGTCATTTATTATCAGCCATGAGTGTTGTTTTACTATTACTACTACTATTATAACTACTAGTAATGTTGACCTTAGTTTGGCTTTCATTTCTTTTATAACGACTATTCTTGCTTATGTAAATTGTTTGTTGCTGTTACTTTGCGCTGATATGAGTTGTGATTGGTGAGCAATAATTTATCACTTTATGCGTGAAGAAGGTGAATGTACATTTACTGTGCTGCGGTTTTGCGTGAATGCTCAATATGAGCAGCAGCCGCGAAAATGTTACGCGAGTGAGCATGAATAAGATGTTGTGTGTTGATAAATTTTGTAGCTGGCTCTTTTGTCGAAATAGTGTTAAATTTATGCGAGCCTTTTGTCAATAACACTTCCCTTCCTATTGTTCCTTATTTTTATAAATTATCTCTTTTAATTGCAGTAGAATCTGAGTATGGCTGCTATTATTGTTTTTCTGTATTATCTATGCAATCAATATTTGTATTGTTATTAACAACAGTATTATCATCAAGTAGTGACAATGTTTGTAACTATGTACAATGACTTGCATTTTCTTTATCTTTCACTAGTGCAATTGGACTGTCTCACTGCTCAATAGGTCGTACTTGATAGTGCATGAGTACATCATTGTACAGCATTTGCTGTCGCAATGGTCTAAGTTTCCTTAACACCTGTACAGTTTTCTAAAACGTAATGGCAGCATCACGCTACGATAATCATTCATGTTAGCGAATACGAAACAGCCTATTTTGTAATTATTGATTACTCCTTCTACCTAAACCACGTCATTTGTTGCATTCAACTAACTTTCTGCAAGAAGATTATTGACTGACAGCCGTTCTCTTAGGCATACAAGTTTGTTTATTACTCATGGCATCGTTGTGTTAGTGCATTTGCGTTTTGCATTTTATTTTGGGTAATACACTACCTAGTTTCTTACCTTACGTAAATTGTGTTGTATTATCATCTTTCTTGCACGCCTTGTTGCACCTAAGTTTTATTTATCGATCACATCATTGTGGAAGCACATACGTGCGTTACTGATTTATAATTTGCAACAGTTTATTCAGACGATCGTACGCACTGATATTTTCAGACAACAGAGCTACTTATCCTGTGCCGTGATCCCTATTCATTTGTTCATCCGTTTCGCAACTCTTGTTGTTATGATTAATAACATCTAGTTGATGCTAACGTAGTAAAGCTGAATGAGTAATTTTTGATTGTGTAGAGCCATTTTCAGTATGTACTGCATTATTAAGATCATACTAATTCGTATCGGACAATAAATTGTGTTTGCTACTATGTTATGAAGTGTCATTGTTTCTTTGATCTTGTTGAGCATGTTTGTCTTTGAACTGTTGACTACCATTTCACGAGATCGATTCTTATTATTTTTTATATTTTTATAACTAATTGTTTGACCGCTGCATACCTTCTATAATGTGAACATGACTATAGCGTGGTTTTCGAAGTTGGCAAAGTTATTTACCTTACAGTGCGATTGTCTATTGACTTTTATTATTATCATTTATGTGGTGATAACTATTCTTTATTATTTTACTCTTGTTTTTGCTAAATTTATTGTTTCTACTAGTTACTATCTATGCAGTAATTATTTAATCATTGGGGCTAGTGGCTTGACATCGTTAATTACGCACATCTGAATATAGTTATTATGTCAATTACTAAGCTAACAACCTTTGCTGTTCCTCATTTTCGACATTGTGCACAGAAATTGTTCGTGCATTTCGCACTTTACACAAGTTAAATTAACTCTATGATATTTTGTCACCAAGAATATGGTTTACAAAACTATTCTATAATTTGTCCTTCGCTAATTATGCAACCCCACGCGCCGTCTGTTCTGATAGAGCAATAAAGTTTGTATTTTTGCCTACACAATTTTTTTAACTACACGTGTGCACATCGTTTTTATACTCGTTTCTGGTTTGACTATAAGTTTTAGTTTTCTTAAATTTGTTATCTGCATTGGAATTGTTATTATTGGCGATCGTATTGTTATTAGATTGTACTGCCGTGTTATCACAAATATGAAGTTTAGGCATAAAATATTTTTAAGCTTTTTTCATTTACTACAACACGCTCTGAAATTTACGCATCTCTATCTGTGTCGTTTGATTTTTATCAGCATCATACATTTTACTGTTTTTTCGTTATGCTCGCACCAAGCTTTTACTTCTTGACTGCATGCTAATCCTTCGCATGTTTTAATTGCAGGTCATTGTTGATCTGCGTTTGATGTTTTGCCGTGAGAATTGTATTGTCGATATTGCAGATGGTGATGATAAAGGAAAAAAGTTATTCGTCAAGGATGAGCGTGTAAGTGATTAATTTTTAGATGGATTTTACAGTTACTGTTAGCTTTACTGCTTTGAAACAGCTGCATTGTAGAAAACAGTGGCCGGCAAAATTGTACAAAAATTATTGCCCTTGGAAGACTTTTGTTATACATTTACGGCATTGCAGTGGTTGAGTGCAATATTTGGTAATTTGTGCTAGCAAAGCATATTTTTGGTGTCGTTAGTCAAAGAACGTGTTTAAATTTGTAAAGATCAACAAAGGAAATAAAAACAATTTTTTGCAAACGTTTCTCTTCTTTTGTTTCTAAAGGTTAGATCGACCAGCTGCAACTGTGTAACCAAGAAAAAAAAAATTTTTTGAAAACAAAATATAAATGAGAACAAAGGCTAGTATCAAACATTACAATATGTATATGACGAAAAAGTAGTATTTACAGTAGAAATGTTTTAGTGAACACAAGCCAAAAAACTGGAACATTAAAATTAGTGTTTATATACACTATATGTATATTAAAAATATATATACAGAAATATAAACATAATTATGTGATACTGATTTTTTTATTGGAAAGCCTGTTTATTCACGTACAGCGTATTTGTCTTCTAAATTAACTACAAAGTTTTGTAAAAAGATGTGTTTGAACACAACTTACAATGTGCTATGCAGTGAAACAGCATTCAAAAGTTGCACGCATTACTAGAACTACCTGGTATAAAACAGTAATTACAAAAAAGGAAATAGATAGCGGCAGAAATAATGTACATTGAAATATTACACTTTTGTAAATATAACCAAAGTTGTAACTGAATTTATTCGAATAATAAAATTCGGTGTTGACAAAAATTACAACAGACAAAATTATTTAAAAAAAAAAAAATAAAAGATCAAGATCTATTTTCTGAAAAAATAGTTAACACAAAAATGATTAAAAACATTTGCAAACGCATACAATATATTGTCAGCGATATTGTTTGTTTGAATAAAATTTGGGAAAAAAGCAGCATGTAAAAATATGTATACATTTTTTTAACGTGTGAAAACACAGTGATTGTTATAATTTTTATATGAAGAAAAGGTAAAGTATTCAGAAAAGAGGAAAAAAATAATAATGAATATAGCTGTTGTACAGATTTGATAACAAAAAAATTGATGAAATATGACATAATAAATTTGAACTGATTTTACATTTAATTACACAAAAATAAGTGAATATCAAATATATTTTTTTTAACATACAAACAATTCGTGTATAAATGTAGCCAAGTTAATAATACATCATAATTAATATATTGAAAAAAAGTAATCGCGAAAAGTACAGGTATAAAGAGAAGTTATAACAATATATATGTATATATATATATATAAAACTGCATTGTCCATTAAAATTAAAGTTTGTTATAATAAATGCGCAAACATGTGAAGTGAAGACTGTTTTTTTATTTCGACAGAGTAAATAAAAAAAAGCGAATTCAGGAAACATAGAAAATAACACAACAATAATAAAAATATCAAAAATAGTTACAAGAAGGAGAGAAGTGTGTGAATGATGAAGTCAAAAAATATATTTTATTGATTGTTGGATGGCACAGAAAAAATAAATTCGTTGTTAAAAAAATACAAAACTTGTTGTGTACGTCACAAGAGTAAAAAAAAATTTGTAGTTTACATGAGTAAAAAATAACGTAACAAAGGATATGTTTTACATTGAAGTCTGTTTTTTTTTCGTCAAACCGATAAGACATATAAATTAAGAACTGAATTAGATTCATATCCCAATCTAGATTGTAGTTTGAAATAATTTTTACCTACTTTGCATACAACAATTTTACTTGATAGAGAAGTAAAATAAATACTTTAAATTATGAGAATATAAATAGTTTACAGTTTATGCTTTTTACAGTTTTAAGTAGACTAAAACAAAGCATATGTTACTTCACTTATAAATTAAAGTATAGACGTGTAAAAATAAACTTGACCATAAAATAGATTAATTTAATTAGCTTTACATGTGCATTCACACCAATTTTAAACGGGTAATTATCTCTATTTCTGCTATAAAAAAAATATATTAATTGTTTTATAAAGAAAAGGTTGTGTGTATATTGATGTTAGTTTTAGTGCTAAATTTTGGCTCTGTGCGAAGTAGGTGGTGATGGAATGGCAATTTTACGATTAAATGAAGTGTTGCTTTTCGGTTATAATGGTGGTTTAGCAATCTCTGACAGTGACTTGTCATCACAATTAGGAGGTACATCTTTTTGCTCTTTACTATGTGGCTTAAGTACCGCAAGTTGCTAAAACAGGTGGGTCTAATTTGTTAACTTACCTGTATCACCGTGTTTATCATTTATCGTATCAGGCAAAACATGGCTATCTTAATTACTTGTTGCAGAAGAATTTTATACATTTTTGCACATTGGTTACCTTATTCGTGAGGTCAGTAGTTAGTTTTGTTGTTTATTTTGCTTGCTTTATAATATTTCCAACTTTTTGTGCATATTTAAACTTGCGTTACTGTTCTTTACAGGTCTAATTGTGTTTGTTAAATTTTTAACAGGACGTAATAAACCAACTGGAGGCACATTTGACCGTATCATTTTACGCAAAGATCGTGCCTTCATATCGTGCGATGTTATAGCCGGAAAGCGATCGAGTGATGCACAGCAGTTCAATCCCAGCCTTTGATACTACTGATCTTATCGCTCATGTGAATGCTGGCCTTGCTGCTCAGAAAGTGCCCGCATCACCTACTCATGTTTTGTGTAATTACGTAAATCAGTAGTAATCGAACATGTCATGAGCTATGATAATTATAACATGGACTAGTTCAATCGCGACAAGGTAGTTGATGGGTGTTATACTATGCCCTCAGTTTGTGAATTGTTCATTTGCTGTCTTATAGGTGTCGTACCTTGCAAGAGAGTTGAAAGAGGTTTTAGGTAAGTATGAGATGAATGGGCATACGTGACTGGTGTAAATGATGACAGCATTGATAACTCCGTGTTACTGTGATTAGTAAGACTGTGTTTCATTGCATTAGCTACAATTTACGCCTACTTTTACGCGTTATTATTCTTACTATTACAATCAATCTTGTTTGCATGATTTTTGTTGTCGGAAATGTCAATCTTGTTGTCAAATTTACCGTCAATACACGAAGTGTTTGCACTTGTTATTTCATCTTTAGCAATGTCATCTTTGGCAATAATATAATTATTTTAATTATCAGTACTAATAGTATTTTCTGTTACATGTGTCGGTTTTATCTTCTGGCAACAATGAGCACTTTTCGCATTTTTGATAGGTGTGTCCTTTGATAGAAGTTGTAATGACTTGGGTAATGAACCTACATGCTTTGTTTTATTCTCATGAATATTGTGTAAGTTGAGCGGCTATATACTGGAGTTATTAGTGTTTAGAGGAAGCTACTCGTTTATGTTTGACACTGTAAAGGACACCTAGGCATCTCCTTATATGAGCGAGTCTCTTGGTGGTCTTCAGAAACGCGTATTAGCTTAAATCGCATGATTAGTATCATTGATGTTGTTGTTACTACTGAAGTTATTACTATCACCACAGTTCAATTATTTGCTATTATTACCATTATTTTTTTATGTAGATGGTTTTGCTTGTTTATTCTTCCCACTTTACATCTTATCAAATATTTTTTCGGCATGTGTGGCTGCATTATCGCGTGTGTTTATTTATTACATCAATTTGCTGTATAATGTGTTAAACAACGAGGATGTCTATCTTGCAGAATTTTTATTTTTGTTGTTATTGCCAACACCGTTTAAGTCATTCACACCATTCTGAATACCTTTATTATTATTATTATTATTATTATTATTATTATTATTATTATTATTATTATTATTATTATTATTATTATTATTATTATTATTACTATCACCCTTACTAATATTGATATTACTAGCATTAACGTCTTTACAATAGTTGCTAGTGTTATTTTCTTAATTCATTGTGATAGTTAATGGCGACAAGGTCAGCGAATGAACGACTGTGTGATTTGATGCACTTTTGCAATTACTATCACTTAACTCATCTGATTTGATTTTGGTATTTCGCACATTTGACTAAGTTTTAACCTTGTTGGTTGATTTACCTTACGGTTTGTTTTTGCGTGCCTTTTTGTACATGGCAAAGGCAGCACTACTCGCCTGATTGATACTAGGACGCTTTCCGCTGAAAGACGACGAAGGTATTTTATTGGTTAGTGTCATGTACGGCGAGAGCAGCGGTGGTGTAGATGGAACGGGTATTGTGTTGACCTTGAATTTGGCCTACGCTCGCGGAGATAGCGATGACGAGGATGAGCCGTTGGTGCGGTTTAGCCTGCTATTACTCAAACTACTCCTCTTACTCTCTTTTTGACTATTGTTACTTTTACTACTCGTATTGTAGTTACTACTCATGTTGAATGTGAGTTTTTATTAACTTGATTTGTTCATGTACATGGCCGATGGCCTGCATTACTGTGACATTGTGCTTTCTTTAATTTCAACGTTATCACCATCTTGTTTTATTTTGTTGGGTGTGCCACTAACACTGTTTTACTTATCAATAGAATTGTCAATACGACTGATCGTGCTGCTAATCACTCCACTAACATTGTTAATCGTGATGGTCGTACTCGTTGTACTGCAATCATTACTATTATTGTTGATGTTCTCGTTATTAATATTATTACTACCCATGTCATTCTTAAAACTGCACTATGACCTTGTCAGACTATTTTGCTTGCTACTATTTCGTGCTATCAACAGTGTACGCTTCTTTACATTTTTTTTATTTGTAGATTTAGGTAAGTAGGTAAGAAACGAAGATGCGAGGGAGGGCATGGAGCTCAGTGACAACCGTTTATCGCGCTTCGTATTTTATTTTGGTAATAGTTTACGTGTGTCGGATTAAATTGCCTATTTGACTTACGTTAATGTTTTGTTCGTAACGTCACTGCCTTTTTGTGTTTTGTCTTGTTATTCTGTCGTTGTGGCTTCACACAATGGTGTTGTAGTAGTATAAGTGTTGTCTTTGCTGCTACCATCACGTTAACCTGACTAACCACTTTGCTCACTTACTATTTGATTTGCACTTTATATATTTTGTTTTGGCGCCTTAGACACATTTTTCAGTTGCATGTCAGTTGTGGCTATTGGTTTCACTTGTAATGACTTGCGTCGTGAGGATGGTACAATGAGTGTGTGCGATTTTATCAGACGAGCTTTACTGCCATGTGTATCGGTACATTTGTCGTCTTTTGCTGTAATGGTAGTGCACTAACCGTTATCATCATTATCATCATCATCATTACTACTATTGTTATTATCTATTTACCTCTTTTGTGTACTCTTACTTACAGCGTGTATATTAGGAGCAGTGGCAATATTATTAGATTTATCAACTGCTGTAGTTATTGTGTTCATGCTACTTGCACTGCTTGCACAGTTGTTACTAGTACCATTGTTATCATTATAACTGATATTATTGTTCATTTAATATTGTGATTTACATTTTTCATCGTTTTATCTGTAACTACTGTTCATCTATTTATCACAAGTTTTATTAGTAGTAGCTGTCTCGTCATTGATATGCTACACATTAATTGTAGGAGCTTACACTTTAGTTAGTGGTAGTGCCGTCGCAGAAAGTGTAGAGTTTAGCGTACACGAGTACGAGCCCTCTTACACGACAACAGACTATTACTTGTCAGGATTTGACGATGAGCTGCTGTTGAAGAAGTCATGATTGTTGTAATGGTCATGAGTACTGTTTTGACGGTATTTTTCATGCAGTGGCAAAGGAGCAGGAATGGGGCCGTCTATATTATCGGCACTGTCAGTTATATTATAGTTATTATTATTATTATTATTATTATTATTATTATTATTATTATTATTATTATTATTATTATTATTATTATTATTATTATTATTATTATTATTATTATTATTATTATTATTATTATTATTATTATTATTATTATTATTATTATTATTATTATTATTATTATTATTATTATTATTATTATTATTATTATTATTATTATTGCGTTCCTGCATTTTTATCCTACTAATGTTTTCACTGGCTTTGTTTTGTACAACATGATGATCATCCAATGTTGTTTTATTGACACTTACACTGGCATCATTCACTACGTGCTCAGCATGTTACTGCTTATCCTCGTTAGCATGAGGTGACGTAGACACGTCTTGACCTGGACTAAAACGGTGGTGCAACTGTGTTCACTATTTTTTCGACATTAATGTAGGGTTGATGTACAGCAGAGAAGGTATGAGGGACTGACTCATCTCACACGAGTTGTACGTTGCGATTGGTACGAGCTTTGTTCGTAAAGTTGTCAGTGGTGGGTGCGGTAGTTGTGAGGTGCATAGTGGACCATTCATCATATTACGCGAGTGTACCGTGGATATGAGCGGCGGAGGTGATCTGCCTTGTTACGTACTTGCCATCTCCTGCTTGATTTTTAATACTGAGGCAAACGTATTAGTTGTTGTTATTTTGCCCTAAGAATGCAATAATGCCGATTAGCCACTAGTATTCATGCTGCCTTTATTTGTGTGCTATACTGCCAATAAATTTGATGTGTGGGTGTTTGCTTTACTTGCTCTAACATGTTTGCCGTGTGATGACATTTTATTATTTTACTCGATTGTAGTGATTGGTGGAGGTGATGGTAGAAGTGGTAATGGTAATGGTGGTGGTGGTTGTGAAAGCTGAGGGCTCGGAGGAATGGACGGTATTGCCTAGTGATGTATTTGATTTGTAAGTGCATTTTCGTCCATATTCACAGTATCTTTATCACACTAGGCGTTGCTTGAAGTTATGGCCGAAGTGAGAATCGGTGAAATGTTTACAAACGCATCCTCGCGGGAAAGCATCACTGTCGTATCACCCATCACAGAACCAGTAGGAGAGACTAACATTTCACCAAAGGCGTTGGTTTGACTATTCGCCATGCTTGACTTGAAATACGGGTTACTCTGCGAGCTGACACTAGAGGAGGTGCGCTGGTGAAGTATGGAGGTAAAGCTAGGAAACCCCATCGGCTTCATATCCGTCGAGATGGAGATACGACCATGTTGGTCAAAACTTGTCATTAGCAAATTCGTAGCATTATGCGGTGCTGATGTACCTTGTTTTTGACTATTGTGACCAGTTAAGGTATGAGTTGAGGACGTTTTCACGAACACCGCATCTGTGCCAGGTTCAATGCCAGCGCGTTGCTAGCTTGTACAAGTTGCTGTAGCGTTGTACATTTCAACATTGTTACCTGCGTCAATCGCTGCATTGCTAACACTGTTAACGACAATGACATTCTCATTTGCAAAGTGACCCTGAGGGGATGGCGTGTAGCGGTGGGTTACTCGTCATGATGGCTTTTTCATTTTGCGCATCTGCTTATTGTGTTTGTCATGTGTGTGATCTTACAAGTGCAGCTACACCTCTACTGGGGACTACGGTGCAGAGCTCTCAGAGATGTCATTGTGATGGTGTTAAGACTAATCAAAATTATTCTCGTGCTTGCACTACTCATTTGAGAAACGTTGCATAGTCATGTCATTGCTATTCTTAACTTATTTACTACTAATTTGTCTACTGGTATCATTATTATCATTGTTGTTGTTGTTGTTGTTATTATAATTTGTACTGCTCTATCTTGTACTTGACAGCGATGCAACTTATTTTGCCAACTCGCTACCTGTTTTGTTTATTTTCTGATCGATACCTGATACTGTTGATGCGGTTGTTTCACTTGTTGCCAACTCAAAGCTAACGCCATTGGTGTTTGCGCTAATAAACGTAGGAGTTGCAGTTGAACTAACGGACGGGGTAGAGATACTATGCCGAGAGACACCTTCTATCAGAATACCAGCTCCAGCTTTACCACTCGTCAAGATAGACGTGGTACATGCCGTTGCTACCGTAGAGGCCACATTGCCGTGGGTCAAGAGAGGATGTACACTTTGTGTAGGCGATAATAAAAGCCCTGGTGCACCGTTTTCCTTCTACAAGGTAACTTTTGTACTTGCACTAGTAAGCAACTTTTATTTACTATTCTATGGCACATTGCTTTTATTGCAATTGCCATCAAGATTCTTTTTATTATTATAATTGGCTTTATCAGCCCAAATATCATAAATTTCGTCCTATGTTGTGCCATTTACTTTACCAGAGAGAAAGTGAAGTGGTATGTTTTGTGGTGTAGTAACGAGACGTCCATGTTAGTCGGTGACAAGTTAGCTTTGCAAAATTGTTGATTGTGTGTTTTCGCCAAAACTACAACTCTGCATGGTGGTGTTAGTTGTGCTTGTACTTGTACTACTCTGTGATTTGCGTGACATTTGTGCATTATTGTTATTGTTGTTGTTGTTGTTGTTGTTGTTGTTGTTGTTGTTGTTGTTGTTAACACTTCCAATATTTGTTCTAGTGGGATTAAGACTAGCACACACATCTTTGTTTACATTTAGTGTATGCTCAGATATTTGCCTAGTGCATTATGTCGTGTCAAGTTTGCTTGCACTTTTATTTCTTGAGTGCAACGTATTGAAGTGTGTTTGTGCCATATTAACAAGCTCATTTAGTTAAAACTAATCTGCTATTTTAACTGCATTGTTTTTACAACTTGCATTAACTTATGTTACTTGGCTAGTTTATTTTGTGTTATGATCTGTAATATTCTAAATATTAATACGACTGTTATCTTCATGCTTGTTAGTTGGTGTACAGTTATTGTTGCTGCCTTTATTGGTGCTATCTTGTTCGTACGTGCTATCTTCCACATCACCATCGTCACCAGGTACACTAACAAGACTAAAGTATGATTTACGACCTGCACCGTTTGAGGTGACTAATACGGTTTGATGCGAGATGGCCTTGAATGTTTATTTATCTTCGTATTCGCTATCGTGACTGTTATTTAGCTTTGTTACAGGTCAAGTGTCGTGCGTATTTTTCCGCGAATGAGCAACCATCGTATTGCTTTATACACATCTATCGTGAGTGTTTGACACTTGCTGCTTAACTTAATTTTACTAATATTATATTAGGTCCTACTTTTATTTTAGCGATTTTACAGAAGACAAGTCTGCTACGTGTGCTGGTGAATGTTATGATGTATCTGATAAGTCATCTTAAGTGCTACTATCTTAATGTAACTTTAAGTTTGGTTGCACCACACTATGCTGCCTCTTCAACAATAACATTTTTATTGGCTTGTCCACGTGCCATATAGCTGATGCGGATTTACTCGTTTTATCAGTTGTGCTGTGAACAGCATGCTGCGCAGCTGCACATGTTGATTATTTCTAAGCGATAGGATCATGATCACGAACTTATGCATCTTTCTGACTTGACGTATTTTATGTCTACTAACCACTTGACACTTTGCCCTCAGCCATGTTTTGTATGTCATTACGTTATGCACCGCTGCTAAGTTTACATTCATTTACACCATTTGTTTTTTTAGATTTGCTGATTTTGCGTAAAGCAATATTTACTGCATTCTCTTGCGCAGCTTCTTCAGTGCTAACGTCAATATCGTTAATATTGTTGTTAGTATTAGCATATTCAGTATTTTATTCTGCCTCTTCATCTGTGTTATTATGATTAGACGAGGTAGATTTACATCTGGCATAGATTTCACTTCATGCCCGAGAGTACTGGCGTCGGTTACGATATGCAGCAGACAACGAATCGTGAAGTGACGAAGTTGATGATGGTACGGTGCACTGAGAAAGCCGTGGACTTTTACTCATAACCGATACCGAGCTATGTGTAGAATTAGAACTACCCTCTGAGTGTAATTGTGAATAGGAATGAAGACCATATCCACTGTTGAGCGGGGTTACCATAAATGCATCTTGAAATGTACCTGTAGATGCCACGTTTCGTTCACTTTTTGTGAGAATAGTGCGATAATGATGCCTTTTGCTTTGTTTAAGCGTTTACTTTTGCACTGATCGTCTATTATCTTTCCTTTACTTTTCCAGTTGTCTTTGTATTTACTATCGATTTTACTATAACTACTTCAACTTCAGCTTTTGTGGTAGTTGTTATTATTGTTATTATTTTTAATATTATTGATGTTAAATTTGTGACAGTTTGTTTTCACTTGTGCAACACGGCTACAGTTTTTTTGCAAAAAGTTCATTTGCTTTCGTACTAGCACTTGTTGCTAACGCAACTTCATTTGTACTTATATTTGATGATGCAATCTACTATCCGCTAATTCTATCAAATTTGCCTTCCTCATTCCGTTTTGTTTTGCTACCTACAAAAAATGGTATCTAGTTTAATGCTAGAATGGAATCTAATGCAAAGCACTGTACATTACTTGATACTTTTAGCATTGACGGTATTTGTTTATTATTAGATACTTCACTACATCTACGACTGTTATTTTTGTTAATAACATTATTGTCAAACAGCATTTCAGATTTTTTACCTGTCTTTTATGCTCTGTTAGTGTAATCGTACCTTGATGCACAAGCAATAGTGATAGCATTTGCAAGGTGTGAAGTTAGTAACGCTTTGCCCTGACCAGCAAATAACGGTAATGCTACTAATGTAGTATATAAACAAGAGGGGTCATTTGTATAAATATTATGTTTTGTGCTATCATTTGCCTTTTACGAGCTGTGATTAACATTCTATATCTACTAGATCTCCTTTGCAACTTTGCCTTCTGTTTAGACTCTAGTTTAGTTTTTATCAGATTGTGCTTACGAGCAACTGATGACTTATTTACACACATTTTATGTATTATCGTTATTACTATTCCCATTCATATTACTTTACTATAGCTAATTTATCGTGTCTCTATTCAATATTTGTGGCAGGAAATGATTTTTTGCTGTTAACTTTTTTGCACTCAACTGTTACAATGCCCCTAGTGGCTATAGCTATACTTTGTCAATTGCTGATATTTTTGTTTATTGACAATTATGTATTTACTTGCTATTGTTGTTGTTGTTGTTGTTGTTGTTGTTGTTGTTGTCGTAATTAACAAGTTATTTTCTAAACTTTTCCGGTGAAGATTTAAATAAGTGCTTGTTGCATGCACGGATTCTCATTTACTATGATTGTTTCATATCTTCAAACACCAGTGTTTACGTTTTATTAATCGGTGAAAATTACGTGCTAAGTTCATTTTTTTTGCACGATGTATTTTAATCATTTGAGCGTTTTTCAGTGTCTTTCTTGCTTTCATTTTTAATTGTGTTTGTATCAGCATTGCATTAAGTTGTACTTTTACCATGACTAATGTGCGTATTAGAAATTTTTTCACTCTCAGGTACAAAGTTATTTGAGACGTTACCATTTGCAACAAAGGTTTGTCTTTGCTTGTCATTATCTCCGCATTAACTAAAAGAAATTTTATTCTTATTAGTAATGCTGTTACTACTACCAGCGCCAGTGTTACTAAAATTACTGCTACTATTACTTTGCTTGCGATTATGTTTGTTATTGCTCATTTCAAATTATTTTTTCATGTTATGCTACAATAACTGACAACTAGTCCGTTGTGTTCCATTGGCAATATTGCTATTACTGTTACTGTTACTGTTACTGTTACTATTGCTATTATTGTTAATATTACTACCATTCACATTATCATTGGTGCTACTTGAGTACGGATTACAAGCATGATTGCAGCTATCTACATCACTCACATCGCGGTTGTAGTCACTTGACATTACAAGTGTTCGTGAATACTCGGACAACGAGTAACGCGCCGTCGTGTTGGTGGTGAGCATCGAGATACTTGACTATAATTCATTCAATGTTAATCATTAGCTGTTATTAATGCTATTTTAACCATATATTCGTGTCTGACCATTGACCACGCCATTGTCCAGATCGTAACTCATGTTGCTTCGTTCATTGCTGTACTGCGAATGAGACGACGGTCTGTGAGTGCAATCGCATTAGCTAATTTTACTTAATGTTGCCTCAGCGTTATCAATGTTACTATCAGTAAAGTCTTTTACACTGGTAGATGTGACTTTGTTGCTACTCTTGTTGCTAATGTTGTTGTTATTATTAACAGTATTATTACTGCTGTTACATTTTCTACTTGTTTATGATGTGCTAAGGTGATGTGAGCTGTTTGCTTATTTGTGTAGTGTGCTTTGTTCACTTCCATTATTGGCTTTACCAGTTTTATCAAGATGGTAGTAGTACATATTAGGAGAGCGTTGCTGATTTTTAGCATTTAATGGTTGTTGTTAATTTACGTTACTTACACTATTTCAGCTATTGTTATTTTAGTTTTTCCGTTTGTGTGCACCGTATGATTTTCTTTGTTCATCACTACCAGTGTTACTACTTTTCAAGGTGCTATTACTACTTTCGCTGTGTACAGATGGTAAAATGCTAATTATGTCAGGTAGTTGATAGCGCATTGCTTTATATGTTGTTGCCTGACCTCGCTTTTCTGCAGTTTGGCTATTATTCATCAAACTATTGTTTTAAATACTAATAGTATTGGTTTTGTTATTATCATTACGATGTATTTGATTTATTGTTTCAATAGTAGTACTATCCTTATTGCTCTTTCCCTTACTGCTGCATTAACTTTATTTTTTATTATTTATATTGTCACTGTTAGTTTGCAAAATTTGCGTATTATCGCTTGCACTTTCGTGTAAAGCTAAATTAATATTTGTACTTGCACCACATCTTTTCTCGTTGCCTTGAATAAAGCTAACACGTTTTTGTACGTTTTATATTTCTGTTACACTGCAAGTATTGTCTGTGTCAGATGAACTTAGCCTTTTTGATTTGCATTAACCTGATCTCTTTCTTTTGTCTCTGCTACTGATGTCTTCATCGCAAATTTTACTAGTACCATTTACATTTTCTATTCTACTGCTCTGAGATGATTTGTTGCAATCATCGATAACATTGTTATCAGTACATTTTTATTTTACATCTTTTCTAAAATGCTCATTTGTTTTATCTGTATTATTTGCGACATGTAACAAGTTATTGACTTTCGTATTTGCTGACGGTATTGCATGCTATGTAGTTTATAGCTGTTTTTTATTAGTCATAGTAAATGACGTGTCAACTGTAGCTGGTGCATGAAGTCAATTACGATGTAATTGTGTTTATGATGACGGCGCTGATAGTGATTGTGGAGGAGTGCGTGGCGAAATTCCTCTTGACGTCTCCTAGCACTGTCTGTTATTATTATTATTATTAGTAGTAGTATTAGTAGAAGATTTAATAATGCTATGCGTCTGACCATTGTACATAGCGGTTGTGGTAGAAGTACTTGTTGTAGAAGTATTCTTGATAGCGTTATAACTTGTTAACTTTTCTTTATGCGCATTCTTGTCGATCACTTTGTTCTATTGCACTTTTGTGCATGGAAGTTGCTTTTGTGACTACATAGTTTCATTCAACTTTATTTAAAATAAAAACTATAAATAATGCACGCTCTATTCAATAAACACACTCTGCAAGAAAACAATTATAATACTAATTGAAAATTTTAAAGTCAATAAAAAAAAAGAATATGTAATAATGGTGTGCTATGTATAAAAAAAAACTATGCGTAATTGTAGTGTCAACTACAAAACAAATACAACGCTTCTTTTTAAATAAAAGATTATGTTAACTATAAATAAATTTACTGATATATTTTTTTCAAACAGAAAGTCGCAAAATAAATATTTAAAGAGGAAATAGTAAATTGTAAATAAATAACAAAAATAGATAAATATTGATATATATTTTATGATTGTAAAATGTAATGATTTAATATTACATTTCTGAATTGCGTACTTTTCATCATTCATAAATTTTTTACATATAACTTGAAACGTGTTACTGTTAAGTGAAAACGTTTGTACCGGGCACACATTTTATATTGTGGGGATAAACTCATAATAACAAAAAAATAAGATAACTAACATAGTTATCTTTCGGTTACGTTTTAATTTTAATCAAAACATACGGAAATGCAAAGATTAATGAGGAAATTTAATGTTTTATTATACTTTTGTTTATTAAAATAAAAAAAAGTTTTCTCTGTAAATAAATGTTTGTATCTGATGTAATTTATCATTATCAGCTAAAAGGTAACAGATATAATTATAAAGTACAGATAAAATATATACAAATTTATATATATATATATTGCCCATAATCAAAAATTATGATAAAGACCAAAATAATAATTGATATTAACAATCGGAAAAAGTACTAAATTTTTTTCAAAATTTTTTTTCTTCTTATGTCTAACAACTTATAATTAAACATAGCAATCATACTTCTATTTCCACACACATATTTGCAACATTATTACTTATTATATCTTTGTGTAAGCCACGCACATACACCGCTGTTGTGTCGATAAAACAATAAATAATCGAAACAATAAAATCATAATCTAATCGTCAAATACCGCTGCAAGATCAATTACAATCAGAGAATCACAGACATGTCTAAATTGATGTATATCCATAAAAAAAACTCAATGGCATCGACAATAAATAAAATTAATTAATTATCAAACAACAAATAGCTAAATAATAAATAAATTGAATACAGTGGTAAAAAAATAATAAATATAGTTTTTTTGTTTTCTATTTTAAGGCATAATATATATTTGATAATATGCTTTTTCTTCGTTATGTGAAACACTAAAATTTGAAAATATATAATTGTATACAATTAATATTATACAAACGTTAAAAATAAAATTTTTGTATTCATACAATATAAATGTAAAACGTTTATTATTTTTTTTTTAGTATCTCTTTAGCTAATTTACACTAGAAAACGTAAAGATTTTATCAGTGAGAATTGTTTTTCTCGTCGTTTTCATGTAAAATGTATTAAGGAACATTAATTTGATGTATCGCATCTACCATCTATAGAAAAAATTTTGATAATTAAATTTTTTATTTCAAAAATAAAATAATGTTTGTACAGAAACGTGGAAAGGCAAAAATGTCCAAATAATAAAATAATGAAAACATAATGGAAGTAAATATTGCTCACAGCATGACTTATCAGCTATGATGTTTAATATAAAAAAGATAAATTTTTTTATATCACAGCTTTGACAAATACAATTGTGTGTACTCAACGAAGAAAATGTACGTGAAATGATCTTAACATTACTTTGATGGGATAATAAAACAACAAATAGCTAACTATAATTTGTGTCAAGTACATTGACTGACAAGTGTTACACTTTTATTGATGTATTTGCAAGTTGCAAACGCAGAAAAAATATATAAACTACAAATACACACTAAATGGAAATCAAGTTTGGTTGATAAAATAAACATCAAATAATGTAAAAAACAGTTGCAATAACAATATACGTACATTTTTCATTGTTTATATACTGAATTTGCAACGTCACGACATAACTCAAAGATAAATTGAACGTGACAATGCAGTCACGAGTGGTTTAGCAAACACATTAACATTATAACTTGTGACACCTTTAGATAAAATATATATTTTTTGATCGGAATAAGAATAAAGCAAATCATTTGAATTATTTTTATTAAGAAAACTTTTATTAGTGACAAATTTACTAAATTGATGTTTATTGTAAGTAATTTAAGGGATTAAGTATTTTATGGTCATTGTTCCAGCTTATGCTTTATGCATTGCATAAAACAAATAAAATGCACAGAAAAAACTATGTAAATTATTTTACGTCTACTTGTGTACACATTCCACAATTCTATTCTTTATTTGTCTGCTAGGAAAAAAAAATTACAGTTGCGAAGATGTTCAACAAGGTTTTTTATCATGTCATATATTATAATTGCTCATCATTCGTCAAATAGTTCTATTTTTTTAAAGAGCGATTGTTTAAACTGGATTTGAAAAGAGAAAGATGAATAATAAAAGCTAATAACCGGTTGAAGACATTAAGAAATTTTATATATTAAAAAATAAGCAACAATATTTATACTAAATTATAGTGTTTGCAGGTACATTTTGTGAACGCATATAATTACAATATTTATACATATTTTTTTTTAATAAAAAATTTAACATGCGATTAGTTTTACTCTATTTGATTGCATTGATTTTGTTAATTGTTTGCCTGCAAGTAAGAAAGTAACTTTTCATTTTTAACTGAAGACGTAGTTAGCGCATTCGGTGCTGAAGAGATTGAAAGTCCTTCGACGCTAAATGGTGAATATTTACTATCTGTACCACTGTCATTTTTTTCATTTGCTTGACTATGCGCTAACATGTAAGGCAATCCTCACATAACCGTTTTCCCATCACGTGTCTGTAACTTTGACAAATCAAATTGATTCTAATTAGGTGCATTCGTGCCCTTCGCGACATCAGTGCTGTTGGTAACATGTGTGATGAAACTATTTGCACCACTTAAACTGTTATTATAGCTATCATTGACGTTACTAAGCATAACGTTATTAACCAGGTTGCTGCCATTAGCTTTACGTGCATCAATAGTATTTGTAATATTTGTGGTTAGAAAAGAATTATTATTAGCATGTGCTGTCTTATTAATTATGCTCGAAGATGCTGTTGTTGTAAACAAAGTTTCAAGTGGGTGAAGTAGCATGTTTGCTTCTTTAACACCCATTGTTGGCATTGCGAAAGTTGTATCTGTATTGTTGTTATTATTATTGCTATTATTATTATTGTTAACATTTGTATTGCAACTATTCGTAGCAGTAATGCTGTTATGCATGCCATTGATAGTCATGCTTGAGCTACTCCCGTACAAATTCATTAGCGACGGTACATCAGGTGCACCTACACCGGCCAGAGTTGTGTTTGTGTTTAGTGACAACGGTTAAGTGACGTACGGTGCAGGCGGCATTAGGACCGGTGCACTTGATGAGATCATGGGTTGAACATCAAATGAAGGCTTGGTACTAAAGTTGGGTTGTAAGTTCAAATTAGAAACAGAAGTTAAAGATGTTAAGTTGCACGTATGTGCTTGATACAACTCCTAAACTCTTTTACCAAGTGCACTTGCCTCAATAATAGCGGTAGGTATTGCAGTCGGCATCGGTAAGGGCTCTTTGTCTGTTTGAGATTGAAGTGAGGCTGTCAAAGTTTGAGGAACATATTTATTAACACTACTATTGAATGATTTATTAGCATTAGGTACGTAGGGTGCAGTAGGCACCATCACACTTTCAAGATTTTGTTCTTTGGCATTGTATACGGCTGTTGTCTTTACCTACCGTGGTGCTAGTGCAGATATCATTGTAGAAAGTAAAATTTGTCCTTGTTATTGTTGTTGTTGTTGCTACTGCTACTGATGCTGATGCTGCTAATACTGTAATTGTTGTAACTACACTGCTTCGTTGTATGATCCGTGAAGGTGAGTCAAATTATTGGGTGCACTATGTGCGTAATGGAAAGGTTACTAGTACGATTCTACAGGGCAAGAGTAAAAAAGCGATGCATCATACCCGTTATTCATCTGACACGGAGGCGATGGCGGGAGTGAAAATTGCGTTGTCATGTATTACTGTTGATGTATATCTATCGTCTCGTACGGTGGTGGTGGTGGTGGTGGTGGTGGTGGCAGGGAAAAGGGTGATATATTTGTTTACATATTAACTTGTCAAAAGTTTTCTTACTATTGATTCGATAATAAAGCTGTATCATATTGTTGTGTATTTGCTAGTAGCGAATGTGCTGGATGGTAACTGAACGGCTAACCACTCATAGCACCACGCAGCTAATCGTTATAACCTTTACCATTTCTGTTATAATTACTGCTGTTGTTGTTGTCGTCTCTAGTATCGTTTTTGAAATACTAGAGTTACTATAGATTAACATGTAATTGACTAGCAACTGTTTTGGTAGTTGCACCTGGTATTGTTTCTGTCGCTGAAATTGCCGCTGCAGCTTACTTGTCCACTTACTTCATTAGCAGTTTAACTTATTCATCAGATAATTATCTACTCAACACACTATTAATTTAAATGGAATTGCCATCGTATGGTTGCGAATTATTTGTGCCTAAACTCGTAGCCTATGCTTACATGCGTTTTTGCTTCAATTGCTTTAATTGTACAATGTACGGTGTAGCCTTGTCTTGTGCATAACGGCACCTAATCCCACCATACATTGGTGCGTTGGGTCCTGTCAATTATTACACACAACGGGCTGCACTAGCTGGTTATACGAATAACACAAAGCCATACCCGAGTGAGGTGTTGTAGTGTGGGTGATGTGCAACTGTGGCACTCACGATAGGACCAAAGCGCTTGCACAGGTGTTTCAGCTGTGCAGTATTCCAGGAAGGAGGAATACTCGTAAAGTAGACATTAACTTTGGAGTAATTTTTAATAATAGTCAGTTTGTTTTTTCGAACACTGCCATCTTACCTGTTAGCCTATTTACAAATACTAAGTAATTGTTATGTGCTAATGCAATCACCACCGTTAATTTATTTCCCAAGTTATAAATAGTTATCAGCGTCTTTAACAATACCTTTTACTACAAAATTATTTTAATTTTCTGATGTAATTTGCTCCATAGCATCATCCGCATCACCTGCAAAATCAGAATTTGACTTTATAGAGTTAGTGGTGCTGCTTACATTACTTGTGACAAAAGATTCAGAAGTGTCTGCTAAAAGTGCTCCTTTATCAGTACTTTGTGCCATCATGTTTGTTTTTACGTTAATCAAACTATTTTTTCCAAAAAAATTTTGATTGCCAGAAATTAATTCAAAATTAATTTTTTATACAAACAAAATGTTATAAATTATAGCTTTCAAAGGGGAAATGTAAGAGTTATTCGTAAATAATAGAAAAGTATTGAAAAAAGTTATTTGTAATAATAATGCAATAGAACAGTAAGTGATATGGGAAAAAAAGATTAGAAAATATTTATCGTACAAAAACACTATCAAATACAAAAAAAAAAAAAAAGAAGTTTGGCACTATTTTCTATTATGTGTGTTTGTAGGTATTTATACTGTGAAACTGAAAAAAATTAGTTACTAATAATGTAAATAAAAAAAAAGTATGCTAAGATCGAATTTGGTTAATAGAAATAATAAATAAAAAAACAGTAGTTTGAGTTAGCTATTTTTTAAAATTATGAGACTTGAAATGCTTATAGCAGAAACAAGTAATCAAAAAATAGAGCAAAAAAAGATGTATTAAAGTTGAATAATAGTTGAATAAAAATAAAACTCATCAAATACACAATTTTCTAATTTTAAAAGAAAAATATCATTTACATAGTTCTACAAAATAGAACAAATAAATATAATCGAATAGGTAAAATGTACAGTTGAATGCCTTAAACGATTCAACAGGTAGTATTCGAGCGTAATTGCTATATTAAAAAAAAGATGGATAACTATATTTGAAATTGCCTTAAGAAAAAAACCCATAGTTTTACAATGTACAGGTAAACAATCTACTAATAAAATTCTTCTTTTCTCGTAACTTAGGACGCTTGTCCGTATATCTCTTCGATTTGACTATTTCTGTACTATGTAACGGTTGTACGATTTGTGTGCTATCGTATTCACAATTAATCGTGGTCTTTGAACTATTTACATTTTCGCCATTCTAAAGCTTCGATTACTGATCTTTTTTTTTGTTTACATTATTACTTTCATGCATCGAAAAAATGCTGCTATTGTTGTTGTTATCATTGTTTTTTGTTGTTGTGTTACAG
Source organism: Blastocrithidia nonstop (assembly GCA_028554745.1). Lineage (NCBI taxonomy): Eukaryota > Euglenozoa > Kinetoplastea > Trypanosomatida > Trypanosomatidae > Blastocrithidia > Blastocrithidia nonstop. The sequence continues at coordinate 398,985 of JAQOTN010000015.1, read as the reverse complement.
TACTTTATTTTTTCCTCATTTTTATAACAATTGCTATTGTTGTTCTTGTGATATATGTGCGACAAGTGTTATTGCTTAAAAGTATCATTGTCATCGTCGTTATCATGATGATAATTATGATGATTGTGATGATGATAATGACGATGATGGCGTTTACTGTTTTTTCGCTGTAGACGTTGTATTGATGAAGTTGCGTACATGCTCCCTGACAACTCATTAATATCGTCACATATGTAATTTTACTTAAGTGTATGAAAAGAGCGCCTATTTTATAAATCTACCATTAGATTGTCGTTCTGCATCTCAAAGGAGGTGTCAGCGCCGGTGAGTTTCATAGGTGATGATGTAGAAAGTGAACGTAATAGTGACTATGCATTGCCATCCTACAAACTTTACAGATTAACATTGCTGTTTGAGTTTAACATACGGCGAAGGTACATTTCTCATGCGGATGGATCTAATGGTCAGGATCGACGTTTTAAGTCAACATCATCATTTGCTTCACCAATACAGCTGCTTATACTCATTTTCTCTTTATGCATTGTACATTTTTTATGTTTGTCATTGATGCGATTAACGTATTGACAAATGTTTGCACTGCATTCATCATTGTCTTCATTATCATCAACAATAATACCAACATCAGTGTTGTTATTATTTCCTTCCATGTTATTATTGGCATTGTTACTGTGCTAATTTTTATGAAGTGTATGAGTATGCACCGCTTTTCTGCCTTAATGACTAGTCAGATCGATTACATTGCTATCATCACTGCGTTTTACCATAGAATTCGTAATATGGCTGGTATTTTTCTACTTCTTGTTAGCAGGATCTTTTGTAAGCTATAACGATCACTATGGTGATGATGATGATGATTTTGATAGAGGCGTTTACACTACTTATAGCTTATTTTTTGTATTTGAGTTATTTTTATTGTTTTCACTACGCTATGTGCTGACATCAACGAGTTTGTTCGATGATTTTGCTAATAAGCTGGTTACGCTTTGTTTGATAGCTGTAGTCATGTACGTTGTTTGATTGTCGAGTTTGTCATCTTATTGTGTGTTCGCATTTATGTCGGTCATGGAACATTTTTGTGATGAACTCTACGACGCCGTTGGTGAAGAGCAGAATGAGTTTAGTTTAGTCTACGTGTGCTCTAATCAGGGAAGAGTTTGCTACTGCAACAATGGTGCAACTGAGTTGACATCATCAAAATTTTTACTGCTATGCTACGGCAATCGCTAAGTGTGAATTTCTGTTGAGGCACTCTGTGGCAAGTGCTAATTTTTGTTGAGCTTGATAGGTTGTCGATCATTTGACCTTATCTTATCGTTTGCATATGACTGCGTCTTTTGTTGCTCCTATTTCTGTTTCTGCCTTTTTTGCTGCTGCTACTGCTGCTGCTGATGCCGATATAATAACAATCAATGTAAACGTTTTGCAATTTTTTGCAACGCTGATGTTCGCTCAGATGGCATTTTCATATCAATACAATCAAAGTTACCATGAGCTATGCCATTTTTGTTTTTTACTTTATTCGCAATCATCACCATATTTTCGTCTTGGTAATTCTATTAAAAATTATTTTTCTTCATTCCATTTCCTTTTCCGTTTTTGCAGCATTTATTTATGCTGAAGAGATTAGCTGCTGCGGCATCAGCGGCAAAGGTAACATGACTATTACTGAATTGTTTTGAGTCAAATGTGTTTGTCGTCGACTTGCTAGACCAATTATTATAACTACCATCATAATCATCGTAATCTTAATCTGATGATAGATAAGACGATGATGTAATTTGAGATGATGCAAATGATAAGGATGCATTCTATTAGAAGGAAGAATACCAAGAAGAAGACGACGAAAATGAAGGAGAACAAGATGACGACGATGACAATAAAAAGGTTTTGTTATTTTATTGCAATTGAAAAGATGAATGAGGTGACAAATTTTTGTAGTAGTGTTTATTTTTCTTCTTATCGGCACGACTATACGTTGTAAGAATCTTGTTTAATCTATTTTCATGTGCTATTGACTTGATCATATTCTGACGAACATAGTCATTAAAACGATTAAATTGTTCCAATTGTACGGCGATAGGTAATGCCGGGGGAAGAGAAGTCTCTAATACTACATTTTTTTCACTCTTGATATCATCAATATTTAGCTTATCGTTAAAACTACTTATTTGATGTAACTGGTAATTTTTATATTATTTACTGTTAGTACATTTACTTCCAACGCAAACGCCAAATAAATTTGTACCTTGCGTTTGCAACTACTTGACAGTCTCATGTAAACGTTTATTGAACAATGTACCTCTGGTACTACGCTCATGAGTGGTCACATCAAACAAATCCAAGAAAAGTGATGTGCCATTTTCTCACTCTCAACACTTTTACTACCCACACGCTTGTAGTAACATTTACGTGAGCCGCGCAGTTTATAAGCGATTTTTACGTACCTTACTTATCACTTTGTTCGTAGTTTCAATGTTTGCGTTCCTATTTGCATTATCAATTGTCACATTATCGTCTGATAAATTGCTATTTTTGTTATTTGAACTACTTCGACAACATGATTATATCTTTGCATGACACATCTATAAAAGTTAAAATATTTTGCTATTAGCCATATTTATTGAGTGGTGCTAGTTGCACACGTGTTTATTATTATGTTCGTCCTAACTTTTATTTTGATTCTGAAAAGTAATTTTCTCATATTACTTCCTATTTGCCGAAGCGTTAAATTCTACATTATCATTTGCTTACTTACTATTAATGATTTTGTGTTTTCTTGCCAAGCTGTTAGTGAAATAATTGGAAAAGTGTTATCAGCACTGTTCATAGCTTTATTTAACAGCGCGCAAAGAACATAATTTTGCCTTAATTTACGTCGTTAAACTTGAAAGACGATCGGTATGGCTATTAATATCTTACGAAAGATTATTATTGTTCGCTTAACGTGAATTTTGACATAAATGCTATCATTGACGTTGATGTTAATTTGTTATTTGCATTGTTACTGAATTTTCAATACTGATTTCATTCTTTCCTTATGCGTTGTCTTATTGGCATTGATATTTAGGAAAACAATCCGATTTTTTATCAACTTCGAAAGTATTGGCATTGTTACTCTTAACACATTATAATTTGTCGGTGCATTCCTAGTAAACTTTGTTTACATTTCTATTTACGTCATTCTTGTTTTGTTCTTATCATTGCCTTCGTTTGAGTAAATTATTTTATGTTTTATAGCCGGTTTCATAAAACGTGTACGTTTGGTGATACTAATTACTGCTACTACTGTTGATATGACTGCAATTATTTTTAAATTCTGTGCCTGGGATTATATTTGGTTACACATTACTACATTCATCATTCTCTTCACAACAACTCATATACACATCGCCCCTGGCAGTACAAGATACATCCAAAGAATTGTTTTCGTTCACTTGGCAATCCGTTTCATTTAGGTGAATGCTTGAAATGTTGTCAATCACATTTGAGCTATGCAAACAGCTTGACAATGCCCTTGTTCGACGCTACTCTTGCGCTCTATTTTTGACACCTTTCGGTAAAAAAGGGGGTACATTTTAGTTTGCGACTATACCGCACATAAAATTTGCTTTGGCATCTGCTAGATGTTTGTGTACATCGCACTCAAGATTACCTGTTCTTGTGTGCACACAGTTTTATACTACGATCATTATATTAATTTTTATATTTCTGGCTATTTTATATGTAAAATAAAGTCAGAGAAAAAAAAAGGTTTTAACTCCTCTTTTTTCTTTGTATGTTTGTGTTTCACTACAGAGAGAGAAGAAAAACTTGTTCTGCGATAAGCAAAATATAAATATTATGATTAAAAAATGTTAGGTAAAAATTGTCATGTTGTAAGCATGCACTACGCATACATACATGTAGTTCAATACACTCTAAAAAGTTTTTATTTATAACGCTTTAACATGTACAAAAACAACATATAGAAAAAAAAATGTTAGTTTGTATTGATGAAATCAAAATTACAAATACAAAATAGATAACTTCTTTATGTGCGATCTATGATTAAGATAAGCAGGTTTGTCGTTGTGCTGTGACAATTTTGATTGCCTATTGATGAGCACGTGCAAAACGACGATGAATTGGCAAATCATCTCGTAACGTAGCAGAACAATCATTCTCATTACCATCATTACCTCTATTCATTTTTTTCGTAACTTGTCCTGTAATATTGTTGATGTTGACTGTTGGTAATTTTAACGCTGTAATATATTTTTGTGTTAGTTATTGCTAACGTATAGCCGCCTTCGTGAGCTACTACTGCAGTTGTGACAGTTTGAGTTATACACTTTGCAATTATTGCTATTTTGCGTGCATCTCATATCTATAGTTTTGTCTCATTTGCAATAAATCTAGTTCATGTGCAGCGTTACGTTATACACGTTATATGTTTGTAGTAAAATTGTTACATTATTACAATTACAACTGTTTTCTGTCACTAAATTATTCGCTGATAACATTGATAAACATTATTTGCGCTTTGTGTAAGAAAGTGTTGCGTGCTTATTATTCGGACCTTAAACGATGATATTACATTTCAGCTGACTGAATAAAATTGCACGACTATTGAATCAACAGTAACAAATTTTTTCTTGCTTCATCTTACATGTGAGTAATAACATTACATCGCTCATAGGATTACTCACTATTAATGTTATTCAACAGTGTAGAGAAATTATTTATCTTGGCCTATCTATTGTTATCACTCATCGTTTGAACCGCACAGTGATATATTTTAATTGGCACAGGTCGAATAGGTGAGACGCCTCGACTAATGCAACGTGCTTTGCACCGTTTTTATGTTTGTGAGGTGCACTAGAGTGCTTTATTCTGTAATTACAATTACATTTCTTTTCACTTATCTTGAGAAAGTTGCATAAAAAGTTATAAAAGTAAATCTGCCATTTACTTCTTTGTAATAAGCATCTATTTTGTTATATTCACTGCATTTGTCATCGGTGTTGTTGTTGTTGTTGTTGTTGTTTCTATTATTGTTGCTTTGGTATCATTGGTCTCAGCGGTTAATTAACATTCAGTCTGAATTGAACTTTATTTTATTGTTACAGTGTTGCACTTTGACTCCATATGTAATTTACCATCGCTATTCACAATTTTGTCAACAAGCTTGCTATTGTCATTTTTTTAATGTAATTATTGACCGGCACAATATTTATTTTCTGTCATGTTGTTATTGTGCAGCGTTTTGTTTTTCTCAGTATCAGTCATGTGAGCAATCGTTGCCGTCATTGCAACAAGATCATCAGCCGTGTGCACAACATACTGTTATTGTGATTATTGTACATTTATGCATTGGCTATCAAGATTATCAGAGTAATTGTAATGTACGCAAATTGTGTTACCTTATCGTCGATATTGTTGTCGTCTTTGTCGCAAGTGTATAAGTGGAGGTAGACCGAGTTATTGCGCAAGTTTTGTGTAAGCGGTATTGTCTGCATAAGTTTGATAGTTTTAATTTATGCTTGAACATTTACTACGCATCTCACGATTACTCTCGCTTGTTTTACAACTTGTGTGAGTTGAAACATTCAAATGTGTGCCTTTGCCTGTACTTGAAGAAGATACATTGCTTTCTTTGTGTGAAGATGATCTGCATGAACAACTTGTAGCACATCCACATGACGAGTATGATGCATTTTATGTGTCAGATATACTCTTCCAATAGTTTCGCAACGATTCTGCTGAATGTGAAGACGATAAATCAGAGAACGATGCATACGTACGAGGACGTTAAGACGATGATAATAAAGATGAAGATGTTTGTGAGAGTTATTGTTACTACCTTACACATGTCTTTGACAAGGTTATTTATTATTGTTGTTGTTATTTTGATATTTTTTAAAAAGATTTATCATTTGTTAGTTTGCTATTGTATGCTGGTGTCAGCGTTTGCGTCGTCTGCAAACAATTAATTTGTTACCGAGGCTATTGTATTCATTTGTTGTAAAACGCATGATTAGCATGTTTTTACTTATCAAAAACTTCTTGTTTTATAACATTACTCTAGCTATTTTTGTCTTTATCTTTAGCATTTATTCTGAGTTTGTGCGAAGATTTATCGGCATCAACATAATCAATGTCATTAAACTCACTGTCAAAACTTCGAGAAGTACTGTAATTATAATCACTGGTGATACTATTAGCATTACTATCGTAAATATTGTTAATTTCATTTGACAGTTAACTTCTACACGATGACGATGCTGGTGCTGCCTATCGACACTCGTTATCTGTCTTTGACATTTGAAAAAATATGTATGAGTAACTTATCTATCTTTGAACTTGATTAGTTAGATTTATAATCAAAGCAAAAAAAATAATAAATAATAAGACGTTATTCTATAAATTCGATCTATGAAAGCTAGTGTTTTTATGTCTATGTTATCGTATTCTTGTATTTTCGAAATATTTAAATAGCTTACTTCTATGAAAGTCAAAATCGAGTCGATAAAAATAATGTTTATGTATTTGTTAGAGTTTTATTATTTAAAATTGATGTGTTTACCACCAAATAATGAGTGGTAATTACTGTAACAGTATAATGCAAAGAGAAGATAATAAATAATTAATTATATACTTATTTTTTTTTTGTAAAATGTTGATCATGTAAATCAGATCCATTTGAAAAAAATAATAGTATCAATACAAATAACTTAAATAATTGTTAGTTAAGAACTTTTGCTTTTTTTATTGAGTAGATTTATTTTTTGATTATTGTAAAAGATAAAGTTTTTTATGGTAGACGCCTTTTTTTAAGGCAATAATTCTTGCATTTTTGTTAGAAAGGTCTGTCGACGAGAAAGCTACGTTTGTGCTGTAGCAATGTTATCTTGCAATCCTTGCTACAACTGATGTAATAGCTAACAGTCAAGAAGATGAGCTGTACAAAGACCTAGTTTCGCATTATTACTTCAATCGTTGCTGCTTAGAATAACAGTTGTAGCTGCATTTTGATTGGCTTTCTTGTAACCTGAGCCACTATTGTAATTTTTACTGTTATTACTACATTTGCTGCGATTATTACTCTCTTTGTGATCATCTATGTATAATTTATACAAAATATTTTGATTTGGTTCACTTGGTATGTCACTTGCAATACCTCTATATTGTTCGTCTTCACTTTTACTTTTTCCATCTTTTGCAAATTCGTAGTATACACAGTTTAACTTATTCTGCTGCTCAGCAATCATCGCAGTCGCAATCTGTGATGCAATCGGAAGCAAGGTATCTGTAAATGCCAGATAACCGATAACATCTGGTAACTTTATTAATTAGCGCATCAGTTTTCACTCTACTGAAGTGATGTTAGAAAGTACACACATATAACGTTGTCACTTTGTGTTTTCTAAGTAATTACACATTTAGTATTTTTATGCTATACCACTACCATCAACATCACTAAAATTGTTGCCGGTTTGAAGCAAATAATCACTCATCGACTAACTTTGTGCAAGTAACGAAACGCTGCGTAGATAGGCCTGTGTTCACTGGAAATCGTTATGTAGTACATCGCTCGCGGAAAGTAATACATTTCAGCAACTAACTCCATGTGCGAATGATGCTGCATCAACACTTGGCATCACACCATCTCCTCGTGAAAAAGAATTTTGAGATTACTACCGAATCTTTCTTTGGTACAATGATGGTAACACTTATGGCGTTGCAATCGATGCATTTTTAGCATTTTTACTATTACTATTATTGATGCTACCGTGATGACTGCGGGTTGATGGGCGGTAAAGTCTAGTAATGTAATATAATCAACAAACTCGTAGAACAAATTACAGAGACTGCATGTATTTTAAAAAATGACTGCTTGTTTTGCTCTTATTGTCACTGTACTCAAACGGTATAATAATCTCATCGTACCGCTATGTCACCACTGGTTATGACACCAGCGTATAACCAAGCACCTCATTGGCGTTAGCATTTGCTCGTACATCACCAACAGGAGGAATCTAAACTGGCTTTCACGGGCGGTGTGAAAAGCGAAGTAAGTGATTAAGCTCGACAACATTGTTGCCAAAATAAGCTCTGCTGCTTTCTGTAAAATTATTATTGTTTTCATTAAAAATTACTTGTTACGTGTGGTTAGAGTTGTTCTTGTTCTTGTTCTTGTCAAGACTGCTATTTTCAACTTTGATATTATCTGGAGTAAATTACGTTTTCACGTCTGATATGACGTTTGCACCATTACAGTTATTCACTTGAGAAGGAAATGAACATTGTGATTGTTTTAGTTAGTGCTATTGATAGTTTACCTATGACGAAGGTATTTGCTATTGCTGGTCAAGATAATAGCATGATGGCAACTGCAAGTGTGGTGGCAAAAAGGGACTCTTGTAAAATGATGACCGTACAGTGTTGCTATAGCTGCGATTAACATCTGCCATTCATGCAATCATTTACTATTGCTAAAGCTACAAGTGAATAGCCTTCTAATTTTTACTATCAAAACCATTTGACATTGCTAACGCTGCATTCGTTCTTTTCAGTCCAGCAGAGATACTACATTACGGACGTGTATTTACATTAATACAGCTATTACTACTAGTATTATTATTACAATTACTTTTGCATGAAGAAGAGAGCGCTATGTTCGGTCGGTTGACTTGCAAAATAGGCGAGTGTGCCGCGTTGAGCAGTGATGAGCTAACACGCATGGCTGTACCTCCTGCATATCGGTTTACAAGCTGTGTGCCGAGTTAGCTTCGTAAAGATTTGCATGATTGCATTGAATGAAATGGTGTTGATGATGATGGTGATGGTGGTGATGATGGTAGCTGGAAAGACGAGTAAAACGGAGATGAACAAAACTATGGTTTGAGATGAACTTGAATATTCACAATAAACTCTCCTCAACCTTCTTACGTGAGCTCAAATGGGGCTTGATTGACAACTCGTACATGCGGAGTAAAACTTCTGTCAAGAATAAAGACAACCTTGTCAACAAAGTGTGAGATATAATTATTATCGTGTTAGCCAAATGCACTTTAGTATTTATTACACGAATCTTTTATACTATCAGGTTTAATATTGTTATAAATATTTGTGTTACCATTAACATTACTACAGCTGTATAAAGTGTTGATTTATTTATTTACATCTGCATTCGTAATGAAATGTTAGGCAACATTTTGTGGGTAGCCATTGTGCAGCCCACGAAGATACACCGTTCAGCGATGACTCTTGTCCTTTGATTCGGCATCAATGAGTTGCACGCAGCTTCCGACAACTATCGGAATTACTACTTCAGTGTAGCGTGGTGTGTGGTTGCCACTCGCTGGCTTGGCACTTGATGATTGTAATGACTTGTACACATTAATGCCTGGGTAAGCTAAGTAGGCATACGGATGAGACAACAACAAACACGGTGTTTGACGTACAGTTTGTGCAACTTTACTCTTTGCAGTCTTGCTGCCACTATTTCCTTTGACATTGTGAATAATGCCACTGCTACTTTTGTTGTTAATAGTGTTTTCATCATGGCTATAACTATTGACTACGCTATTGTTGCTGTCTAGATCAAATGCACCGTACTACATGGCAATATTTTGTGCTAATGCATTAATTCTAGCTAAATTAATTTGTGTTGAATTGTTTTCCTATTATTCTCCGCCTTCTTCGTCTTCATGATAATTACTTTCATCTACATAACAATCATTTATTTGATGGTACATGTTATAATTATAAGTACTATGTATATTTTGTGACGACATCACTTTTTTGTTTTTGTCATCATAATCATCATCATCATTATTATTATTATTGTTGCTAATATTGTTAAATTCTGTTTTGTTGATATTTGCATCGGTATTTTAGCTATCAATTACAGTATTACAATTATCTTGCCTGGTAGCGATATTTGTGGTTTGTGCACTCGCATCTAATCTATTATTACTGTTGTTGTTTTCGAAATATGTGCTATTGCTGACTTTATCATCGTTTTTTATAGCTTTACCTTTACGACTACTTTTATTTGCTTCTTACTCGAGCTGTATCACAGTTTTAGGCGGCCTACCACGTTTACGACGCTGCAAGTGAGAATCAGTCTCATTCTTTCGCGTATTTGTAGATGTTTTGCGTTTTCGTAATCTATTGCAATTATTTTAGTCTGTGTGTTCATCGCTTGAATGAATATGCTATTGAACAGCACTTTCGCTCTCTGTTGATGATGATGAAGAAGACGACACTGAAGATAAAGAAGGTGAAGTAGACGACAACGATGTCGAGTGCAAGGAGAGATGCTGAGAAGAAAATTAGTCCTATTCATTTTATTTTAATGTCTACAAGTGATCAGGCTAACTGCGGCGTTGGTTTTTGCTTTACGCCGCCACTACAATGTTATCATTTTATGCTTTTGTCGATAAATTTAATAACTACAAACTTTACGACGATATTGATAAGGACGACGATGATGACGATGACTATTAATTACTTTCTTCTTACTATATTTTATAAACCTTACGCTTTGGTGACCTGCTCTGCCTTTTACTTTTCTTGTTTGCCTGCTGTTGCTTTTGTCCAGCCATTTCGTCCAAATAGTAATATTAAATTAATAACTTTGCTAATTACAAGTAAAATATTAAAAAAAGTAATCGAACTAATTACAAAAGATGCTTTATTGTAGTGCGATTTTTATAAGTATAACTTAAATATTAGCAGAAGGTCAATATAAAAGTTTATATAAAAAAATTACTCTATTATTATACATTAATTTTTTTTTTACATTACAACAAAATTACTTTACTGCACTACAATAGTACAAAAGAAATATGTGAGCATACGCGTTCATGCCAATTGTATAAAAAATTCACCTTGTCAAAGTTTAAAAAAAAAAAAAAGTTTTTCTTTCGTAGCATAATCGTTCTGCATAAAACATAAAAGTTAATTTTTTTCCCTTTCAACACCTAATCTCACAACAAAAAATAAACATCAAATTGAAGTAAGAAATTAAATTAATTAAAACTGCTTTCATATATATTTATTTTTTCTGTAGAACAAAAAGGCAAAATAAATTGACAGCTGACACTCCGACAAAAAAATAAAGTTATATGTGTATTGCAAAATATCTTTAGAGTATTTGTTTAAAGTTCACGAAGACAGCAAATATATTATATTGTAATAATTTAACGTGTGCTTGATCACACTAGCTTAGCTTATTTGCATTTTGCAAATTTGCTAATAGTTAGAATTCAAGTAAAAATTAAAAATTTTGTTACATTATTATTGGAAAGAAAATGTAAATGTATTAAATTTCTTTTCGTGGCAGTTACTAAAAAGTACAAATTTTGTTCTTAAATGGAGAGAATTTGTGTAATAGCTCTGACTTTCTTTCACACCTCATCGTACATGTTATACACGAATAAAACTTACAGCACTTCAGAAAAAAAAATGTAATAAAAATAGAAGATGTAAAATCAATACAAAGAAGAAAAACAACAACCGTAAAACATGATAACTCACAAGTCATATAAAACACCAACTGATAAACAGCGAAGAGAATGGTACGTTTGATTACAATTGCACATGTAACATTTCTTAGTAATCTGCGTAATGCGCAAATTGAACTAAATGTGTAAACTCTACTTTGTCTTTTTTTGTATGTTAACGTTATGCGTGATTTCTATTTTATCATTACGTTTGCACACACCACTATCTTGTTTTCCCTCTTCTTCCTTGTTGTAAAAATACACATCATTTACTACAATCAAACTCTCATCCACTTCACGACAAGTTTTTTTGGTCGTAAAGATTAACTGCCACGCGCATTCTCTGAATTTGCATGATAGACAGTTCTACAGATGAAATGAGGATGATGTGAAGTAAAGAAATGTATTTACAATAAATTTTCTGTTATTTGACGTGACAACATATTCCTTTGTAATAGTGTTTATTGCAAACATGTAACGATAAAACAGATAACACAACACATATCTCAAAAAAAGCGCAAGTATTGCTCACACCATATTGTTAGCTTGTGACAATTCGGAAGGAAGAAATCAGTAAACAAGTGTTAGAAAAAAGGAAAAGAAAGAAGAGTGAACAGATCGTGTATAAAGGAACAAAAAAGTGAAGATAAGTAGATATATGTATATCTATATATATATTTATGCACGAAAATTGTGAGTGATAAGATGGCACAACATACAAACATCTATTGTTGTTGTAATTTTTTATAGGAAAAAAGAAAAAATAGATTAAATGAAAATGAATATATGTGAAATGCCATCTTTCGTTAGACACTGCTTAGGAAGCAGAGTGGCTAATCCCAGAGAGCGCAAATTGCATTTATATATTTACATATATAAATGTGTTATTCGTGTATATATGTGTACAACTTTTTTCTTTAGATATTGGCAAACAAAAATGAATAAAATTGCATGAAAAGTTAAGAGCAAGGTAATGATTAAAAATAGAAGATAAACAGTAGAGAGTTAAGATAAATAAGAAATAAATTATAGGTAAATGAGCATATAAAATGTATGTATAAATATAAACAGTGTAAGCGAAATGAAACTACTATAAAAATTATTTTTATTATCATTTTTTTTTTACATACTTTACACCTTTTATTTAAAATTAGAATTATTTGCTGTTGTTGTAATTGAGATGGTCAACATGAATATTGCATTACTCTTTGGCAAAGCCAAGCGCATGTTTTGTGCATGTCAGAACAGCTGCGTCGGATATGTTATCAGTACTTGTCACAACAGCAGTAGCAGCAGTAGTGGTAGTGGTAGTAGTAGTAGTAGCAGCATCACTACCACGTGTAGCGGCGTTGCCACTTGCGCAAGGATACGAAGGAAATTGTGACTGAGCTAGAAGGTGTGCCATTGATGCATTCTGCTTCTCTGAAAACAACACATTTTACTGAGGAGTGGTTCGTCGAGACGAGCTGGTGCTGAGGGAAATGGGTAGAGTGTGCGGTGCTTTCACTACAGGCATTAACATCTCATACCAAATATCTTATTGCAGTTTGGGCAAGCAGGAAATGGGCTACGATGTTGTAGATAGCTGTGATGAGCATAAGGAAACACCATGCATCTGATCGTCAAACGCAGCCTCGTTAACACAGTGTTATTTTGTGTGCTTTGCTTGGGTTGACATGGGTAAATGAAACGATTGGCTGAGTAGTACACTGGGAGCTTGTGAGGCATCAACGTACATCAGAGAAGGTGTAACTTTACCTTGTGGTGAGTTACGCGCTGATTGGGCAACAAGCTACGCATCACGAACCAGATTGGTGTTAGCAAGTGCATGAAGTAATTGATTTCCATCATTATTGGAATAATACCCGTTGGTCTTGTTTCCTCCATTATTATTCTTCTGATGCGGATAATAACGACAATAACGATTATTTGTTGTGGGTATGCTTCCTGCAACGGGCAGTGTGGTTTCAATGTTGAGCTGAAGTGATGACTGCGTGGAAGGTGGCACACTGACGGGTACTCTACCTGCGAGATCGTTGATGGCGTAAAATTTCTCCTCTTCATCTTCCTCATCTACGTTGATAGTGTCGTACTGATTACTGCCTTTACTGTTGTCAATATGGCAAGTGGCACTGCAAGCAATATGTGTTTTTGGTACAACACAACTCACAAACATTGGTACGTGGTTGCACTCTTCATGGACCATGTTCATCTTCTCACTGCTGTCTTATTGTTGCTGCTGATGATGATAATGGTGTTGAAACTTATTGGCTTTGTGTTTCATGTTTAATGATTGGGTGTGTACAGTAGGTGGGACTGGTGCACTATCAGGAAACAAGTAACTCAAGTTTACCGGTGCTTTGGCGGGTGTCAGGCGAGGAGGAATAAGACTCGGAGGGCAACTCTCAGTGCCAACAAACACCTCACTGTAGACCGATGATCTTTGCATTTCATGCAAATCGGCAAACGAAGAAGCGGACGACGAAGGTGAAGAAGATGACGACTATGAGAGACAGGCCGAAGACGCCGATGACAGTGATGGATGTGCAAAGCTGCGCTGTGACTGTGGTGATTTGGCGACGAGTTCATGCAGCTGTGCAAAGGGCTACTGAGCTACAAATTTTACATGATTGCTCTTGTTATGTTGGTCCACACCTGTAGTTACTTATGGCCAAGGAAGCGTATGAACAGGTGAGGCTGCAAAGTTTACCACGTTGTTTGCCGTAGACGACGTACGTGAGAGAGATGGCGCGGAAGGTGGTAGAGAAGAAATGGTGCCTTGTTGACTTGCCATCATTCCGTTGTACTAGTCAATTAACAACTAAAATTATCAAATAAATAAATAAGATAAAATACAAAAATTGTACTGACTTAAAAAAAAAGGCGGGAGAGAACTAAACAGTCTTAAAAATTAATTTTGTAAAGCGACTATTTACCTTGTGTGAAAATTTTTATATGAGAGTAATAATTGAAATTTAAAATAAACTTACTTTGTTACTATTATATTAAAAAATAATCAAGTTTGTGTATTCTTGTAAATAAATTATATGTGTGTGTGTTGATTGTTTTAATTTTGTGTTTTCTTGCGTTGTCTATAATAAATTGCATAATAATATGCAAAAGTAAAGATGAGTTGTTTGTAAAGAAAAAAAAAACACGAAAAGGTTAATAACATACTAAATAAGTAATTTTGTCCAGCTACTGCTAAACTATTTGTACGCAACATTGATGTGTTAATAACAACTATTCTTTTAAACTTTTTTTTTCTTAATTATCAAAGCCAAAATAATCAATTACAATTAATAATTTTATTGTACTTCTTAATTTAGTTATCATTAGTTATCGCATTCAATTACAGGTAGGTAAGAAAAAATAAATGTGAATAGAGTATTAAATATTCTTGTTAGCGATAAAGGAAAATGTTAGCAATAAAAAAAAATCAAAAAGTAAAGAGCATTTCATTATACTTTTTGTGTGTGTTTTTGCAAATAATACATAGAAGTAGTACGAGATACATACACGAAATAACTACAAAGCAAAAAAAAAACATAGACATGATACGGTATGTAGCAAAGTAAAATAAGGTGCAATCACACTACAAAAGGAAGAAAAAAATATAAACAGAACAAATTATTGTTCAAGAGCAAAAAATAATACTATTGCTAATTACTACACACGTCTGTTTTACAAACTTTTATTTCACACTCAACTACTACAAACTAATAATATGAAGAGAGAAAAAAAAATAATATATATATATATATATTTTAACTTTACAAGATTTAACGCGGAGGTTAAGATTTGCCTCTTCCACGATTGCGCATCGATGACTGTGCAAATGATGTCTAGGGCATTATCTTTTGTGCATTATATGAAGTTTGCACTTGTTGTTGTTGTTGGTGGTGTGGTGGTGGTTGTGATGGTGGCGATCGAGTTGAAGAGGGCGATATACGCTGATTGGGTGCAAATGATGTTGCAGGTGTAGTCATGTTGTTACTGTAACGATTGTGATAATTTGCACCTCGTCCAGCATTACCCCTACCGCGTCCTCGATATGTTGTACTTGTATTGATGGCAACATTTGCATTGTTGTAGGTATTGCCATACACATTTACATTATTGTGCATTTGATTACCATTAAAATTTGCATACGAACTATTGTTAGCATTGACTTGTTGACGTGCGTAATTTGTGGTAACATCGTCATGATTTGTGCAGTATTGTCCTGAATTAATGTTGCGATTATCATTAGCTACAAACGATGATGTAAGAGGAGGCTTTGCAAATGAGGATTATACAAATTATGACGACATTTGGTTGGTAGACATGTTGCGATCATTATCTGAACGTTGTGATGCTTTTATTGGCATCCTACTCTGTTTGTCAACATTGTGTTGAGTTGCTACATTTGTGTGAAGCATTGAATGCACTGCAGATGACACAGAAGATGACGATAATGTACTACTGCATTTGTTAAGATAATGGTTGCTATTAGTATGCACTTTTATCTGATTAACTATACTCATTTGGTCATTATCATTTTGTTTATTAATAACACCTTGACTGGAAACTAAATTTTGACTGACCTCTTTTCTATCGTTACTGTCTTTATTTTTGTTATTAGTAATGCTGATAATATCTTCTGTGGGAGACGACGAAGTTGCACGACTCTACTACTTTTGATTAACACTGTCGGAGTTATTCAGTATGGATGATCCTAAAATATCAATTGCGGTGGTGAAGAGTATGTGACGACTTCCGAGTTTCATACCTACCGCGTCTTACAACTCAGACAGAATCGGATCAAAGTTTTCACGCAAAACATTAATATCACCACTCTGCATTTTACTTGAATGAATGGCTAGCATACGTGCAATTGATGTCACTTATGTACTTCACACTCGTTCATTACCTTTGTAGTGTTATAGCTGCTGTATCAAGTTAGCACTCTTGCTTTCACTGCTGTCACTATTTTTAATATTGCTCTAAGAGTTACCTACTTCTGATGTTGCATGTGGTGATCCATTGGTAGATGATGCAATAGGTTTGTACGGCTAGTACAATGATGATGATGATGATGATGATGATGATAACTTCATCTTTGCATCTGTGCTATTGTTATTTTCAGTGTTATGGCTTGTCCTTTTGCCAAATGCCTGATGCTGAAGTGCAATGCGCTTCATTCGCGTCAAACTCTCATCCAACGCACTCATGGCAGCTGGGAAGTGCTCAAAGACGTTCTTCAGTGCCACATCACGAATAGCTGCCTTGGGCAACAAGAGGTGTTGTGCGATAACACCACCAGATATACCGTTATTGCCAGAAGTACTGCCACTCATCTCATCTGGGGCAAAGTAGAAATGAGAAAGTGTCTATGTAATCTCCTTCATGGAGATATTGAGCGAGTACAGGATGTGCTTGAATGCCGTTCGACGTCGGTAGGCAGGAGGTATGTTCAGTAAATGTCAGAGTGCAATTCCAGGCTCACCACGAAAAGACCACATTGCGGCAATCGCATTGAGTGCATTTGTTACCCCGACAATGTGATAAGGCATGTAGCCCAGGTGTAAATAGTGAAAGATAATTAACTTGAGTAAGTAGGCATCTTGCCAATCCCGATCAAGCTGTTCACTCATCATACTCATACGATACGCGGCAACGTAGTCACGGCCAAAGCTGACCTACGCATGAAACACACCACAGGTAGAGATGCCATGTGTGCTCATGTAGCAATGGCGACACAGTTCATCGTGTAATGCACGGCTCGTTAAGGACATAAACTTGTTTGAGTACGACTTGCGCATTGATGGAGCGGTAAGAGAGGGCACTACTCCTTCGGCATCATACAGTGCGAGCATCTCCAGCCGTCGTGATTGTATTACCTCATGTGATAACCCGGCACTTTGTCAAAGTTACACATAGGTGGGCTAGATGGGCACCATCTCCAGAGGCATGCGTCGTAGAATACGTACCCCACATGCCACCTCACGTAAC
The DNA here is from genome assembly GCA_028554745.1 of Blastocrithidia nonstop. NCBI lineage: Eukaryota > Euglenozoa > Kinetoplastea > Trypanosomatida > Trypanosomatidae > Blastocrithidia > Blastocrithidia nonstop. The sequence continues at coordinate 381,478 of JAQOTN010000015.1, read as the reverse complement.
GCAAAACAGCGGTGAATGAGTTGTAATAGTTGTCTAACTAATTACGGTTGTGCTCGTCAGCTTTACGGTGAGGGCAATCTGCCTCGGTTGTACACGTAATACACGTAATTTGCCGCCGCATTGACTCCAACGGGACTAAAGCGTAATTTGCATACATGGGTCAATATGTAGAACAGTTTAGCGACCTAGGTAGACTGGGCCAGCAGTTATGGGCAGTCAAAGAAAGCGTGGCTGTGCTCAAAACAAATGTAACACACCGAGTGCGCTGGCACGGCGGCAGTACGTGCGGTTTGTGTGGGTGTGATCTGATCATCAATCACCTAGGCGTAATTGTTATACCGATGAGAGAGGATGCTATCGCTACTGGTAAAACTGCGAATATAGTTTGCAATCAATGAAGCGTGTACCTATGTCGCACTCATTACTTTATTTTTTGTGCTGTTGTTGTTGTTGACATCATTATAATAATTGATATTGCTTGTGTTGTGAATGTTTGCTTCTTCTCTTTCTTCTTCTCCTAATGCTGCTCTCTTAGTATTCCGAACTCTTGTATTTCCACACTATCTTCATTCGTTTTGTTCATGTTATTGCTACTATTACTATAACCGTTATGATGATGATGATGATGACATGGCAAAGGAAGTAGAATGTAATGTTGGTGAGTATAACATGGACTGAATACTCTATGCACGATATCCGTTTAGTTTGAGCAGGGCAATAATTGTAGACGCCGCCACACAACGCACCGGGGCACGTGCGTACAGGCGATAGGCCTCACTACGTTTGTGCATGACCGCTAATTTGACTATTGTTCGATTCAGTGCATAAATTAGTGGCTCATTTCAGTTTACATTGCGTCGTAACTTGTTAGATACATATTATTGCTGCTTTTGTTGTTGTTGTTGTTGTTGTTGTTGTTGTTACTGTGGCAAAGATGGAGATGGACTGGCCGTGAAGAAGCGATCCTATGTTCAACTCACGCTACACTTGTTACTACTATTACTACTATCAATATTATTTATTTGGCTTTGTGTATTGCTTGTATTATAATTGTTGTTTGCACCCAATGATGATGTGACATTATTACCACCAGTGGTAGTAGCAGAAAAAGAAGAAGAAACAACACGAGTAACAAATAACTCATCATACAAATCAATGTGCTCAAGTAGGAAGCGGTAGAATGCATGTAGACGCTCAGGTCCTGCATTAATTCAGCCATCTACCTGTGCGCGCAAACGCTTCAATGTCTGCTGTGAATGTTTGCTTGCCTATGGCTTACTACCCCCTGCTGTAAATGAAGATGATGATAAGAAAGGTAATAAAGTGTAGCACTACTTGTGTACCGCATCTAGTCAGGCAAGAAGCCGAGGACAGTGAAACGAGGCATGTTTTTCATCAAGGCACATACAACACGTCATCGCGACTTGTACAAAGTTGGGGTGTAATACATCCTCTGCCTGGCATGCAATCATGTTCGTTAATCGCTCTTCATCCGTCATATTTTCTTCTTCTTCTTCTTCTTTATCTTCCAATTACTCTTGCTATTATTGTTAATTTTACTTTGCACCCATTTGGCCCTTTGCTTTGCCTGATGTGTGAAGTGCGTTTAGGCGAGTACTGTGTTGTCGTGGTTTCATAGGTTTGTGGCTGTTTAGCTTGTTACGAGGTCGTGGGGCGAGCAACAGCATCGCATCGTCCGCGGTAACGTTAAAGTAGTGAATAAATTTCATGTATGCCTCATTTCATCGTGCAAACAGCGGAACATGACAGAGCACAAATGCCGCACGTCGGTACTGTTTACACTCACTGAGTAAGATGGACAACTCATTTACCTCAATCGAGTAGCACTGGGCAAAAGTTTCACGGAATGCCGAGCTGACAAAACTCGCATAGGCGTCCACGATGCGCTTTACACTGGCGGTCCCACTTTGCATTGCAAAACGAATACGCTGGCGAAGATACTTCATGACATCTGCTCGCTTCTACTAAGAAGTAAGGTTAATTGCCACACCACGGTGTGTTTTACTAAAATCTCGCGTTATGATAGGACACGTATGCCAGTCATGCTGACCAAAACACACTTTACACGTTTGCAGACCAAAAATAGCTGTAAAACAAAATTATTCATTTTTCTGCATTTGAGCATCGGTAAGTATCTCTAGACAAGGAAGCGTAGTTTGTGCCACATTCTCTATCTGTGCTACCTTGCTGGGAGTAGATTGCGCATTGACATAGGTAGGACTATTACCAAAGAGTCCACAAAGTGTATACGCTACATGGTCTTTACAACGTAGCTGAGACGGAAGAAGTCGCATGTACAAGTAGGCTGCTAATATTTTTTACTGATTCGCACATAACCGCTAAATTAAGACACCCAGTCGGTTAAAATCATGAGGTGTGGCTCGAAGCAAAAAGAGACGACGGTATACCATGAGTAGAAAACCTGCGGCAATGGCATCGGCAGGTTTGACCGCGCTATTTGCAATTCGCATTCGTACTTCATGCATCACATCTACTTTCTTCTCCTCCTATTATTCATTGCTACTCATTGATCCTGATGTGTTTGAAGTGGCTTTATTTGCAAATTTACTTGACTCATAAACAGCTTGCTTACTTTTTTTGCTGTTTGTGCTTTTACTAATACCATCACTACCCTTTACATTATTTTTACTTTGAACGTGGCCGTAAATAAATTTACGTCAACTTGCACCTGGACCAGTCTCTGCCCCACAGGCTCCACAGTGGGTTCGACTACTCCACTACGAGTTATGCTACTGGCATCAGACACACGTTCAGGCACCTTCAATTGGTATCTTGCCCGACACAAGACTACGTGAGGGTAACGAAGAAGTATGACAAGGTAGTGTAACGCCTTACACCAACGATGATGATGAGGAAGATGACGGTGAATACAGAGATGGTAACGCAAACGTAGATAACGCCTGTGCGTCAAGTTGACCACGTTGCACCAGTGCAAATAATCGAGCGGCTCGCTGCACTGCAAGTCGTTTGTTGGACTACTACAGTGCCGCACGTGGACTGAGCAGCACTGGTCTGCCATACTGATTATTGATTTCACTACTGTCTTTGCCGTTGAGTAACGATAACGCATTCGTAGAAGACGTCATGCTGGTGAGACTTTTATTCAACCTCGCTAGCATGTTACTGCTCTTGTTATTTTCGTTATCGCCATCTGCGTCTGTCGGAAAGAGCGAGGCAGTCTCTACCATTGACACACCCGGTAGAAGTAAGTACTTTGACCAATCACCTTCTGTCATTTCATTATAATTGTTTCTACCACCAATAATGACACGATCATCATTATTATCATCACTATCATTTTTATTATTCAATAGCGCCCGCTTGAAGAACTATGTCGCATCTAGCGGTAATTTCATTTTACTACTACTACTATTATTATTATCACTATTACGATGACTATCATTACTGCTACCAGTTAATGGCAACTCCGTTTGCGTGTTAAACTTATTAAGTCGATTGTACATCTTTTGTCGTGCCTGATAACGTGCCTCTTTACGTTTATCTCGAATTAGCTGCATGTGCTACGCGGAAAGCTGGAAACTTGGGATCTACCCGACATCTTTAGCCGGTGTGGTAAAGAGACAATTAGGGCAAACACGATCCACATACAGGTTAGCCGATGGCAATATACACGCACAGGAGGCACAGGTCAAATCAGACATAACGGATAAGAACTCTTCGCGAAAGTTTTATGAAAACGTGTACACGTTGTCTAACACCGCATTGTACAATGACCGAAGTTCATCGTGCAAGTTAAAACGAATGAGCACACGTGCACATGGAATGAGTTGGTGATGCATGGCTGGTTGCAAGTGCATACCAACATCGGCAAGTAGCCAGCGAAAGATTTGTGTGGCCACCTAACGTGCTTCCTCACGGTGATGGGAGGAGTCTAATCGGTGTAGCAGTCATAGTGAAATCTACACCGTGTCTACGAGGTGCAGTGCGGCGGCTCGTCGGGCAACGTTGAGGCACATTCACGGATCTACTCCTCGGCAGAGCAACTCAAGAAGGTACATGATGAGCTCACTACACTCATCTGGGTCAAGTAAAGTGTACCAGGTTGGATTTTCGCGATTGAGCAGCTGAAAGAAGCCTCATGCTAGTTATCAGTGAACCATTGGCAAGGGCACGTTTACCGGGAAAAGGTGTTTACTGTAATTTAACTTTTCCTCCTAATCACTATCGCTTTCTGAGTTAGTTGTACTCTTGTTAACACTACTACTGTCATTATCATTAACTTATTGTGCAATCTGTGCATTTGTGTCACTGTCTACATGGGCATTGCGTTTGTCAATATCAGTGTTGTTTTTATTATTACTATTAATAGTCATCAAACGCAAACGAATCGGACTACCGTGACCAGTACTCTGTACCTGTTCATCGGTCTGTGCTACCACATCACGTGTATCACGTAAAATTTGGAAAAACACGAAAAAGGGTGATGGGTGGGGTGCTGCTGCTTTACTCAGTGCATCTGCGTGTCGCTAAAGCACATTAATATTCTTCTTACGTTCAATGAAAGTAATAGTATTCTAAGTGCTATCTTTAGCAATACTATTAACACTATCATTATTTTTCTGTATTTGAGATTACTGTAGATTGCTCTGATGCGTAAACGGATTACTAGTTCGCGTCGTTTGTAGCTGCTGCTGCTGCTTATGTTTTCATGTTTGCAATTTCTACAATTATTGTTTAATTATTGACCGTGTGGTTGTCGCCTCATTACGCATTGAGCGACAGCTGTTTAGGTATCGCTTTAGGATATGAATAGCTAACAATGGAGAGCTTTGCCCCGCAAAGGATATACCAGGACGAAGTAGTAGTGCCGTTGTAAGTTTTGCATCTAACGCGTACTTACTTCCAGCAATCAGCTTTTACATTGCAAGGGAAAGTAAACGTATAGATACTGTCTCTACGTTCTTTTTTGATTATTGAGTGCTTTTACTAGCATCAATACTTTACAGCGCATTTGTATTTGTCATAAGAGAAGATGAGAACGAAGTAGTAGTAGTAGTAGAAGAAGAACTACTAGTATCAACAGCATTATTTTTAATTTACACACCACAAGGTTTATGTTGCTAAGGTAGCAACAGCTGTGCTAGTTTGTTTTTGTCAGCCATTTACACACTTTCATACTCCGCAGCAGATACAAAAAGTTTCATTCCTCACACATCCTAGGCCCGATCATCGGCAGAAGCTGTACTATCACACCCGTAATGTTATCTGGAGTAGCACACCTCACTGCTACTCAGCAAACATCAACGCAATAAGTTAACATGGATTGTTGTGGCAGTGGCAGCGGCAGCAGCAGCAGCAGCAGCATACCTATCAAGATTATGTTGACTGTCTACACTTTTGCTTTACACACATTGCAACTGATTTTGTGTTGAAGAAGAAGAAGATGAGGACTATGCACCACCATAAGATTCTATGTGTGTATTGTTGTCATTAATGTTTTGAACGTGCTTAGTTGCAATATCTTTATTGCTACTATCATTCTGATTAGATGAAGACAATAGCATGTTTCTGTGTATTTTACTACCAGTATTGATAATCACTGGAACTATAGACGATGAGTGCACCGCTAAAGGTGATGATGGGGCAGTACGTTTCATTTTGACATGGTGTAGGATGCCACAATAACTATTGTTACTTTCTGTGCTAATTGCACTTGGCACAACGTTTTCGTTTACACTGTCACTTTGCTACACTTCAGCATTGTCATGTTCTCAGCCAATGACGTCTTTAAATTCTAACATGGGCGACAAACGTGGAAGTTAATCACATTCACGTAGTTCATTAACTGAACGCGAAGAAGGAATGAGTTTGCTAACTCCACTAGAGGTAAGCACCCGAGAGTACATGAATGTATTTTACGACTTGCTTTGATCATTTTGACAACTATCGTTTTTAACTTACGGTTGTGATGATGATGATGATGATGATGATGATGATGACGATGACTATGAGGATGACGGTAAAAGTTGTGAAATCTACGGTGAAGCGGACACATTTAGCAAGTGCCACAAATACATCGAATGAGGCAATTTCGTCTAGGTTGCAAACTATACTAACATGCGTCAAAGCCGTTAGGTCAATTTGCACAGTGGTATACTACCAAGCACATCTATAACTTCATTAACTAATGTGGCTAAAAGTAAACACTACAGCAGCAACACACGTACTGCCGTGTCCTTGTACAGCACAGGAGCGTTGTGTTTCAACATGTATCATACCTGATGTAGAGCATCAATTGCCTACACAGAAAAGCTACTTCGTCAGGATGGGACCGCACTGGACACGTGAGCAGCTGCTGCTGCTGTCATGTTCATCGGATTAAAATGAGCACTAATATTATTTTTACTACTTCTATTAATACTGATGTTTATGTTGTTGTTTGCTTGACCAAAACTCGTTCACATCTTGTCTGCCACTGCACTTTGCATTGACAAGATGGTGGACATCAATGCATGTTGCACCAGGTACAGAGACGGGGTGCACGATGATAAGAGTCTACAAAGTACAATAGCAGGTGCTGGAGCTTAATTGTGATACAGTAACGCGGTTCCATCTACTAATCGATGCTACACGTAGGCAATGAACAGCTGTTCATAGGATTTGTACATTTCTTGACGTGTGGTGATGTCATGCTACACAAACACCGCAGGAAAAGAATTGACTGAATTGCGTACTCCTCCCTGTTGTCATTGTCATTGTTGTTGTTGCTGGTGTGGAAATGTGCTATGTGACATCGTATAATACTGATTCGGTCTCTATCGCTCAATGTAATATTTGGTCTCATATGAAGTTACCTTTTTTCTACATTGTAGTGCCTTGACAGATGACTTTAATGCATCATGCTACATTTCAATTTCTTTACTTACACTGTTGTTACTACTATTATTAGTGATAGTAAATGAATGCTTGTTTTTGTGAAGCAGAAAGCTGTGGGAGTAGGCACGAACACTACGAGCTACATTTCGATCTACAAACACGGCGTTGTTTTATGATGATGATGATGATGATGACAAAGATGAATTTGTTAATGAAGTAGAAGATGAAAATGATTGCGTTGAATTGACATTTGATGCATAGTTTGACAAAAATCGTAAATCAAGTCGTTCTCGCTGACTGTACAGTATACGTGCCGATGCAATCATGCCTCCTGCACCAAAGGCAGAGGGGCTAACTTGATCATACAGCGGCAATCATTGTGATGATTTTGATGATGATGATGATGATGATGATGAAGAAGAGGGAGACTTAGCTGATTGCTGCTACTATTTCTGCTGATATGCTGTTATTATACTTCCTTTACCGCTGCAGTACGTATCATTGTTGTTATTATTATTAACACTACTAATACTAGTTCGATTATTCATAATATCATCACTACTAGTAATTGGATTATTAGTTGAATTGCCATACGCTATTTGTGCATGTGAGGCATTGTTTGAGGGATTGTGTGTATTATACATTTCTGTTTGTTTATCTGGTCGTTATGGGAAAGATGTGCCTACTTACTCATTATAGTGCTGCGCACCGTACACAAATTATTGCTTTTATTGTTGCTGTTGTGTTGATGATGATAATGATGGTTGTGATACTTTGTTTTCGTACTGCATTTTATGCCCAACACTGCCGAAACGAGTAAACACACTGAAACGAGGCGTGCGACGCATAACCGTACAAATTATTTACTAATCGATATACTAATTACAAAATAACTGAAAGGTAAGATAAGAGAAAAATACGGAAAAAAAATAAAATATTTGACTGCGAGAGAGTAAAGTAAAATATAAAAAATTACACAAACCTTAAATATGAAGAAAATTGTTACACTGAATCAAATAAATAAGAATAACACATACACCGAAAAAAATTATATTTTATAATGTCATCAAACAAATAAAAACTAATAACAATTTTGTGTACTAGCTAAGTTTTTACAGAAAAAAAAACAATAACTAGATTATAATTGTGATTAGCATACATTTATAAAAAAAGAGTTTTGTCAGTTGTCGTTGAGTGAGTGCATACATATATTATAGTGGAAACATGTATTTCAACCTAATTTTTTTTTTTTTTTGAGAATGCTTTGCTTACATAAATACACGTGTAGGCTTATCACTGAAATGAAAGCGACGATGCACAATTCCTATTATTTCGTAATCAGTGTACTATACATTGTCATCGGTATTGTTGACCTCCGCATATACACTTTTTTGATCTGATCTGTCACGTTTGTGATATCTACACTCTTGTTCCGTATCACGATGAGAAAAACATGCATTAAGTGTAAGAGCTTCTTTATTGCGTGCTAGTCAGTCAGAAAACAACTCGACTTTGTTTGTTTTATCACTATTAATGTTAGTATTGCTTTCACGTAAATCCTGACTGCTTACCTTTTCATTTTTTGATGTAATACACTCTTTATTCTGTATTTTTTTGATAACTAGTAAAACTTTGCCATTTCGACTTTGTGCTTGCACTGAGCCGTTGACTCGAATAGATGTACCTATTTACAGTATGCACTTTTGCGGTTATACTTTCTAATTGTCTCTCTTCGATCGTTTACTGCCATTTTACATTAGTGCAATTTTACCTAGCGGCAGGAAATTACTATCGTTTTTCATTGAAACACTATTTTGTTTTTGTATGTTATCGATATTGTTATCACTACTATTGTTGTTATCAGTGTCTTTACCAGATCATTAACTCTTTTGTGCATTTATAGTTGTATTCTGCTTATTGTCAATAATTAAATTTTACTTGTTGTCATCACGAAAAACATAATTGTTGTTAATAACTAATTTGCCTTGAATCTAAATAATATCCACCTGATGCACTGCGTTGTTGGCAAAAACACGAACAATATGATTGTCCTATGCTTTTGGTGAACTGTGTGTATTTTATGAATTGAGCATCTGGTAATATACTTTAAGATGATTGCCTTTATTCTTTGTAATTTGAAACAAAAAATAGATTAATTGTTGGTTTACAGAATTAATTGAAAATATTTTATAACAAATCTTTTTTTTTGTTTGCAAGATTCAATCATAAAAAATTAAATCAATAAAAAAAAATAATTTGACAAGCATTATCTTATTTACATGTGGTGCAAATAATTTTATATTTATTGCACAAATGTATATTGCGTCCTTTCTAATTTAAGTTCACGGACACACACGCACACACAAAAAAATAGAATTACTAACGTAGCAATAGCTAATTATAAATTTAAAGGTAATCTGCTATAATTACGTACAACATGAAAACTAATGTATGTAATTTTTACTACTAACAGGCGTACATATATGTACTTTAACGATAGATGTAATGTAAATTTTAAAAATAGCAATCACGAACCACATAATAGCTATACAATTAAGAAAAAAAAAGAATTTGAAACAACTTTTGTCACGTTACTTATATTCGTCGCGTACCCACGGATGTGGTAGCTAGCGATCAGGGTAATGGTCGCTTCATATTTTTCTCATTAAATTATTACGACCAGTAATCTACCCATGAAATACACCGAGATTATACTTTCACCGGTACGCCGTCAACAAATCAACGAAATCGGAGTTATCATCAAAATGCGAAGTGTTATTTTTTTTCTATTCATCCATCACACAATAATAGTATGCATCACGGTGCTTTTGACACTTTCATGTTGTTCACATCTTATCCTGCATACAACGAGCCATAGTTTTCTCCATCTCAGCACATCGACGCTACGCCTATGCACGTATGGCATCTTTTATTTGTCGATGCACGGCTTGAGGAAAGCGAATCGCCTGATTATGGTCAATCGTCTTGAAATCTTCGTTGTATACTTGCTCAATCAGATTAACATGTTGTTTTTGCATTTTCTCATTATTATCACTAACATTCATACAATTTGCTGTATTGTACTTATCAGTGACAGCAGGAACAGCGCTGCTCATAGCATTCCATCTTGCTCATCAACGCATACGTCTGCTTTCTCGGTTCTATTTCTGCTCGACAGTCGAAATAATATTTGCGTATAATTTTTGCTTGCGTGCTACCTATTCTTCTGTACTATAAAACGCGTTATTATTTAATATTGTATCATCATTATCAGTATTTGCACTAATATCATTACGAATTCTCTGCATATTCTACTGCTAGTGCTAACTAGCACCACTTTAGCTTTACGTCGAAGATTTTGTGCTCTACATCTAAGAATAAATTCTTGCTATAAATAAATGCAAATTAACTTTGTTTTGTTTATTAAAGTCACACCTTAGTGCAGTTGATCAACAGAACAAGAAACTACAAATATCTACTACTGTTATAATAATAATTAAGATAGAATTCACCCTGTAGGAAAAAAGAAAGACAACGCAAAGGAAAGTACAAACAAATATTATTAAGTTACATTATGCATATAATCAGACATATTATAAAATAAACACACTCTTCATTTTTCTTTATCCAACATATCTGATTTTTGTATGAAAGTAAAATTTATTGACATTAATACAAACAAATATGTAACTACTTTTTCTATTATAAAAAAATTTTAAAAATTAATTATTATCGTTATACACAGGTAAAGGTGCATACACACATGCACGGATAGCCAAGAAGTGATTGAATGATTAGGTAACAATTAACTGTGTTATATAAGCGATCTATATTATATATATATATATATATATAATAATGTGTTTTATAAAGTGTATATTAGGATATGTTTGTAAAAAGTATATAAGAAATATGTTTAAATATGTGATAAAAGTGTTATTGCTAATAAGTTTGATAATACATCAGACATTTGTGACAAAGTTGATGTAAATAAAGAGCTTGTAAATGTGTTAAAATTATATAGTAGGTATAGCAAATACATATTTTTATATATGAATGTGCGAAGTGTAAAAATGTGCGTATATGCAAATACATGTATGTTGTAAGGTTATTTGTATGTTGGTATATTTTCAATAGTAAAGCAGAACATGTAAAAGTGTTATATCAGGCAAAAATGAAAGCAAATGTTAGTATAAATGTATTAAAAAAAAAATAGAAAAAAAATAATGGATGGCAAATTTAGTACAAATAAAATAAATAGTAACAAATATCGTTTTTTTGTAAGTTGTAAAATTAATTAATTATTAATATCGCAGCAACAATGACAACGAAAAACTTAACTTAATAATGATGACAATTGACATATTTCGTTTTTTCGCACGTATATAGTTTATTTTTTTATCATCAGTAATAAACGTGCATAATAACTATGTATGGATATAAATATATATATTTTATTATTAATTTATCACACTTCGAATGCATGAATTATCACTTATTGTTGTCCAAAAATCAAATTTTTAATACTCAAATCGTTAAGATGAAAATAAAAATTTGTTGATGATTGCATGTTTGTCAAACTTTTGTTTATAATAATGTATGAAATTTATTGTAAAAGCAGTAGTTCTTACCTTCTCAAAGGGTAGTTTATTTACCAAGTGGCAAAATAATTAACAAAAGTTTATTTTATAACAAAGACATATTTTACAAATATAAATTAAAAAATTTTAAGTTGTTATATATTAAATTTTAAAAGTTAATTGTATGCTATCAGTCTTAATTTTCGCTCGTAAACGCATTTGTTTCATACACAAGTCGAGCTATATGACTACTCTCTTCGATTTTGGGGTTATGCACAGCGTCTTGGTTACTAAACCCAAGTGTGTTACTGTTGTTGCTCTCATTCTAATTCAAATAAGTTTTGTTTATATGGTTGTAGCTGTCGTTATTATCATGACTATTCTCACTACTACTGTTGCTGCTGTTACTACTATTAGCACTACTACTATAATTATTATTGTTGTTATATTGCTTCTTATTTTTCTTTTTACCTGGCATTAGTACGTGCTGCATACTACTTCGCACGAAATTATTGTGAATTAGTTAATTCTGCTAATCTATGACTGTTTTAGTATTTTGTGTAGTTGTTACTGGCGACATTGTTTCCAATGGTGGTTGGAGTAAGTATGTGGTTACTTTAGTACACGGTGTTACTGCTACAGTTGTGTGTTCAGTACTTTCAACATTATCACCACTGGTAGTAGTTTTTGTAGTTTGAGCTAATGGCTTTTGCATAGTTATGTGTTTGTCACAAGTCTTCTTTTCATTTGATTTTTATTTTATATTGCCTTATATGTGCCCGTCATTGTCGTTATCGTTGTTCTTATTTTTATCAAATTTAGTAACAACTTACGATTATGCTAACATAAATTCTAGTCCACTCATTCTGCGATTCTCCGTCATTGCATCGTTCTTGTTGTCCATGTGAGTAGATGGCACATTGCTCTTGTTAAGACTATTGTTACCGCTCTTGTTATTATAAATGTTATTGTTAATATTCTTTCTTTTATTGCTTTTTTTACTACCGACTATGTTGTTATTTTTGTTTTAGTCTGTTGTCGTTTCAACAAATTAGTGCTTGGCTACAATCTTGCTTACTCCCCGTAGAACAGTGTTTTGTTTACATTTTTTTGCGCTTTTGACGTGTGTTGTATTGCCCGATAAATTTGTTATTGTTGATAATTTTCTTTAATTAAATGCTGTTGTATTGCTTATTCGTGTATTTTGTGCTCATTTAGGCTTTGATAGATCTCCTGGCATGCCATGTGTTGTTGCCTTTGGCCGTTATGGACTCTATTTTGCTACAGCAGATGTTGTTGTTGATAACCTTTACCGATTTATTTAACTAAGTTTATTAAAGTGTGTTGCAGCTTTGTTGCTGGTGTTGCTAGCCACTGTGCCAGCAGATGTGGCTCGAGTTATTCGTATTGGTGTAAGCGATGGAAATGATGTATGGTGATTGAACGTGTGCGTGTTTACTACAGTATGTTGTGGATGATGAAGTGATACGACAAAATCGGGATTTAAGAAATGACTGGAGGAAGTTAAGTGACGCCCACCTAGTCATGGTGGTCGTTCATCATTATGTTTGTTGATATGATCATTGTCATGGGCAATTCCGTTAATGTTATTACTACTATTACTGCTTTTGCGTGGTGCACGATATCGTTGCAACAAGTTTGTATTGCGGCATTCATTGTCATTACTACTCCGTTCATACACATTGTGTTTTACTTTCTATTTTACATTATTCGCTTTAGCATTTTTCACAGACTTTGTTGGTTGTTACTGTTGAGCGTTAGTTGTACTTAACAACTACTATTAGGTACGAGACGATCGCACAGACTAAAATTACATTTGTCTAGTATCTACTCTTTTTCTGTTAATATTATTATTATTATTATCACTGTTTCTATCAACACCGTTTAATTCATTTGCAAACTTCTTCGCACTCTGAAACTTATCATTTTTGACGGTAGTCCGTGTTGCTAATTATTGCCCGTGTGAGTTGACATGAACGTTTTCACATGAAATAAGTTGACTACTCGTTTCATTGGCCTCGTTTAATATCGCCTGCTTCGGGGTTAGCTGAGATTGACTTGGCGATGAGGTGGAAGAAAGCTCACTCACCTCAATAACCTCTGCACCACTGATGGAGGTGTCATTGTCATACTTACTCTGCTTCGTCTCGCTTCGTTGATTGCCGCGTGGGGCACTACGTAACGGTGTAACTAATGATGATGACTATTTTGTTTTTGCAGCGGAGTAATACTGCTGTTGATGTTGTTGCTGTTTTGCAGGTGTAACGTGCAATGAGGTTGCTGGTGATAAAGATGGCGTAGTTTTTTGTCCTGAACGAATTTGTGGCTGACTTCCGTCGTCATCTTCATTATTATTATCTTCTTCACCTTCTTCATCTTCGTTTTCGGAGTCGGTGCACATTTGCACAATTACCTCATTACTTTTACCACTACTATCAATATCTTTGCAAACAGATGATTTTGTCATTGCAATGTTGTGCTATGTGTTACGATTTGGTGAAGGTGTTAATTTTAATTATTGATGTTGCGGAATCTATTATGGCTATTCGTCATTGGCGTGTGGTGTGGCAATGGTGATTGCCTCATCGTTAACGTGTTAAAGTGGCTACATTGTCTTTAAATTAGTGCGACTATTTGTCTTTTGAATAGTATTATTATTTGCAATAGGACTGGTTTGATGATTGGTACTATCTACATTATGAGGAATGGTCTACTACCCTTGTTGTGCGTTTGGTGGTGAAGGTAATGCTGGTTCTTGTTCGTAGTGTAACTCACGGGCCAATGATGCAGGTACGAGATGCGATTCAAATGACGAGTCCACACTTCGGGCACTCTGAAGTGTACCTTGTCGTCCAAACTGGGAATGAGTTACATAGGACAAGGTACTTTGATCTCATGCTGATATTGCAGACTGCAGTACACGGTTATCTGGTGTATTTACGGTTTGAGTACTACTGATCGTACGGTTATACTTTTTATCAGTGTTGTTACTATTATTATTGTTTTTCATGGGTGTGTAAAACTGCTACTCAGAGTGTTCATGATGTTATTGTTTCATCGTAGCACTGCTATCGGTGTTATTGTTGTTGAGTTTAGTTGGTGTAGTTGAAATTTGATTACGCATTATACGTTTTACTGGTACAGCGGTGGCAACAGTTGTAGTAGAAGATAATGGCTGAACTGGTGCCAACGGTAGCGGTGGTAATTCTCGTTGACAGGCAAACGAGTGCGTCTGAGATGACATTGACGTTGCGGTGCGTAAACAACGAAAAGGTTACCTGCTAAATTGAATTACAGTGTTGTTTGTGTTGCTGTTATTGTTATTATGAAGTTAATTGAGGCCTGTCATTTATTGTATTTGCTTTTATGATTGTGTGTGAGGCACTACACTTTGTGTAAGTGTCGGTCATGGACGTGGTGTGATCAATTCACTTTCATTTTCGTCTGCAAAGGAGGTGAGACTACGACAACTTGCAAAGCCAGCCTAGGAACTAGCATAGGCGGAGCTTGGCAGTGGGGTGTACAGACTCGGCTGATCGTCAAAGCTGCCGTATGGCACATTACTGTGCGACAGCAGTGGTGTGGTTGGACGACTCGTCTTGAACGGCTTTGACGAATTGGTTCGAACCACCGTCACGTTAATGGAGGACTTATTGATGTTACTCCCACTCGTAGAGGTGGCATGGGCAGTAGAAGGCAGCGGAGTGAAAGACTGCACGGGTGGTTTGCCCAAGTCAGCCTGCCCACTATTATTCATATGTGTATTGTCGTGAACAGAAGACACTTGATGGCCCTCACGAGTCTCAACTTAGTTCCCTTGTGTTACTGCCTTGTTTACCACCTAGGTTGACAAATCAGAGTTGTGTGAACTAGGCACCAGTGTTCTACGTGCCGCGTTGCCTTTGCGTGAGGCGTTGCTAAAACGTGAGCTTGATCGTTTCAGTGCAAACGCCGCCGACGAAGACGAAGAAGATGACACAGATGATGCGGCTGAGGTATGAAACGAGGATAAGTCGGAGGCAAAACTGGCCACCTCTATTGGCGTACCAAACGCCATGGAGGATGCCGCGTACACCGAGGACTACTACAATTACTCCTCACTGCTATCGCTGTGGAAGAAAATACGACTTGGTCTGTTTTGTGCTGCTGCCATTGCTGCTGCGGTTCTGTTGGCATGGATACTATGTAATCGGTTGGTCGGCTATAAGGAAGAATTAATGGCTGAATTGGTGTTTGAGACGGCAGGTGAGGTGGTCGCACTCAGTGCACTTGGCATATCAGAGGAGCCGGTGTCCTCGTAGTCACTCTGTTCATTCAGATGATTGTTGTTGATGTTGTTATCAGTGAACCCTGCGTTTTGCACTTCTATCTAACTCGTAGAAGCTATACTCTACATTTCCATACTATCCTCATTCGCATTATCATGATTATTATTATTATTAAAATTATTGCCGTGAGGAAACGATTGCATGTTGGCGTACTTACTCATTCCGGGTACAATACCGTGATCGCGTGCATTCTCAAGTGAAAAGAGTCGTTCATGTCGTAAGTGGGTGTCATTTGCATCTATCTACCTCACAATCGCGTTCTCATTTGACAAATCATCGTGCTGCATTACACCATTGGCAGTAGTTGGGGAAAGAACAGCAGCGGCGCTATGTGTCGCACCACCCAATTGCTGCTGTTGCTGTAAAGTTGTATTTGCAACAACTTGCTGGGTTGACATTGTATGAATTGCATTTGGCGATGAAGTATAGATAGGAGATTGCTACAGTGTTGGCATAGTCATTGCAGATGAATTGACGGTGTAGGTAGCTTGATTATTTACATCTGTACCATTTGCATACACTCCTTGATCTTGATTGCTTACACGTACAACTTTGTTAGTATCCGGAAGCTAACCAAACGATACACGTTGATGTGCTTGGTCATAATTGATGCAGTTTGTATTGGTAGCTGCATTGCCAGCTGAATTACGACGGTTTGGCACGGGACCTCTGTTAAGTCGTGTCTTGCCGTGAGAGCAACACGATCCCATTATGCAATTCAGAGCTAATTTGTGTGATATTCAAAGAAAAAAAGGGGAAATAGAGATAACCGTATTCAAATGAACAAATTATGAATACTAAAAGAAGGAAATGAAGATTTTAAAATAAAACAGGTTTCTAGTTTTCACTTGTATGTATGTATAGTGGTATTGTAATAAATTTATAAATGTGTAGAGTAAAGAAGTAATTAATAAAAAGCTTTTTGCGTGTGTATAATAAAATAAATGAAAGACTAACTGTGAATGTATAATATTAACTTGAAGTATAGTTTTGCACACTTGATGAGAAATGCGCACTAATATTATATAATATGTTATTTGTGTTTGGTCAAATGTGCACAAAGTGAGGAATAAGTTAAGATAATAAATAAAACTTTATTCACAAACTTTATGTGATGATAATAATTTAAAAAAAGTAATAAAGGTTTTTAAAAAAATAGAACAAAATAAAACAAGAAAATAAAAAATTTATCTATTTAATAATTAAAATTACAGCATTGCTTGAGTTGCAATGACAACGATTATCATTTATTACAATGTAGCATATGCGAGTGATGCATTTTGTACAATGCACTCTGCGTTATGCTTCCATCATGCACACACTGACAAGTAAAAAACAAAGTTTACATTCATCATGAAATGCTTGCTTTGTAAATATTGATTAAAAAGTGACATTGAGGTGAACACAAATACGTCGCTACAAAAATAACACTGAAAAAAATACAGTAATGTTGTTACATTTTAAAAGAAGAGGTTTACCATATATAGATCTTAAAAAAATATTAATTACACATTACAGGAATGAAAATGATTTAAAAAATTTTAGCATTTGTTGTCAATGTTGTTTGTTTTGTCTTCGTTACTTTCATCATTTTTTTTAACGCCTATTTTTTTCTTTAAGGTAATGACAAAAAGTTATAAATTTACAAAGAAAGTGAAAACTGAACAATACTACAGTGAAATAGATCAATTAAAAAAGTACATAATTTACGGTATAAAAAAAAATAATCTGAATAGTACAATGCTACAAAGTAGTTACAAAAGTTTGATAAAAGATAAATAGTATATATGAGGAAATAAGAAAACAATTTTCTTTGGTAAATTAAACTTTTATTTTTCTTGCTTCAGTTATGAAAAAATTGTGCTGCTATCGTGATTGCCTTTGCTTTTCAGAATATATTAATTTTCATTTCCTTACAGCATGTGAAAAATAAATAATGAATACATTTTACAAAATTTATCATACCATATATATAAAGATAATAATAATAGAATTTTTCAAGTAGAATATATTTTTTTATTTTGTTGTACTGCGCACTTTATTAAGGTAGGAGAATATTTAGTAAATACAAGCATTCTACTCTTGCCATTCACAAGCAAAATAAGTAACTATTTAAACGTTTTTGTGCTTTATATGTAATTATATTACCACTAAATATTATAGAATAGATCTAATTAAATAGAATACTTCCTTCAACAAAAACAATTTTTGTGGCTACGTTAATTAAACAAGCTGCTTTTTTTCCTGTTTACAATACTGTATAATTGAAAGAATTAGACACACACAACAAATTACGCATACACCGTACAATAATTTGTACATCAGTATTATCATGCAGTAATATTCTCTTCTTGTAAATTTTGGCAATTAAACAAGTCAACATTTTTTTTGTTATTTCAGAATCAATTTATATATGGGTGTATATACAAATTATAATTTGGCAGATCAATCAGAATAAAATCCATAAGAGAAGTCACTATAAAGGAAATTAGAAGCACTGTGTTGGTGAAAACAATATATCACTTCGTACATACACACATTTTTTTTAATAAATTTTTTTTTCTTTTTCACAAATATATAATGTAGCTTTCAAAGTCGCACGTTTGTATTTTTTATCTTAAGTTGGTTGCTTTCCTACTCACAAAAATTATTTTATTAGTTTATTTTTAATTAGTTTACATGAGTGTGAAGTCGACCGATTAAGTGATAAGTTTTTTATAAATTAGTCAAATTTTTTTTTGGTTTGTTTTTCTATGAAAATAAATAAGAAGATATTTGTACAGCATATTATAATCTATGAACGCAGTAAAAGTATAATGATTATACTTAATGTTACGTGTTATTTTTGTACAACGTATTGTCATACTGTACAACTGTGCATATCATCAACATTTTCTCATTTTCACTCTGAGATTGAATTACGTTTTTCTTTTTTTTGTACATGTCTCATAACACTTCAAAATAGACGTAAATAAATAAATAATTTTTGTGTCTTTAGTGTACAGAAAAAAAATTAACTGCTAGAAGGTATCATAAAAAAAAGTTGAAACAATAATAAGTCAAAAAAACAAAATAAAAAAATGGATAATTCAAAACTTCAAACAAACATTTTTAGTGTTACATTTACTATATAGTTGTCTTTTTTTTTGTAGTTCGTCAAATGCAATACCTCTAAATAAAATTATATAAGAAAACAATTTTCTGTCAACGATGTCTTTTTCCTTTTTGATTTTTATGTAGAGAAAAGTAAATACAGGATAATGTAAAATTTATTTTAAAATTACTATTTAACTTTGTTTAAACAGCTGCTGTGTGAGATAACTGAATAAGTGTGCGGATCTGACGCAGCAACCCCCACCCACCACTCATGTTTACCGCTGCATCGTCTTGTGGTATAACGGTCACCCACATAGGACCTGCAGGCTTCTCTTCTGGTTGTACAGCAGCCTCCGGTGAAAATGCTCTGGCTTGCTAGCCAGCTTCAGCATGAGCCTCCGCCTCACGCTGTCGCAGTTTCTTCTCAAAGGTGGACTCCTTGATTTCCGCACTTCGTTGTGAAGCCATACTACCTTTACTGTTCATAGCCTGTGCACGTACTAAATGATTGTACTTCGGTCGGTACGACTGCGCCGTTATCGTAGATGCCGCATCATTCTACAGATTGTACAATACATTGTATTTTTGCGCTGCTGTTTTGCGTGTTCGCCGCAAATGACGTAGCTTTTCTCGCTCTACCGTTTCACTAAGTGGTTTGTTGTGCATTGTATTTGTCGTGACTGCAGTAGCAGCAGCAGTAGCAGCAATAGGCATTGGCTACTTTGACGCTGCATTATGTTTACTAGTTCCGTTTGCAGTCTTGACAAGAGTGGGCGCATTATCAGCAGCGTATGAAGTTGGTCCGCTTATGCTTTGGCTATGGCGCCAGTAATGACTTGGTAGTTGCTCTGGCTACGGCTGTTGATCGTCATCCTCTTGCACCTCTTCTTTTTTCTCCTCTTCTTCATCTTTCTGCTTTTTCTTCTGCTATTACTACTACTTCTGCTTTTGTTTCTGTTACTGTTGCTTCAATTTTTCCTGCTCGTCATGTTTGCGATGGTGGTGTTGATGCTTTTGCTCATTCTCATGCTCCACTGCAGGCTCGTGAGAAGGATGAGGCTGCTCAGTTTGACACTACACCACTTATTCTTTCTTTTGCTACACAGACTCAACTTGCTGCTTGGCAGCATCACTGTCTGCTTGTGCCTGACTCTGTGAGCGACTTGGTGTGGTTGGCAGAATTCGCGTAAACGAGGCAATACGGTTGTACAGCTGACGAAGTGTAGACGTTTCTGGTCCACTGCTTTGTCCTTCGGCGTTCTCTGATGCATTGGCTTCGTCATTCGCTTGTTCGTCCTTCACGACTTATGGCATCGTAATCTTCTCCTCTTCTTTTTCTTGCTGCTGCTGCTGTAGTTTTGTAACCTACAGTACATTGGCAGGTTTGCCTGATTGATTTATGGTTCCATTCATCTCATTTGTTTTGACCACACACGTCTCCTTTGTAGGTTTGTTTTCTGGTGAGGCAGAGTGAGTTGATTTGTGGTGTACTTCGTTGTTCTCTTTATCGTTATTGCTGCGACGGTGATGATGATCATTATGTGGATGTGGATGTTCACTATCACCAGCCATAGCCTGAGGCGGAGTATTAGTAGTCGTGGCAACCTTTGTTGCTGGTTTGGTCTTTTCATGCTTTGCTTATGGTGTTTTCTGCTTTTCATCACGGGGCTGAGACGCTGATGAGCTTCGTCGCCTTTGCTGCTGTTGCTGTTGCTGTTGCTGTTGCTGATCCGCGTACTGCTGAGCCAGTCGGCTTGTGGCGGTGGTGTGTAACTTGGCGAGTGAACGCGCGGTAGATGATTTGTCCTTTGGGGTAGGGTGGGTGCCAGTGGTCTTTGACGCCCCGCGTGCACCATCAGGCATGCTACCACTTCCCCTACGTGGGGTGGACAGGCGATGAGAGCCGTTGTGCTACTTGGTTTACGGTGAGTTATGGTGTGGAGCAGAATGATGTAAATGGTCTGGATGTGTGCTGGAGTGGTGCTACCCATGTTCATTAGCTGCTTTGTTGTCCTGATGCACATTTGACTGTTGTGGTGCGCCTTGTTGTGGTATTGGTTCAGGTGATTTACCATTGTCAATTTCATACACACGAGTAGCAATGACTTTGGTTTGCACAAGTGGCTACTTATACGGTGTTGCATTTTCATGCGGCTGCGGCGGAGGTGAAATGGAGGTGCTGTTTTGGGCCGAACTTGACGTATTGCACGATGGTTAGGCTGGATGTGCATTCTGTGAAATGTTATTGTTACTACTTGACGTAATTGTCATGTTGTTTTCTGATGTAATGTACACTTCACACGGTTCATTGATGATTGGCTGCTCTTCATTCATCGGATCAACGTACGTGACGATAGGTTGTTCGTCATTAACATACCCATTCTATTCAAGCATACGCTCGGCAAAGGCGGCTGCCTACCGCTCTTCTCGCTTTTTCACGGTTGGTGAACTTAACTTGATCTTGTCAATTACCTCATCGGCGCAGGCATTCTTCTTCTTATCTGCCGCTCTCTTTGCTGCCGTTGTCGTTGTAGTAGTGGTAGTTGCAGCAGGTGCAGCTGTTTTCACTTATTTTGTCTTTTCGTGTACCTCTTTGACCTACTTCCCATCATCACCAGTGTCTTTTTCTGTAGTGGTCGTCTCCTTCGTCTCTTTGTCTTTGGTGTCGGTGTTTGTAGCGTTCTTATTCTTAAGTTTACCAACCATAATGACATCACCCACAGCATTTTTCTTATCCGCATTCTCACCAGTAGTGTTGTTCGTAGCGGTAGTTGTAGTTGTGGTGGTGGTGGCAGTTTTCTCCACCTGTGTTACAGTGGTATCGGCCCGCTGTGGAGACTGGGATACCGCGGTGCGTGTTTCCTTTGTCACCTTCTGCTCTGTTTTGGACTGACCACAACCCATTTTCTTTTTTGTTGTTGCTGGTGTTATAATAATAACAAGAAAAAAAACTGTTTATTATGTAAAGTTGGGTATGTACGATATTTTGTAGAAAGATAAAAATAGAAAAAAAATAACGTGAGTAGGTGATTTATTTATGTGAATTTGCTTCTTTGACAATGTTTACTCTTTTTTTTACAGGAAAAAAGTGTGAGGTAAACTAGTATGTTCTAACGTGTATTTTTTACGTAATAAAACAACAATTTATAACGCCTTACTATTTCAAAATAAAAAAAACGAGAGAGCTTCCAAATTAAATATATTTTTATATCAAATAAATTTATGTACGTGTACGTGTATGTGTAAGTATTTTATTAATAACTTTTTTCCTTTGATAATTGTTGAAGTGCTTACGAATGTTAAGAGAGTTAAATGTGTGTTTTACAATAATGTATTTATTTTGAATGAAAAATTTTTAGAAAAAACATGAAGTGTAAGTTGAAAAAGTGGCAAATGTAAAATTTAATTTGCTGCATAATACGCATCATTGATAATAAAAGCTAATTCATTAATCAATATATTTACATTTTGTTTCAAAGCTCATTAATATATTAAAATTATTCTCTAAAAAAAATAAATCTGTTTATACAATTAACATCAACATCGGCTATGATCAGTTATATTTAATTTGGCAATTAGTTTCTTTTTTTTTGTTAATGCAAAAAATGTGAGTTACATCAAATTTTATTTCATTATACATATACATCTGTTGACGTTGATAAATGACTGATGACTTTTGGAGAGAGCATAAGTAAAGAGTAAAAATACGAGATAATAATAATGACGCAGTTTACACCAATACTAAAACTTTACATTCAATGTAAAATTATCGAAGAAGAAGAAAACTATAAACTTAGCTTTGTCACAAAAAATTTGTCAATACACGACGATATGATAATAAAGTATAGTAAGCAACAATCAAAAAAATGAAAGGGTGAATAAAAGAAGTATAAATCCTTAAAACCTTTTTTATTGGTTTTTTGAAATTGTTATTGTTAGGGAAATTATTTAGTTACTATCGCTTTGTTATTAATGACCTTTTTTTCTTCGCTCACACCATTGCTTATACAAACCAAGGGCCCATAGTGGCATGACATTTTTATACCCAGCGTAGTGAATAGCGTTGTTACCATTGAAAATGCCACTAATGCGTTCCTGCGGTCAGTCTCCATTCATGTCTTGTCGAGTGAGTAGTAGCTCTATGCCATCGGTTATGCCCCTGACAGCCATTTCGTGTTGTGACGTAGAGAGTGTATGTTCACCATCAGTATCATCAGTATGATGTCATGTACAATATATTAACGCCATGACAGCTCAAGCCGTGTTGATCACTTGTGGCCCGCCTTGTGCATCGTCTTGAGTTAATGGAACATACTTCTCTGCAATACATCCGTGCACACTTTCACCCCAACCAATCAATTGATGCTTGTTCTTATCATCGTCTTCACAATTATCTTCAAGTTTGTTTTCATTACTGTTATGTTGATGAGAATCACATACACGATGACTCGTAAGGAAATCCACACAACCAGGGTAGTAAAGCCGACGACCTTGTTTACCAATATCGCCATTTACCATATGTAGTGCACTCGTAGCTAGTCAAGCCGCATAGGTGTAATTGACGCCTCAGCTGCCATGTGAACTGCCATCATCAGTACTTTGTTTACCCACAATCACACGTACACCATCTGCAATGGCAGCTCTCACCTCAGCATGTCGGTACGACGGGAAGTAGCGTTGAAAGAGCGCCAGTGAGTGCACACAACTACTGGTGCACTCTGTGTAGGTGTACTAGACCATGTCATCCTTGAACAGTTATGAGCTATTAAACAGTTCAGCGTAGTGCGGACCACGACGAGGTTCATAGGAACACCACCCACCATCTCCATCCATGTTTTGTAAAGATAATATCTCGTCCACGGCATCGCAGAAGCGTCGAGTAGGGAATGGAAAAAAGGGCAGCAGCAATAGTGCGGCTCGAAGTCCTTACGCGGTGCAGTCAGACACCTGTCAAGATTGTGATTGGGTTGAAAAATTTCAAGCCCCACGGGTGCGATGGCGTAAAAAAAATTCTGCACAAAGAGGATTTTATTGCACCTGAGCTACATTAATGTAGTGCTGGGCAAGTTGCATTTCACTGTAAAATTTGTGCTCTAACTTGCACGCGCACAGAGCTTGTATGGCAAAGGATGTATCCCACAACTGCGAACCATTGTAGCCGTTCATTCGCAAACCTTACGCGTTCATGTACAAGTAATCACACACACGATTGGTGTGTTCGCGCAAACGCACACTGTGCACACCCTCACGAACGAACGTAATTAACATATTCATTGACTTGTTTACAGGACCGAGGCAAATAAAGTGAGTGTTTTCATCATCATAGGCAATGTGACGCCAAACTAACGAGAGTGCATAGGATCGTAGCCGTTTGATAGCCACATGTTCGTAGCTGTCTAAAATGGTAGACACCACACTGAAAAACTTCGACGTAGGTGTGTACAAGTCATCACTGCAAATTTTGCCTCGTGCATGATATCAATCTACGTTGTCAAATGATGGATTGGTGTAGAGCTCATTCCGAATGTCCTGTAGTACATCATACAGTGGACAACAGTAACGTGTTCCGTAAAAATAGGTCAGTGGCAAAGCCACTACACGACTGTGACACCACATCCCAAATAACGAAAATGGAAATCAGTTTGGTAATAAAATAAGCTACGGTGGAACGGCATGCAGTCCATCGTAGGAGTACAAATTTAGTACCGCAAGCCACGCTTTCGCCCACATGGGTGCATTCACTAAACCGCCATGATTTGTTATTCACTCACGTGCACGCATTAGCTGAATATCACTGGCACCAACACCCAACAAACGCATTGCGATATAAATAAGACACGTTCCTAGCATTGTACTATGTCCTTATGTATGCTGACCCCAACCACCATCTTACCTGTTTTGATAATTACGGAAGTAACGAATGAGCTCAGAGCGAATGGCAGCCGCTGCAATTATTTTCTGTCTCTTTTGTGTGCCGCTCACTAATTCATTATCGTTATTCACATCAAGGTGCATCGGATCGCTATGCTTCGTACGTGGTGCGAACATTTTTTCTGTCTTTCCATTGGAAATGATAAACTCGGTGAAAATAAGTCCTGGTGCAAGAAACAAACACCCACTGTAATCATTAGGTCAATGTCCAGAGTATGGATTTTGTAATCGAATCAGAAAGGACGCACCACGTTGCATTTTAGCATCGACCAGGGCATGTATATTTTCATCAACAGTAATATTATCATCATCAATACTACTACTACTATAACTATTAATTTTGGCGTTGTTTGTCCTACTCTACTCTCCAAGCAAGCCAAGTTCATATTTCTCAAATCACTCGTGCTGCTTTGCTTTAGCCTACAATCACTACCGCTTTGCCTTTGCATCGGTAAACTTACACGCTTGCTGCAAAAAGCACATGTTGCACTGTGACCCAGTACTATCATCACTGTCGTTTACATTTTTATTATCATCATTGCAAACGTTACTTTGTTGTTTAGTTACACTTGTAGAAGTGTTTGCAGACGTCACGCCTGGATGAGTAAATACACCTTATATGTATTACCACCGCTGACGACCATCTTCACATTTCAGGTGCCAGTTAGACAAAGGGTAACGACTATCACATCAATAGTTAACATGACGAACGTGCGGCACGGTTCTGTTGGGCAACGACCGATGAAACGTTTTTCATTGCCTGCGTTGATACACGTCATAAAGAGACAAAGCAAGATTGATGTAAAGAGCTGTGTGCATAAGATGAATGGCAATAAATAACAATATCGTTTGCTCTTTATAAGGTACGAACATTTTAGCAGCAGTGAGCAATGCAAAGCACAACAGTGCAATCGGTGAGTGTACAAGTCAGAACGGGAAAAATCAGCCTAGCACGATGATACTTGTGTGAATTGATCGAGTATACCCAAATTGAACAAGACGAACACAAACGTAAATTGCTATTGCTGCATAAAGTCAGTACGGTTGCCAGGCATGCATCGTAAGTGCGTAAAAGCAAACAAAACAGCGTTGACGTTGAGTTCAATACATCAATGACAATATAGCTGCGATGTACATTAACACACACTGCTGCTGAAACTGTGCCAATCCGTTGCATGAAAAGTATAGTGCGACAGCGATGATAAGTAGCATCATTTTGCTGCTTCGAACAGCATCATAGCAGGCCTGCAACAGCTGAGTGGATGGGCGTGAGGGTGGCACAGGAATAGCACTTTCAAAAGGTAATGATCGTTGATATTCGGTAAAAGTCTTGTGTGCTTGTGCGTATGGCTTAATCGCATAATGGAAAAGCACAGACAGCACTTTTTCTGTTATGTTCATTTGATACAAGTGGAAAAAAGTAAAAATAATACGTAATATTATTCTTTTCTTGAAATTATGCTAAATGACAAATTTTGATGATAATGATGTTGTAAATGTAAGATCTAGAATACAAACTTTACACATAATTAACGTACTAAAAAATTGACAAAGTCAACAAGTATAAAAATTTTAATAAATTTTTCCATTACCTTTAGTTTGTAGCTCGCGCGTTAATATAATAAAACAATACATTTATCTAATGCTAACATACAAAAGAATATACACTTTTTTTTTTGAACATACATTTTGTTGTAAATACATCTTGCTCTAGTTTACAGTACAGAAGAGGTCAATAGATCACAAGAGGCAACATTAAGTTACTAAAATGATTTATTTATGTTTTCTTTTTGTAACACACTCAAAGAACACATACACACAACAGGAAGAACAAACAATGACGCAAAAGAAAGTAGATAAGAGCTAGGAGGATAACACACAAAAAAACAAATAAATATTGTAACACTATTTGTGTATGAAAGTAAACAGTATGTAAGGTTATAGGTAAATTGTAAAAACAAATTTTCATGTAAAAATAATAACATTTATATAAAAGGACAAAATTATTTTATTTATATTTATATATATATGAGTTATTGTGTTAAGTTTATTATGTAGATGGCATTTTGTTTATAAATTAGTTTCTCTTTCTTCATCAGTCCGAGAAATCATATTTATAATTTATTTATTCGTAACTCTTTTCTTTTATTAATCTTTTGCGGCAAATTAATTGTACATTTTGTTACTAGACTGCAACTCATTCCTGCTATCGCGTACACCTTAGCTCTGATTGAACGTTGACTTTACATCATGCACCGCTTCATTGTACATATTATCTATTTTTTTCTACTTGTTATTACTTTTACCGTCAATAATGTCGTCGTCATCATCGACATTATCATTGTTATCATTTTTATGACTTTGACTACGGAATGACTTGTTTTGTACGTTAGTTTCTACAATATTGTTACTATTAGTGCCCTTACTGTCAACATTACGATTATCATTATTTTTATTATTGTTGCTATCACTGGTATTGTCTGTGAACTGTGATGAATTGGGCAATGGGCCAGACGAATCACGCGCAGGACTTGCTGAAGGGGTTTGCATCTGGGATTGCAATCGCTACGATGCTGCAATAACGTTTAACAGCAACATCTCACACGTTGGTCGACTCTATGGTGTGAGTTGCAAACACGATTGTGCAATGGTCATCAACTATGGACATTAGGCACATTACGGTATCTACGGTGGCTCATTGGTGTACCTTAGCAAGTTAATAATTTGCTCCTCACTCTCAAACTCGTACTCGTACCACGGTCCCTCACCGGACATCATCTCAATCAACGCACACCCTACGGATCAAATATCACTTGCCTTGTTCGGTCCACTACGCGAAGGAGTCGGTGATTATGATGCTGGTTTAGACAGTTTATTATTATTCGTAGCAGTACTATTATTATCATTACTGATAGCAGTATAATTTGCAAGGATGTGGCTTGGCAGGCGAAAGAGTGCAGGGTCCATTCAGCGTAAGGTGCCTCCTAACCGCAGGGTAGTCCCCACTGTACCCCCACTCATGGCATTATTGATATCCGTGTGATTTTCTTTTTCATCC
Organism: Blastocrithidia nonstop; assembly: GCA_028554745.1. Lineage (NCBI taxonomy): Eukaryota > Euglenozoa > Kinetoplastea > Trypanosomatida > Trypanosomatidae > Blastocrithidia > Blastocrithidia nonstop. Next base: position 353,585 of record JAQOTN010000015.1, on the reverse strand, counting down.
TATTTCAGTCGTCTGCTGAGGCTACTTGACGGCAAAGATAACTCTTCATTAATGTCTTTCCTTTATGTGGACTTGTTGTCCGAGGTAAGTAGCATCGAGGCGTGTTGTCGATTAAGCAAACGTGCCGTGCCAAAGTCGGTCAGCTTTGCTTGACCCTTTTCTGAGATGAGAATGTTGGCGGTTTTGATGTCACCGTGTACAATTTATCGTGCGTGTAAATAACGCAATCCTTCTAGCGCCTGTCGCAGGTATGAAAAAATAACACCTGGACTGAGTGCACCAAAGTTATCCAGCAAGTGTCGCAGTGAGCCACCAGGCACAAATTATAGTAAAATGTTAAAGTACGTTTTGTTTTGCGAACTGCCATAGTAGCACACAATGTTAGGGTGAATGGCCTTTGACAGCACATTAATTTATTCTTGTAAGGAGCGATACTGCTGCAGTATTGCCTTTGCCGTGGCAGGGTCACGCTGTACATCGTTAATTGCGGTTGGAAGTAAAACACGCTTGACCGCAATCAATTGACCATTGGTTAAGTTAATCCCAAGGTAAACTTACGCGTTACCGCCTTTACCCAACATCTCTTACCCAATCTTTCACTCTATCGTTTCACGCTTGCGATGATGATGATGATGATGATGATTATGATTATGGTTGTGGTATTGGTTCTGTTCATGCTGATATTGACTTTCATGATAACTGTTATTACCTGCATTACTGCTGCTGCTGTTATTATTATTGTTATGATGGTATTAGTCTTATGGCTGACTTCGATAGCGATCCTGAGAAGAATTGCCACGGAAACCAATACGGCGACTGTGTTGATGGCGACGATGATTTGTAGAATAAGGATCACTACCATGACGTGATCGAGCGTGGTATTATGCTGCATTTTGCTAATCCTATAAATTATGGTCATGATCATCATAGTGACTATTGTAATCCTCTACAGAGCTGCTCGGTGAGAGACTGGTCGAGGAGACTTGTTCATGATATGGTGCAGCACCACCACCACTATTGCTAAAATGAGCCTCATAGATACTATCCCCACTTTTAACGACACTCTCGTACTCGCGAATGTACGGCGAGGATGAGGTAATTTACCGAATACGCACCTCCTCCCCAACACCACTATCCAGCATGTTATTGTTATTGTTATTATTATGTGTAGCATATGTAAAACTACTGCTTGCTCTGCTACCACTATTCTTGTAGTTACTCAACCGATCGCTGTCTACACGTGACAAGGTGGTGTTCCGTTTATCATGCCGTGAAAGTGGAAGACGCAAATTATCACGTACAGGAGGTATGACGTGGTGGTGGTCATCATCATCATTATCATCACCATCATTATCACCATCATTATCGCTTCACCGGTGTCTGGGACGTTGTGTCTCACTCATGGTACGATGCCGTGTGTGGTAATTTTATGGATTACTACCATGTGCAGACGATGTGGAGTGACTTGCATGTGAGTTCAAATGTGCACTAGCACTTCGAGGGTGATCTACTTTTCGCTTCAGTGATAAACGACGCTGCACCCAGAACGCAGAAAGCGAACGGGCACCATTAGTTTGCTTCATATTGCCCTTTACCTTTTTATTTTTCGTATGTTGACTGGTGCCTGCAAAGTTTGTGCTATCAGCATGAATATTGTTAGTATATGGTAGTGTAGCAGGGGTGGCAGGTGCAGAAGCGGCACTTTGACTTTTTTACAACAACTACTATTACTATTACTACTACTACTACTACGAACGTCATGGTAAGTGTTCGTTTTTTTACACAATACAGGACAAGTTAAATTGATTCTCGTGCAACGTACTATCGTATAATGTAGTATTCTTCTTGTTAAATGCGCTTGCATTGAACTACTTACTTGATTTGCTTCTATTCGCAAAATTGGAGTGTAGGCTTTAGGCAAGCATTTCACTCACAGGCGATTCAGCCTCACTCTATCGCCGCTTTAACATTGCTGCTGTATTTCCTTCTTCTTCTCTTTTGTTGTCCTTATGTTTACTTGTTGCAACATGATGCGCTGATGAAATTAGCTATTTGCGCCTGCGTGTACGATGTTCTGCACTTTTGTGATAATGTAAAAGTCTGAACACAAAACCCAAGAAGAACTGTGACGTGCTGAGGCGAAATGTAATCAAGTCACCATCGTGTAAGACACACGTCTTGTCTTTGCCAATTTTTTTCACATTCACGTAGGTGCCATTGACACTCTTGTCTTGTAACGTTACCACAAAGGACCGAGACGCAATTTACTTTGCGTTGTTATTGACATTTGTGTCATCAATAACATTAAAGTCGGCAAGATTGTTATCGGCCAAAGAATTGGTGTTTTAGTTTTTATAATGTACTCGCAAAGTTCGTGTCAGTGTGAATTGAATACTGCTGACAAAACTGTCATGTACGCACAGTTAGCATCGTGAACTTCTGCCAAATCGGAAAGGTTCGTTAAGAGGCGTACGAATAAGACACGACGCAATGGTTCCCTCATCACGAGAAAGTAACTGACCTCATGTGACTTGTTTCTACTGTACATGTGTAGATGCCAACGCAGTAGAAGGATTCGCTAAAACACTAGCATGCACTTCTTCGTTGCTGTCATGAGGTGCGTCATTAATCACGTTGTTATGTTCTATATTGTTTATTCGATTAGCACTGTAAATATCTTTTTGCTAAGTGTTGACAATAACATTATTCCCGTTATTTTTATGCAAGTGCACCATTGCTAACGGTAGCACAAATGGTGGCTTCCCATCTAATGCTTTGCCCTTCACACCTACTCGATCGTTATCGTCCAACTTATTAATACTGTTGCTATCAAAATAATACTTTAGTGCATTATCGCCAATTTGACTTTGCGTATATGGTGCATTACATGATATTACTTCATCTCTCATTGCATTCTACACCGTATTATATTGTGAGCTGAAGTTATTACTAACATCTGCATCTATCTTTTTTTTCATTACATTACTTTATTTGCCTTCTTAATTGATATTTGTCATAAATTATGACGTTATGTTGTAGTTATTTGCTTGTTCATTCTACGCTTCACTGTAACTCATTTCAGCGATGGGTGGGCTGATGAGCACTTGCCTTCGTAGGCGATTTGCTCCTGTTGTTTGCGTATAATTATTATCATTATCATTTTTGTATTTACTTTCCATTGATTTCGTATTTGCATTGGTCAAGGGCAGCTGATCAACTTAATTCACATCATGACGATTATTTTTTTTTAATATTTGTGCCATAATATTTTCTTCACTGTTTTATGAATGTAACATTAAATCAGGCAATTGTGTTGTTTTCTCTACTTATTAATTTCACATGAAAATATTATTTATATTTTAATTGTTATCAATATTATCGTGTTCATTCACGTATTGCATCTAATCTTAACAATAATTTGACGCATTCATTACTTACTACACAACAGCATCACTTTTAATGCTCTTATCGTTTGACTGGTGATCGTAATCATTTTCGTAAATTTCGGGTATAACTGTATTTAAAACTGTCGTATTGTAAACAGGATTGTTTATTATTGCGTGTAAATTTTATTCACTGCGAGGCTGTTTATCATCTACCTCATACTTGTCATATTCATTGTCAATACAATTTTTCAGATTTTATTATTAACTTTTTTCACTTTCCTACTCTTCATCATTGTCATTCTGGTCATCATCATTATTATCGTTATTATTGTCATCATCATTGCTGCTACCATCAGCCAGAATATAAGATTACTATTACAACTCTATTTCTGTTTGTTGTTTGTCTTATTTATCATCTTGACTGACATATTTTGCTGGGCGAATATCTTATTATCATTATTGCTGCTAATTATCCTACTAACATTAACTTAATTTAATTTTGTGTAATGTCAACTGTTGCTATTGTGAGTGCTGTTTCAGTTATTGGTCGTTTCGCTATCATAATTTCTCTGTTTTTTGTAATGACTTGGTGTTAGTAACTGTGTCAAAATTTTTTTAATTGCATGCACCGTGTTTGCGATTATTTAACTTCTATTCAAGCATCAATAGCAATAATGAATTGGTTTGTGCTCACGCACGTAATTGTGGTATACACATTCATTAAGGTACAACATTAAGACTACCAATATCACAATTTTATTAATAACAACCATCGTCTTGTCCACTTTGGCAGCAGTACTTTTGTTTGATGTACGAGTAATTCTGTGAAATGTGCAAGTCTACCTCATGTTTTATTCGTTCTTGTTCGATGCATGCCTGTTAACCTTTTGCAAGACGCAAAGAACAATCAAAGCATAATGGATATGTACGCGTAGACAGCTTTTTAGAGTATGGCCTTGTTGGTAATACTACCTTGCCACGAAGTACACTGTTGTTAATATTGTTATCTTCATTTGCACTACTACTACTACTACTATTGATACTACTCATACTATCACCTAGGTTGCTTGCATTGTCAGCAGTGAGCGTAGGTGTGAAATTTGCAAGCATTGGGAATGAGAGTATGGCACTTTCACTAATACCTGTGTACTTTGCCGCGTTTGTACTTCAAAACACAATTGTGCCATCCGATGCACACAATATTGCTACTGGAAGTCCTAGTGCATTACAGTATTCATGATATTGAGGAGTGTGAAACAACAAGCACGGCTTGAAGTTGAGTAAATTATGGTTTTGTACAAGTAACACATCAAGATGAATGACAAAAACTGGGCGAGTATATTATTATTGTTATTGCTACTACTACTACTACTACTACTACTACTGCTAAGAACAACAACACTTCTGCTAGTATTAATGAATTGAATGATGCATTTATTTATTTGGGTGCAATACTAACTTATCAGTTTCTGCATTAACTTTATTTATACCATTGCTGTTATTGTTGTTGTTGTTGACACGCTATTTATTTGCAGCACTGCTTTCACAGATTGTATTAATGACATCAACGTTTTTAGTAGTCGATATTTTATTGTTTTTGGTTTACATATTGTCACTTTCATTAGCTTTGTTATTACCATAATTATTATTCTACTTATTAGCTTTTGATAATACGTTGTACGGACATTTGCCCTGAAGAGTAATACGCTTGCAAAAAACAAATAATTACGAACATTATAGCAAATTATTTTTACGCATAGACATTTGTAATGAAGTATGTTGATTAAACTTTGTTGCAGGTTGATTACCTGTTATGGGTAGTGTGTATTATTTTAATTGCTGTGTTGATGATAATGAAGATGATGATGTTGGTAACAACGTCAATGATTGTGTTTTTGTTAATTCTGTCTATGACATGTTCATTTTAATTTTTTATAGTTCACTCATTACACGCTCAGACTGATCAACTTGCAACCAGATCAACACATCATGTAAACGACGAAGTAGCAACGATGATGTTACTGTGCCAACACATTCTGTAAATTTAGAATTTGCCAGACGAATAATCGCATCATCACAATCAACGAGCATGTATGACAAATTTGCTATTTACTTGTTAACTACAAAGTCAATCAAAAATCGTCTGTCAAGTTCGCCATGTAGTGAAAGTAATATTTATGGTCGAATAGCATGTTTGTTTTATTTTAGTATCTTAGTCTATTTAACATACTACTTATACTTTTATGGCTATATAATTCTATCATGAATTTTGTGCTTGTTTTTAGTGATACTGCTATTTGCTTGCTTTGCACGACTATGATGCTTATCTTAAATAATGTTATTGGCATTGCTGTGCTGCGGTTTGTTACTTGTAATTGACTACAGTTCATCTTTTTATCGTGGGCTGTACATTAATGGTGTAATGGTGGTTGAGGTGGCCCTAATGTTACAACCATCTCTACTATTATTATTACACGCCATTGGTGTATCTTATGGTGCCTACTAGTTGCAATGATGATCATTACTACACTACCAAAATACATTTGCACCTTGTTGAGTTCTTGTAATTTGATGCGCAAATGGATAGTGAGCGAACGTGTTACTATTGATATCATTTTGAGCGTCATATTCATCGGCGTTATAATAATTATCTAGATCTCAGTATTATGCTCTGTGCCCTTGCTGCTGTGAAGCCGCTGTACGAGAGTGTAACGTAGGCAATACACTTTTGTGTGTTGTTCGTGGAACTTGATTTCTAGTTGTTGTGTTAGGCTACTTACTTTTTTTACTCTCGATAACATTATTATTTATATTGTCGATAAGATTGTTATTTGTATAATTGTTGTATGCAGTAAAATTAATTGCCCGTTTACTAGGCATGTATGGCTAACATGCTATAAAATTTATTATTTTTGATGTTTGGTTGGTATGATTGTTATAGCTATTGTCACATCAGCAAGAGACGTTAGTACAATTTTAAGCATCAAATTTACAATCAACAGTACGATTGTGATGATAATGATGATGATGATGATGTTAATAATTATGATTACGGCAATAACAACACACACGTATAAGGCACGATGCGATCATATTTATCAGTGGCACAGACATTCACAGTGCAATCAACAACATCGTTAGTGCACTTTCATAACGATAAAACGCCATTGCCACCGCTAAGTGCACCAGGCCAATGATAAAATCTATTGCAAAGGGCAAATTAAAGGTAAAGAGAAATCATGCGTGTAACAGGCACACTTTGATGTTAATCTCATTGGGGTAGGTTTGAACGCCAAATCGGTATTTTGCATCGCCACCACCATTGTCAATAATTGTTAGCTGAACTAATCGTCGTCAACTAAAACTACGCAGCTGATTCTAAGTAATACTAACATTCTTTCTATTACTATTATTATATAGTGTATCAATCTACAATTACTTATGCGGTGCCGTTCATACACCTATCACTAAAGGTGATAACAATACCAGCAATCCAAGTAATAATAATTGCAGTGAGGACACAATGATCATCACACGTCTGCCTATGTGTTGAACGTGATGAGTGTATTTGTTATTTATAAAATGGGATAAAGCTCTCTGCTCATTTATGCTCAATTTTGCATTTTATTCAAATTACAAATTTATCATTATTGGTGGTGGTGGTGGTAGTGGTAATAACGGAATATGTGTGGAGGTAGTATTATTTAACTTTCCCTCATTATTGTTATTGTCATAAATCTTGATGTGATCTCAAGTAGTAGTGTTGTTATTGACAGCGTCAAGGCTATTGGTGAAACTATTTATATTTTATTCTGCTTTGAAGTGATATTAGTCTCATTCTTGCTATGCTGCACGACGTGCTCGGTGAAGTGTAATACGAAACAGCACCTAGTAAACAGCACAAAGTATTATCGCGAAGAAAAACGACAGTGCGATAAATAAAATGTGGATCGGGTTGGATGATCATGGGAAGAAGAAGAAGCAGGCGGAAAGTAAACCGAATAATAATATCTAAAATCACAATGGCATACTCTGCGGACGTGTAAAACATATTGTTTGATAAAATGTTTGCCATCATTTTTTTTCATCATCAGCATTATTGCCTTCATCATTCAATGTAGTGTTATCGATGATTTTATTGTTAACGTTGGTAGTTCAAGTGTTAACATCAGCACTTTTGTTGTTATTGTTTTCCTTTCTTTTGTGATCATTGTTGCTGTTGTCATCGCTTTATTTTACAATTACGCTGCAGCTTCTTCTGTCTCGTTATGAAAATACTTCTTATCTACTTTTATTACTCATTATTTATCTTTCTTCTATTTTTTTTAACTATTTATGTTGTATAATTACAATAATCGTGTTATTGATTGTTATTACTTAAAAATAAACTTTTGGCAAGGTAAAATGAAAGTAAATGATAATAATAATGCAATCAGTTGTACAAAGTAATATGATCAGAAAGCATAGACCTTCGTATTGTAATATACATGCATCTATACATAAAATGTTTATACAATATTCATTAAAATTAACAAAACAGAAGATTTGGAGAAAATACAAAACATATAATATATATACAGCGTGAAGATATTAATTTATTTTTTGAGAAGCTTTTGATATTTTGTTAAGAAGAAAAACGAATAAAATATTAGAGTGCTTAGTTGTTGTTGTTCTCATTATTCATATTCAGTTTATACAGCATTGCACTCATCTCTTCTGCGTCTTCTCTCAATTTTAGTGTCAAGTACTACTGTCAAGCACCCGCTGACGTAGTTTGGTGAGAAAGTAGTTTTACTCTACTTTGCATTGTTTTGCATAGTGTTAATCGATCCAGTGTACGCAAACGAGCAATATTATATGGGTGATTTGCAAATGCTATCATTGCATCACGATTTGCAAGCAAGTACTGCATCAGAACAGCTTTGTTTTGATTGTTGTCTATCTACCACCTGATTGCACTAGAAGTTCATGTCGCGTTCTGTGCAAAGTGATAGTCAAACAAATATCGTAGATTATGCATGGACTATGAAAACATTGCCTCTGTATCTCATCGCATGCGAATGTTACTGTACAAATGTTTAGATTACTGCGTGTTCTTCATAGCAAACGACGCATTAGCTTCAGTTGCAATCAGCTATAGTAGTAGTTAAGTCATGTTGTTGTAAAACTCCGTTAACGGCTGAATTAGTTGAGTGTTAATTTATAGTGTAGGTGTGCGTAAGAATAACGTCAGCGTCAGCGGTACCGTAAAGGCAAATTTTGTGGTGTTAACGACAAAGTCATCACCTACCTCAAAAAAGTAGCGCTCATCAAGTTCACTGTTTACTTCATCGTACGTATATAGATATTACACATACTCATCTCCATCACTGTTGTATGCGTTATCGTAGCTTTTATCGCTGTCACACTGACATTATCGATGAACTTACTAATCACTTATCTTTTATTGTTATTATTATTAAGGTAGTTTTGATGTTTATACATCAGAAATTTGTTATGCTTTGTGCACAGTACTGTTAATTCCTGGTTCTAAACTAACACTAATGTTGTTGCTATTGTCATTTTTATCACTCTGTTTTGTATTATTGTCAATATATTTTGTACGTATTTACTAATTATTTGCGTTATTAGTTATGTGCATTACATGATTTACTTCACTTTCGTACAAATCAGGTTAACCTTCGTCTGTAACAATTACATTGTTATCAGAAGTCATAGAGGCAGGCTTAGGAGCTGAAACTTTATAAATACTGCCTCATCGTTGCTGAGTAAAAGACGGGGAGAAGGGTGATTTGTCATGTTGCGGAATACGCTGAGTGGCAAACAATGAATCTGAACGAGGCAGTTAAGCGATGGATCGTGCAACATCAGTCATATTATTTATGTGTTTGTCGCTGTTGGCACGGGTAAGGTCAACAGCGTAGTGTGGCGTGTTAGCTCAAATGTAATGGCGCCACTTGTAATCAATTTCGTACTTTAACTTTTATTGTAACTACTATATCTTTAATTGCTTTAGCAATTAGGGTAATCGAGAATTACAATTGCTATTATTTGATCGTTGCTGTGCATTTGTCAATGGTTAAGTTTGTGAATGAGGAGCCACATCCCGCAGTATTGCTTGACAAATAACATTACCAAGGCTGTTACTACTTTACAAAACAGACACATTCACGTATTGTAAAGTATTGCTTTACTTTTTCTAAACGATTTCTTCCTGTTTAGTATTTTCATGTAACTTTGTGTAATTGCCATGTGTAACGGACATGTTAGCGTGGTCAGACATTAAATGATTCAGCGAAGTGAAAACAGTTCTTTTTGTTTATTGATTTGCGTTACTCTGATTAGCCATGTGTAGTTACACTTCTTTCTTCACCTACGTCTTATGTCCGCTATATTACTACTTATAACTCTAAGCGTGTTGTTGCTTTTATTGCGATAGTTTGTGATTTTATAGTGGCACTTTAGAATTGTAAAGGGCCATGCGTGTAAATGGATTGTCATCTTCGTCAATAACATAAAATAATGGAGCTTGCTAGCGTGTATACTAAAATGCATATTTTAGTAGTGGTGTAAAACACATTGTATTCGGCTATTTGCTTTGACTCTGTTGCTCATTAATTGCTTGTGTATTTATCCGTGCTAGCTTATTAATGAAACGTGTATGTCGGGCAGATGATGTGCCTTGTAGCAATTGAGGTTTGCTACCGCAATGACGTGGAAACAGCAGTAATGGCACCGTATTGTTGATGTCAACTTCAATTTCTCTTTTATTTTTATCTGTTTCATTTGGACTATCACTGTTGGTGCGATGCTGATGATTATTATTATTATTATATTATTATTACTACTTACTGCTGATCACGTTACACATATGACGTTCACAGTGGGTTTGTACACACCTCTACGCTAACTGTGATGCATGCTTTGTGTTATTGGCATACTTCGTTAATTGATAGTGTGACAGTAGCCTATGTGCCAAACGTGATTATCTGCCGCGAAGACGGTCATACACATTGTACAAGCCGAGCATAATTTGTTGTGGGGTTAATGTGTTGTCACGGACATACTCGAGCAGTAATCGACCAAAGAACTGAATTTGATCTTACCGAATGCGATTAAGTGCAGCATTACTTTTGTTATTATTACTACTGATACTACTACCACTACCAAAACCCATGTTGCGTGAATAGACTCTGTCAAATCCATGTATGGAATGAAGTACACTTGTCATTGAAAAGACATTGTTGGTTATGGACAGTACTCCACTTTCTAACAAAACCATGTGCAATAACGCACGTTGTTCATAAATAAATGCCTTACTTCATAACTCTCACTCCTACAAACTTTCATTAAGATGAACCGTATCACCCTTCATGCTACAGTGCATAAAATCCATTTCTGATTTATTTTCACTTGTTGCATTCACCTGTGCTTGACCTTTTTTCTCTTTTCATTATTGCTGCAATTGTGTGCCAAATCTTCAATTACTACCATCATTACTTTTACTATTACTTGATTTTCCCTTTGTAAATAAACTAGTGGTTGTGTTAATGTTATCATCATAGGTAGCATCTTTGTTAAATACCTCTTCGCTGCCGTCATTGCTGCCTCATCGGTTATGTGCCACACTTGTCCGTGAGTAGGTATCTGTGCCTAGGACTTTGAGCAGAGCCCCACTCGGGTGTCTGGGAGGGTAGTAGGCATCAAAGACAATGATCTTCACTCTGGCATCACCTGAACGTTGAATTTGACGAATTTGCTCAATATACTATTTATCTGTCATGCTAATAACCTCATCACAGCTTTCGTCATATGTTTCATTTTTTTAATAAACGTTGTTAGTGTTGTTGAATTTATGAAAAATGGTACTTGCAGCATGTCCTTTCGTGTGAGTTTGTTGTTTACTAAACACACTATCTTTATTGATGCTATCATGTTGCAGCATTTTAACGATGCAGGTCATTACTCTTAGTCAGTGAATGTAATTCACATTTGGGAATAAGTCAGGGGCGTAAAAGAGTGCCACCACAGTATCGTTGTTGCCTTCCTGATGCTGTATCTGACGTAATGCCCTTTCAATTGGCACGATGGTCAAGTAGTGCAAATCTTTTACTCATTGTAAAGACAGTGATGAATTGTGAACAATTTGTTGTTGCCTTTGTGTATTATGTGCAATATCATCATCACCACCATCATCATCGTGATCATCATCACCATTCAAATTGTTCACATAACTATACAAGGTATTCTTGTTCTGTCTTTATTTGGGTCAGTTTAAATTTTATTTTATCAAGTTACACTTTTCACGTGCATATGCGGCTTGCATCTGCACCAGCAGTTCCCGTAGTGTAGGGTAGATCGAGTTATTGTACGGTTGAGTAGATTCGTACTATCGAACAATGCGTCGTCATCGAGGGCAGCATGACGATTTCGTACGACGATTTGCCAATACGTCATTTGCATTCATAATGTTATCATCATCACTGACTTTTGCGCCTTATGCTTTATTTTTATTCAGTCTACCATTACTCTTACCGATTTTATCGCTTGTAGTATGAACTGTCTATTTTTCACTTAGTGTACTGTTAGCATCATTATCATCATTGATGAAGGAAAAGCGTCTGTTTTGTTACTCACTCTCATTCAACAAGCGAAGAACAAACCGCAAACGTGCACGGGCCTCATGGGTAAACACATTTGAGTTGGACAAACAATTAGTTGAAACAAAACCGTCACTACGTCCTCGATTACCACTTACTTGCTTATTGTTATTATTTATGTTGTACTTATTATTGAAATTGTTACTTGCATGTTGCTTCTACGTATTTGCATGTCGATCGTTGAAATAAATTCCATTATACGCACTTTGCTCGCAATGTGCAAATAATCGTTGTAGCATTTACTCCGCACAAATACCTTCGTTTTCTCAGGCATGATCATAGTCGAGTGAGTTATGCTAATCATGCTGCAAATCGTCATTACTGTTATGCTCATTATCTTACACATACTTGTAATTAATATCCTAATCACTGCTGCATGGTAAATCTTTGATGCGGTGCAAATCAAAATTTTAATCATGAATATGATATTGCTGCGCTTTATCAAACTCATTCTAACTTTTCTTATCAAGTGTATCATCATCACGATTATCATTATCATTATCTTCATCATCGTCATCATTATAAATATCTGCATACACTGACTCTCATACCTACTAATGGAAATCATTTGCGCCAACATCTTCGTAAAATGGCATTAACTCCTGATCTCGTCGCTTGTTATATGAATTTTCCACAAAACTGTGATCACTCCTTGCATTGTTTGCGAGTATAAAGTTGTCAACGTCATTCATTTGAACAAATTCACGTGTGTGTGCACATAGCTAGGCCTGTACACACATATCACTACTGCACATTATTGTTATCATTAGATAAAGAAGCAGAAGATACATTGTACAGGCAAACTTGCTGACTGGCATTGGCATCAGCGATGTAACACAAATCAACATTTTTTCTTTGCTTTTATGATACTAATATAACAGTATTGCAATATTACGTTAAAGAGAAAAATAGTACGAGAAAAGTTTGAGCTCAACTAAATAACAAAAGAGAAAATCATTCAATTGCAATATTTGAGAAAGTGTTCATAACGTATTTAGAAAAGCAAGAAAAAATTGTTTGTGTTGCAAATACTTTTGCATGTTTACCTGTTTTAGTATTTCATTAACATATAATATTTTCAGCCGTTTATATAAACTATTCAGATTTTTTGCGTATGTGCTTGATAACACATAAATAATAATACTAATGATAACCACACCGATAACATTTAATTACAAAAATTTGACCAAGAAAATAGATGTTTATTTTTTATAAAGTTACGAATTTCCTTATATTTGCGACGCGTACTAAAAAACATATCATTAATATAAATTATACATGTTGCACTTTGATTTGGTGTCCTCAGTGAAACAATCAAATAAACATTTTTCTTTAAAACAAAAAAAAATAAAATAATCCATATTTTTATGACTTCGATATTGGTATAAACATAAAATGTATGAATTTATTACGTAAAAACAATTAGTACGAAATATTTGTGTATATACTATCGCTATGAAAAAAACACAATTATAATTTTAATAAAATTGTTAAGCTACACTTTACGTTGCAAATAAAATCTCACCATACTTTCCACTGATACGCCATTCTTTGCCCTTCTGATCAAGAGCTTGTTTGACCGCACCAGCTACTCCAACACAACACTCACTTTTGATGGTTCGTATGGCACATACGGGCACACTCTGTGTAGGCCAAAACGCACCAACAATCTACTCAAAGGCAGGAGAGTCCATCTCATTTTCTTGCCGCGTGTCTTGCAAAAGTTCTCGTACGATGCGCTGCTGCTCACTCGTGTAATACTGAGCAGCCTTGTGCAAATCATTACAACCTTACACCAACGAAGAGAGAAAATCACTACGATCTCAGTATCGATCACCAATAAGACGACGATAGTTGAGATCACCTTTGAAGATGACCAGTGATGAACGGGGCTAAATGGCATCTTTATTTGCACAAAGTCAGACAGGTGCAGGAGTGTCTGAGGTTAGCTCCACTCTACCGTGTTTATCGTATTCTGTTTTGCACTGCACACGTTGAGTGTAAAAATAACGATTAACAATTCGAGGAGGCAAATCACGGTACTATGATGGTTGAGTTCACACAGTATCGGCGTCTAACAAAAACGTACCCGAGGCAAATGCCTCACGTAATTTGCACACAAACGGCTACAAGATAGAACGTAGCATCATTCGTCGTTGCTGCGCAGTTTCTTCTGTCGTTTACGGTTTTGATGCAAGATCAACATGACCAGAGCCGTCGTGCATCACTGCCTTTTACGCATCACTGTCGTTATACGTTTGCTAGAGTGTCTTGAGTAACAACTAAACATCACGTGGGGTAACATCCGAGACGTAGTATGGCATACACTTTACATGATATGTTACGGTAGGTTTCTTTACAGAGTTCGACGTATGGTGCACAAATCACAAACCGAAGCAAAAATCAGCAATACACTACACACCTACATTATCCATAACAATGTCAATGTGATTGCAGACATTTTGCTTTGTGTGCAGCACTGATTGCGTTTTGTGTGATTTGTGATGTACATCTTTGTGTGTAGTAGTAGTAGTAGTAGTAGCAATACGACAATCATGCTTGTCAAGTTATTTGACAGTGTTAATAATACTTTGTATATACTCTACAAGCTTTGTACTGTTATTGGCAATCAAGAAACTATCTTGCCTCAAGGTTGCCATTTTTTACACCTCACGTAATTTCCGCACAGCACGTTACGCCTCAGTTTCGTTGTGTTCATGTTTCTTGTTATCTAACACATTTGTAGCATCATCATTCTCACTTCCATGTGTTGTATTCGTGGATTCACTAGAGTTGTCAGCGCCATTATTTTTTTACGTGTGAGAGTGTGTGGCAGAAAGTTGCTACAGCGTAAACATCGATAGGTCTAGACCATTAGCCCACAACATTCACCGTAGCAAAACAGGCAAGAAATCTAAATCAGCCTACCATGGCACACAGCTTAACATAGGTAGCACTCGTAGATCGAGAAAATTAAGCAGTAAGTCCGCCTTTTCACGGTGAAAGATATCACGATACGGGCCAAACGGCGGTGGATCGATCAGGAGCAATCCACTTCCTGCAGGGTCAGCTAATTCGCTATACTTGACACAGTGACCACACTACACCTTCTCAGACGTTGTTGCAGGCTTATTTGCACTACAGTAACTCTTTTTTGCATCATGTTTGTCTGATGATGTAGTTGTGCTTGCGACAGCAGAGTTACTTTCATGCATTGCACAAGTCTAGGTGGTGTTGTTTTGAATATGTGTATTGTTACTTTCATATTTTTCTTCTTCAATATCTCTTTTATTATAGTTAGTATCTACTGATGGCAGAGGAGTCGGCAGCTTAATAACAATACTGTGATCAAGCAAGTGTGAATTAGTAGCAGCAGCAGCAGCAAGAGAAGTAACGGTGCTTTTATGCATTGCAACACTTTCACGAGCAAGAAAGTCTGTAGTTAAATATTGATGTGAAATGTCACTTACACTCACTAATCCTTGTGTACAAGTTACATTACACTCTTGTGAAGTTAATGGGTTTTCAATAATGTACGGTGTAATTAAATTCACCGCGTAATTTTCACTGTTATGACAATTTTTGAACATTACACAATGGCCATCATTACTACTATCATTATTTTAATAACTACTATTACTTATTTTGTTATCACCATAGTTGCTGCTATTGTTGTAGTTGTCACGTAGTAACAAATATTGCCATAGCAAGTGATAAAAATAAATTTCACCATGCACCCATGGTATTTGGCCTCATCGTGGTGCGATGCATTGAAACATATTTAATTCATGACTGTCTACTGCACCTTGATTATGTGTTAAGATTAGCGCACGATGTGCAATGTCCTCTGTGCACTAGTCGTACTCAGTCGTAAAGGCGTAGTTGCGCAGTCACGCAGGGACGATAAGTTGACCAGGCAGTGGTGGAACTGCCTTGTTGCTCTGCGCATCTTCAATAAGTTTACGAACGAGTGTCTATGCCATAGATGAGACGTTAGCAGTAGTGTCGGTAGTCTTGTCGGAAGTTTGGGCTTTGACATTTTAGTCGAGAGTTCGCTTTAGCACTGCAGGAATACGCTTATTCATGGTGACGGAGCGAAACTCATTAGCCCCAGCATCACGGAAACGAACCAGTGTAGGTAAACGAACAGATTTATTTTACACAATGGCTTTGAGTAATTGTAGCAAATCTTTTGCACAACTTCATATCCCTACGGAGCAGCATCCACCAACATTTGTACTCGATACGGTAGTAGTTGCAGACGCCAAAGATCGTTGATCAAGTGGCGTAATGTGACTGCCTTGTAATTATGATGCTGGTGGTGATGGTGATGATGATGATGATGACAGAACTGTGTGAAGTGCATAACCACTTCGAACCAGAACATAATCGCGTGGACGTAGTACATTGAGCACTGGACAATAATCATTGAGACCATCACCAATGTAAATGATGGTAGGGTCAATGAGACGTGTGGTGGCTAAGATGCGGTGCATAATGCGGCTCTTACACATTTGTGGTCGTCCATTCGCTAAGCATAACGAGCAGTTATGGCTATGGGGCTCATACCAACCCAAGCGACAACGTCGAGTATGTGCTTTGTTGTACAAGTCATCACGTTTGGCCTCGTCATCGTTACATTCATTGACAACAAACTCACTTATTTCGACTTTATTGTGACATTTCACTGTTTGCAGTACATTACTGTTGTCATTATTTGTCTTGTTAACATTTTATGATGTATTACCTTCATCAAGAGAGATAAACGGATTACTGTGTATCTGTGTAATGAGCGGAGACGGTGTAAAGGCGGCAGGCAAACATTTTTGTAAAATGGTCTAGACAAATAGACAATTAGCATCACTGGCGATATCTACTTCGATATATGGTGGGATGATGTGCTATAGCGCACTAGTGGGCATTGTCACTGCACTGTTTGCACTACGGATTGACTGCAAATATTACAAGACATCATTCATATGAGGGTCAATATGAATGTCCGTGGGCGAAATAACATGTTCAATTTGCTGCTTTGAAAATGGTGCGATAAGTGTGTCAATCAACTTGGTTCACTGCAGTGTTTTACTTTCCTGCATCATACTCCGCATCATTGCCTTTCTACCTAATTTGCACGGAATTACTTCATCACTGTTGCAGTCAATCAACGTGTGATCAAAATCAAATACAACCAGAAAAGACTGACGACCAACTGCCGCTTGCGACATATTTTTTTTTTGTTTTTCTTAATAATCTTTACTTATTTTTGACTACTCCAAATAAAATAACACTTACTTTTTACTTTCTATTTTTTAAATATCTGTCAAATAACTACTACTCTGCTTTGCAAACAAAATAATCAAAAACATGTAATGAAGTTTGAAAAGTCATAGATTTATTAAGTAAACATACTCGTTCACTTAAAAAAATACACTTGATAATAATAATGATAACAAGAAAACGTGTCGATTTTTATATACACTTAACCGATGTAAATTTTTTATTACAAAAGTAATTCCATATTGTATAAGTATAAACAAAAATACATTTTTACTGTAAATAAATGAAGAATTATATTAGTAGTAAAGAAGAGTATAAAAAAGGATTTGCAAATATGTCATCACAGATGGAACCAGAAAAAAAGAAAGAAAAAAAATTGGGAAAAATAAAAACGTCAGCACGATGAAGATTACAATAATAATATAACAAGAAAGATAAAATAAAAAAAATACACGGTATGTAACAATAAAAGTATATATACACATATTCATACTTACTATTTACAACAATGTTGATAGTATAGAACAAAATGAAAAAGCTGAAAAAATAAATACTACAATGTTGACGAACGAAAAAATATATATCTAATTTACATTTGACTGTGTCGATAAAACACCGCATTTACGGCGTTTCTTATCTACTTCTCCACATTTGAGTGTCGATTGAGTGTAAGCAGAGGTCGAACAATGCCATCATCTAGCTAATAAATCCAGCCGTGTATCTCCACCTCATCGGTGTGCAATAGAATTGGCTTGTTTTGCGCAGACGCAAACACATCCTATGCATTTTGCCGGCTTCACACTCGCTGAATAATGTGTGATTCAACAATGTTCTACAGCTGAGCAAGTACATTCAGTTCACATAATGCGTTCAAGTGATTTCGTGCAGGAATTTCCTAAATCATACGTCGTCAATGTCGCTTCTTTACCGATGACACATGTAGTATTCAGTGATCTGCTAACCCAACTCGACTGTCATTTAGCGCAGCTGTTACACCACCGCACTTGTAATGACCTGCTACAATGACATGCTCAACCTTCAAGCAATCTACGGCATACTGAATAACCGCCAGTGCGTTCAAATCACTACTGCACACCACATTCGCCACATTACGGTGCACAAAGACGTCACCTGGGTATAACCCTACAATCTCATTAGCCGGCACTCGACTGTCACTACACCCAATTCACAGATATTGTGGTCGCTGTTGTTTTGCCAACTCGGCAAAATAACGAGGATTGAGCTGAGCCAGTTCATGCGCTCATTGCTTGTTGTAATCCAACAGTGGCTGAATACCACTACCACGTGGTGGCTGTTACCGCTGCAAAGACTGAATAACTTTCTTACCAAAAAAATTAACTGCCTGTGTTGTCATCAACGATTCTGGATTAGCGCCATTATTATCTATTGGCTAGATAGTTTCTGTTGTAATTATGTTATCTTTATTTTATGTGACACTGTGCGTATGTTAATTTGCTTTGAGTGTGCTACTATTGATAATGTCATCTGAGTATTATCTGCTTAAATTTAAATATTCATTGCTATTATCAACACGATTACTGCTGCTGTTGCTGCTGCTGTCGTCGTCAATATTAGTAGTGATACTTTTGCTAGCATACCGGCAATTGTTGTAAAGTGTACATGAGCAAAATATTTTTTGGCCTCGTGCAAGTAGTGCAGATGTTCTAGCCAGCCTCATGTTACCAAATTCAAATAACATTTTCAGTTCAATTATATCTATAAAAAGGAAGAAATTTGTGTTACTGGAACAATGTGAGATGATGCTGCTAAATTACGCAAAGTTATTTTTTAAAAAACGAAAAGTAAATTTAATATATTGAAAAAGTAAAATTGACATTTATCGGCTTCTCATATCATTTTTTTTACATTTTTTTCGCAAGAGTACATGCTGTCATTACAAATATTGAAAAAAAAGTAAAAGATATTTGATGTAGAATTTAGTAAAGATAATTTTGAATAAGTAGAGGAGAAGAAAATATTGTTATATGTGAAAAGTATTATCGACACTAAATTAGATTCGTTTTGATATTTCTAAGTTAAAGAAAAACAGACAAAAGTATAGAAAATTAACATAAAAAATATTTGTATATTATAGTTTTGATTTTTTTTGTTAATCTTATTGTGATCAGTTAGGCTAAGATACTTTTCTTTCTTTTTATAATTGCATATATCTTAGCGCATCAAAATGCTTTAATTTTCCGGTTTCACCTAGTGCATAATTTTTTTTTTGCAGCTATAAATATAATTTACTCAATTAACAACAAAAATTTAAAGAGAACTATATAATTTTGACTGCTTTTATTTTAAATATACGAAAAATCTGACTATAGCAAAGGAGTTAGTTTTTGATGTGGTGAAAAAAAAACTCATTCAGATATAAGTACATAAAACTTTCATCGGAAATTTGCATGTGTACGATTGTGTCTAGCATTACAACTCCACTTTGATAAAATTTGCCTGTATATAAAAATACCTAATAATTTTTATTTGATATTGTAAACGTTAAAAACAAAAATTAAATAGATGTAAATATAGTCCTTGAAAAAAAGATATACATATTTATATATATACCTGTTTAATGCGTTTGTGAATATCTAATAAACACCGCCTCTAACGCTGTTGCAATTTTTTTCTTTATATTACAAAAACGTGTCAACGTAAGTAATGGCCGAAGCATACCATCATCAAGTGAGTAAACCCATCCATGTACTTCTAACTCTTGCTGAGGTGCCAGTGCAGAGGGCAGCTGCGGTGCGTGTCGAGTGCCTGGTGCGTAGTGCAAATGATGCGTTTTGGCATACTGGGGTCGCACAAATACATGTGGTGTATTCAGCACATCAAACCCATCCTGCTCGTTTTGCTGTCGCCATCGACGCTGCAGGATGCGACAATTTGCCAAATGAGACAACTGCTCTAACACATTAAGCTAACACAACACACTGAGGTGTTCTGAGACAGGGATCTCATCAGTCACCCTGTCCCATCACTTGTTCTTGATGTCCGTTACCTGCATAATTCAGTGATCGGTTAAGCCAAGGTTATCACCACGCATGGCGGCTGTCACACCACCACACTTGTAATGACCTGCAATGATCACATGTTGTACTTTTAGACAATCTACTGCAAACTGTAAGGCAGAGAGGCAATTCAAATCAGACAAGGAGAAGATATTGCCAATATTACGGTGCACAAAAACGTCACCTGGGTGTAGACCAACGACCTAGTTAGCAGGCACACGACTGTCACTACACCCAATTCACAGATACTACGGCTTCTGCTCCTTTGCAAGTTATTTGAAGTAGCCCGGGTTGAGCTTGGTCATTTCATGTGCTCATTGCTTGTTGTAATCCAGTAACGTTTGCACCCCACGATGACCTGGTGGTAAACGTGGGTAGCCGGCCTGTGCCTAGGCATTCTCACGAGCCCTGGAACTCTGAATGGAGTGAAGAGTGTTTTGAGCTAAGAAGCGTTGAATCTACTCCAGTGCATGGCGTGTTTTCTATTCTTACGCACTCTTCTCACTTTGCAGCAATGACTCATGATGCAAATCTATATTACCGACGTGTTCATTTTCACTTTGATGATGATGTTAGCTACCCATAGTGTTGCTGGGTGTTTGTCCTGTTACACTGCTCATTGCGCCATCATGTGCGTGATATATTTGACTCTTATTCTGTGTGTCATGTATTGACTTTGATGACGACGATGATGATGTCGATGATGTGGCGGCTGCCATGGCGGCTACCACATCATCAATGTTATCGGATTGTAACTAGACACTGCTAAAGTCACCAAATGTGGTGCGTGGACGAAAATGACGCTAAGGCTCACTCGCAGCTACTTCGTCATCGCTCTTGATAACACGTCTGTCAAGTTTGTTAAGTTTTGAATTATCACTACTAGCAGCAGCAGCAGCAGCATTACCACCAATACCACTACTACTACCTCCGATAACATCTGAATGAGCATGGCTACAATCACAGCCATGTGTAAACAAAGACGATAAACTATTGTCAGTAAAAGGAACTGCTCCATCTTCTTGGGCTTGAGCCACTTTTTCTGCCTACTTAAAACGACCAAACGGACCACCGTACGTTTGCACATCCATCGCTGACGTTGATGTTGACGTTGATGTGGGTGATGTTGTATGATCTGCGCTGTCATTTGATGTCTTGTCTGTTTTACTTGTATTGCCGGTCAGTGTACTTCCACACGCACGCAACGCTGCAATCAGTGAAAACGGCAACGAACATGACGACAGTAATGTGTGGCGAAATGGTGCACTGGTAAGTAGTGCGGCTTTGTGACTTAAACCACACGTGTTTTGTGAGCACAACCGTCACATCGTTATTAAACTGTTTTGCTGTTGCTTTACTACTAATTTTCTTTCTTACCAGTATATGAAAATAAAATTTTAAAGAACAAAATGGAAATATATTGAAAGTTGAATGTAAAGATAAAATGAAAATGGGAGTGAGAGATAAATACAATAAAAATAGTTTAACACCTTTATTTCAATACATTCTATATTTTGTATGCGTGTTTTTTTGTAGAATAGTATAACGAATAAACAATCAAAACGTTCATGATCGTTATAAATTCATTAATTGATAAAAAATAAAGTGCTATTTTTAAGGTACATAGCCGTAATATGCAGAGCATTGTACGAAATCTTGCGGTACTTTTTAGTGTGAATAATGCAGCTTCTACTTTTGTGATTTTATTTGATTTTGCAATTATTTACACACCAGTAAACGGCAACCGTGACACATAAATTTGCCATCAATAAAGCAGTCTTGTGGAGGGGCAATACAGCGATGATGAAACCATACAAAACATCGCGCACACTACACAATCTTGTCCTTGCAAAGTAACAATGGTACGATTGGAACAAAATGTAACTGTTACTTACAGCATGCTTTCTTATTATTGTTGTTGTTGCAGATGCTGTTTACATCCATGTTTGACATGTTATGTTTTGTACTGTTAATATGCTAACATTCGGAATTTGTTTCTCAAATTTTGCACAACATGTTCGCACATCAAGATATGTTGATGTTACTCAATCATTATCGTGTGGCCAAAGTATAGAGTGACGGTAAAGATGAGCTTATTCATTGCCCCAATGTAAATTATGCATTATCACCGATTACTCAGCCGTAATCACGCAATAGTAAATTGTTATCGTCATCAAGGTGTACACGCTTGCCTTTTATGTTGACGTAAGTAGAATTATTTACTGAATGCTGTTACTTCTTACTAGTGTGGACTTAACTATGATGCATAAAACTATTCACTTACATAGAATGATGAACGTGTGTAACAGCCTACAAAAGTTGCACTAATGTTTGTAAGCGATGTGTGAGTGCAACTACAAACATTTCTCTCATGTTTTTTGTGATTTATTAATCACACTACACTTCATTTTTCCCAATTCTTCTGTTGTTATTGTCATTGCCAGCTGCAGTAGTGGTGACATCAGTTTATGTTACACATAATTACTCTTGTTACTTATACTGTACTGATTTTATAGAATACGGAGGTGTAAAAGTAAAAGACGAAGACGCTTTTGTATTGCTGCCTTTGCGCAGTACGTTGCAAAATTGTTTGAATGTAGTACACTTACACAAATTAGATCATAGCAAATGGGTGTGATGACTATTTATCAACTTAGCACTAATACTATTGCAATCATTACTAGTAAAACGCGTATCATTACTATTAGCATTGTAAACATTTGTACAGGAATGCTACTTTGTCAAATTTTGTGTACTAATACTCTATTTTTGTGTCAAGGACTACTCTGGCTTTGATTACTTTTATTTGCACAGCTACTACTATTATTGAACATGAAACGGTGCAGTTGTGTGTGAACAATCTACGCTTGCTTGTGCATTTTGAAGTTCATTCATAAAAGGACCAAGTTGTCGATTAAGTTCTTTCCGATCTTATTGTATTAATGATCAATGAATGGGTGCTCGTTCAAGTTGCAGCTCATCACACACTGGACAGTGTGTTTATGCACTTCACTTACGCGCTTGTAGAATAAATCGAGCAGACAACTTTGCCACATTTTCGCAAAATTATGAAGTAAAGTTGCTATTATCCGTTTGCATGGATTACAACATGAGTAGTCACAAGGCGCAGATGAGTAGTCGTGTTCATACAAATTTGTTAGTAACATAACATGCTTTACTAGCAAGCTTTTGTGCAGGCGATAATGACATTTATTGCAATGATGGCATTGACTAACAACTCTTTTCATTTATATTTGGCTTGCGAGATAAAGTTGCTTCATTAAAAATACTTAAGTTTGACGAGTGAGTTTGGTTGTTTTATTCAGTTTATGCTTTACGATTATAACACTCATGTGAAGTTAGCAGTAATGGGTTGCTAATTAAATGAGAAAGTTTCGCAAACTAATTTATTTGCTTGCAACGTTTTATATCAGCAATAAGCTGCAGTCAGTTGCTTGTACTTTCACTTCACAAACTTGTAGTCAACAATGACGACACAACGTGCGACGGTAGATTGAAAGTTGTACGTAATGCATTTGTATCATCATCATCATCACCATTATTATCATTATCATTTTCTTTTGGCACCAGTTACTACTTATTCGATTACAAGTAAAAGTTGTCATTACTTCAGCTATTTTTTATATTTGTGAGACTATCAGTAACATTTTGATTAATATTATGATTACTTTTTTTATGTGTATTGTCAACGTTACTACTTTCCCTCGTGTTAAGAATGGATGTTTGATTAGTAGTATTATCACT
Organism: Blastocrithidia nonstop; assembly: GCA_028554745.1. Lineage (NCBI taxonomy): Eukaryota > Euglenozoa > Kinetoplastea > Trypanosomatida > Trypanosomatidae > Blastocrithidia > Blastocrithidia nonstop. The sequence continues at coordinate 329,459 of JAQOTN010000015.1, read as the reverse complement.
TACTTTTGTCAAGTTACAGTGTTGTCGCTTGTCGTGTGCACGCACCGAAATAAGTGCTGGTGTACGTATTTGCTATTGAATACTGGTGATACGTACAAAGTAGTGTACACTTACAAATTATGCCTGTTCGTCATCAAGCAACGTTGTACTTGATGATGATTAGGAGGAGGAGAGTTGTTAGTAAATATTTTTATTATTAACAATCTTTAACTTACTAATTACAGCTACCTGCTGCTTTTACGAACACGTCTGTACATTTTTTGGTGTATTTTATTTTTATGACAATTGGTTTTATTATTACTACTTCTGTTAATGTTATTGTGAATGCTGTCGTTGTCGTTTGCATGAACGAGGTAATTCCAAGTTGAGCACCTGCTTTGCACGATTAGTAAATTGTTTTATTTCCTTTATCGTAATTACAGTGAGAAGTGCTATTCCTAATCGTAGAATAGGTCGTTTGGGTTTCATCAATATTGCTCTGTAACATAATGCACTTCACAAGATAGGCTGTTACTGCATTATCGTAGACAGCACACAAACAGCAACGTCATCGGTAAACGTGCCTAAAGTTGAAATCGATGTCATAGACATTTCTGATTTACGATGACACAATCGATAAAGGGTTGCCGAAGTTGTTGAGATCTGACTACACATAGTGTGTAGAAATTTATCACACTTATCAGTGATTTTGATATGTGATAGTTTAGCTAATTCAATGTTTACATGCTTATTTGTTGTTTATCTTTGAGGTAGAGGTAGCAAATGTGCAAGAACAATTTGCGAACTCAATTATTTGCATAGTTGCGTCAACTATCTATCAGACATTGTGACAGGTGTCTGTTATGTTTCAACTTTCTTCAAAATGTTTTCTAAGAGTGGAAAACAAAATTTCCACTTTTTCTCTATTTGATATATTATAAGATTTTATCATAAAAATATAAAGTTTTAGATAAATAAATATTGAGCAGAATTGCCAAAGTTAAATAAATGTAGTTGATATCAGTCAAAAAAAAGAAGATGGGGAAATAGTGTTAACAATCATAAATAATGTTATACTTAACAAGGATATGTTGTTTTATAAAAAAACTGAATAAGTTTAGCAAGTAATCGAATAAACTTGTTGACTTACAAATGATTTGCTGTGCGCTAATCAGCTTTGCCGTTTTTCTGATTGTAAATGTTTTGAAGAAGGAGAAAACATAATTTATGAGCAATGTATGGAGCAATATATATATGAACGATTTTTGTTAATAGCAATAATCAAACAAAAAAAGCTAAAAAGAAGTGTATATATACAAGATTGTACAGTAAACTAATCGTATGTGTGTTAAATAAAAATTTACAAAATAATATCATTACATGAGCTTTCACGCAAAATTATACACTTTAGTAGGAAGAAACAACTAACATTACAAAATCATATATCATTGTATAATTATCTTTACGTTTTCATCATCACACTTCCGCGGAGTTGCTATAACATTTCCTTTACTACCTTGGCTGCCGTTTTTGCTGAAGATCGTGTTGTTGACTATGGAGAAGAAGAAGAAGCTGATAATGATGATGATGATGATGATGATGATGCTCTCATGTTTGTTACAATTGGCGATGTAGAAACAGAGCTTTGATGTTGATTGGGGTAAAGCATATCGTTTGATTGACTTTTGCTTGATTATCTTTGCATGCCCAATACATCAGCTCCAGACTTGACATATTTGTCAATATTAATGTAGTGATTACTATTATTGTCTTTGAAACTGTTGTTACTGTGTGTATTATTAATTGTTTTCTTGTTGTTAGTAGTTACACTAGCTCTGTTTTGCAAAAACGTACCGTGACAAAAATTATCTTTGCGCACCGTTGCGTTGTGAGAATTGTTTATGTGTGACGGTCGACGTCATTTGTCATCGTATGAAGTGAATGTATTTGTAGTCATTGATCGTCTAAAGTTAGTCGCACTTGCTGCAAATGTATGCTTGTTATTGGAATCGTTAAAGTTGTTTGTTCTGTCAGATCGAGCACTACGTGGTGTGACATATGATGTGCGAACAGTAAATTTGTTTGGTAGATGAGTTATGTCATTTCTGCTATTCTTGTTTGCACTAATGGTGTTACCATGATCATTCAAACTGTTGCTTCCTTTATTAGCAGCAACATGGTTGTTGTTAGTGCGAATAACTTCGTTACTGACTTTGTTAGTGTATACGTTGCATAGATTGGCTCCCGTTAGATATTTTTGCTTGTCTGGAGTTCGTTGTAAATAATGCAGGTTTTGTGGCTGCCCTACTATCAAACTTTTTTGTGTATGATTGTTGTTCATGTTAACATATTATACACTACCAACGCTATTATTGTGCGTTCTTTACTTACGTTTTCATTACTGCTATAGTTATTGTTGTGATGTATTATTGCTTTGCACTGCAATTACATTCTCACTTGTCTCATTAATAATGTTGTTATGGCATTCATAATCAGATAACGAAGTGGCAAACAATGACTTGATAGCACATGGAGCGGTGCGAGAAAGGCGATGTGCATTATAATTTAACATTTCACTACCACTATTGTTATTATCACCAGTAACATTAACCTTATGACTGCTACTATTGCTGTTGTGATTAATTTGTGTGTCATTATTATAATCAGGAGATTGCATCAATGACTGAGGTGTTCGCTTTTAATCACTAGTTAGACACGATTCAATCTCATCCAATTATTGCATTTGATTTTACATTCAGTTTGGCTAGATTATTCGTAATTTAGGTGATCGGCGTAGACGATGATGATGATGATAATGATGCTGTTGTTGAACTGGTGTGCACAATTACGTGTTATCATTATTGTTATTACGTGGAATAATATCATCAAAGTGTTGTGTTTATATATTAGAGTTGTAAAACTAGTTATTATTTTTATTATTGTTAACGTGCCCAATGATATTTTTAGTAACATTTGTGTCATGGTCTTCATTTTGAAGATCACCATCAATAAACATTTATGTTTTCTACTACTTTTCATTTCTTATTGATGTTATTCTTGATTGTATTGGTGTGGTGAAATCAATTTCATTATTGTCATTTATCGGCATCGATATATTTTCATTACTATTATAATCTTTCTTACCATTTATAGTTACATTAGTACTAATACCGTGAATGCTACTATCATCGTTGTTTTTGTTCAATGTTTTTGTAAGACAGTAATGATTGTCGTCATTGACATAATCAGCTCGCACTTCAGTTTCCATCAGTCTGTCTTATCCACCACCTTCTCCACCATAACTATAAATATGTTTCAAAATATTCTCTTTATTTTTGTGGCTTTGGTTTGATGTGGTGACCTAGTCATCTGTACAAGTATTACTTTTATAATTTCCTTCACGTAACTCACTCAAAAAACGATCTTGTAATGCAGTTAAATGTGTATTATCGTGCTAAACTGGTAGCTTTAACTGTTACAAATGTTTATATGTCAAGTCATATAATGACAGTAGTGCACTTAGCTTCTTCTCTGATTAGACAAGTCGTTACTCACGCAATGCAAGTATTTCTTATTTCTGTGCTAATTACTGTTAACGAATACCCATTGTTAATTAACACTACTACTTCAGTTGCTTTGTTAGCTACAATAAATCATGAGATTTGTCTGCTTCAGCTCAAAGCTTTGCATTTGTCTACTTTTATTTTTCCTGCTGGTGTTATTTTTCATGTGAGGTGAGCACTACGGAAGAAAGTTTTTGCTGCTCTCACATGTCTCGTAGTTGTAGATGACTTTATTAGGCGAGAAGTGCATTGAGCCAAAGCTGTGTACGTAACGTAAAAGCATGCAAGTGTGAAAGTTGCAATGCTGTTGGCAAATTATTTTCCTCCTCGTCAGATTGCAACCTCTTTATGATAAATAACAGCTAAGATGAAAAATGTGCACTAGCATTTATTTCGTGCTCATGATGATGTGTATTTGCATGTGTTTACATTTGATTTTGTTTCATAGTAGCATTGCAAATGGTATTAACAACTTTTGAGAGAAGACGACCTACTGCTATGAGGTCATTACGTTGACATCGCAGCAGCTGTTACTTACTTTTTTATGTGTTTATAGGTTGTACTTGAGTAAATGCAGACATGAGCGACGTGAGCACAAAAAAGGTGTGTTGTGGGGCAGTTTACTAGGTAATAAATACATGTGGCAGAATGACGCTACTCGCAGCAGTCCTCATATACATGGATCACACTTGATCTTACACAGCCGCACCTTGAACACTGTTCGTGTAAATTATATTACTATACTTGTTGTTGCTTTTTGTATTATAATTATTATTATTGTTAGAAATTGTAGCTTGTGTTTCTCACTGACCATGAATACCACTATTCATACTGTTGCCATGTGATGGATTTCTTAATGGCAAATTTAATGTATTTAAACGATCTACCTCGTCTAATTTTACAGCATTACAATCAAATGTATCTCGAATAGACACTGCAGTATCGGTCAATTATTCTGGTAAAGTCGGTAATGCCACAAAGCAAACAACATCCGTAGCAGTAATTTGACCATTGAAGTGTAAATTAACACTATGCACTAATGCCAAGACACTCACCAGGCTAATCAACAGTCGTCATATTATTTCCTCACTTCAGGTGCTGACACTGTAGCCGTATGCGGTGGTGTATGGTTGGTGTGCAATACGATGTATGTACTACTCTAATGTAAAACGCGGGTGCACCGGCAGAAAAGTACGGTGCCCTTACGAAGACACAGTTGTGTCAAACAACAGTGTCGTCAGTGTGGCCACATATGACTTGTAAATTGAAAAAGGCATCCTTGATAACTAATGTCACATCAACCGTGAACCTTTTTGAGAATACTACGATATTGATGAAGATGGTTGTAAAAGGTGCTACAAAGGCACGAAGCAATCAAACTGAGCACATAAATCAACAGACGCTGTTTCCTTTTCATCATAAGCAACTTTTGTACTGTTAATGCGCTCGTTCATACTGTGCAAGGTTACAATTGGCGGTAATGCAAAACACGCCGCCAACGCAGCAGTAGCATGTAATGGACGAGTTTTGAATGACAAACGATTAAGCTTACTGAGTACATTGACATATTGTTAATAATCTTTTCTGTGCTACTGTTTCTGTGCTTTGTTCTCTATCATAGATAAATTACAATCATTTTGTGCAAAATAATGCGAAGCTGCAAATACTTGTTGTTGTAGGGCTAGACATTTCGAAAATAATTAGCAGAATGACATGCCAGCTTATTGTACCTAAACACCACTTTCATTTGCATTGATGTAATCACTAGATGACACAAAACGCTAAATAAAAACAGATGGTACGGTTGTGCAATCATCATGTTGACACATATTTAAGAATGTTTGATGTGCCTTGAACTTGTACAGTCGATGAGTGCCGCTTCTAGAAACTTATTTGTTGTCATTACTAACACCGCTATTTTGTAGCATACTACTTTACATTTGACCTGCTCAGTAATGTAATTATTATAAACAACACCACTATACTAACAATACGTATTTTTTTAATAAAATATATACCAATATTGATCAGATTGAAATAATAAAAAAACTTTGATATACATATCAAATGATTATTTTATCACTAAAACAACAATGTGATGTCTACATTCATTTTAGGCATACTTACAACATGTTACAACAAGATAATTAAATATACTTTACAATTTAATTTTTATAAAAATTTAAAAGAAATAAAACAGCATAAGTTAAATAAGTAAAACACAAAAAGATTGAAATGAGAAAACGTACCTGTGGGAATTTTTTACTGCAATTACGTAGTGAGGTGATTACAGAATACCAATCTTGTTTGCTGTCTCTAACGCGTCATGGGCAGCAGAGAGACGAATGTACGCCTTCTTAAGACCATCTGGACGAATTAGTGTATTCACCTTTACTGCACGAACCTGGTACAGCTTACGCATAGCCTTCTTAATTTCTGTCTTGTTTGCACGGGAATCTACGATGAATGTGAGAGTGTTGTTCTCTTCAATCTTTTTCATTGCCTTATCTGTGGTCAACGGATAACGAATAACACGAAACGAGTCCCATTTGCTTTGAATTGCCTTGACATTGTTAGTTGGCTTAATTTCGGCGGGCTTGCGGTATGTATGCGGGCGGCGGAATTGAGGACGAGTGTATGTCTTTCGGGTGCTAACACGGATCACTTTGGTGGCCTTTGCCCCTGACGCAGATTCTTTTGTAGCACTCTTTTTCATGCTTTTCAGCGCTACTTTGTTTGCTTTGGTTGGTGCCATTATGTGTGATTTTCTTGTAAAAGATAATTGATAAGTTTTATTTGTTAAATAAAAAATAATTAATAAAATTATCATACAATTTATGATTGAAGATGTCACAAGTAAATGTACAATAAAGCAAAGCAAAAGATGTAGTAATTATATTTGAAATATTTAGTAATTCACATTTACAAGTGTAAAATAAACTCATTTATTTTAACATGCTACTAATAATGATCAGTTCATCTTATGTTTATAAGTGTAAATAAAGTAATTTTTACGGCAGAAAATGTTTGTAAATCAATGGATTGTCAATTACCTTCATAGATCAGAGTTCATGCGGCAATGATGAATAAAAGCAAAGAAACAAATTGCTTTGACAAATACACAACATAAAATTATAATAAAAAATAAAAATTAGTGAAATAAATTAATTAAAAAATTATTGTAATATGAATGTGCTAATCTGATTACAGAATACCAATCTTGTTTGCTGTCTCTAACGCGTCATGGGCAGCAGAGAGACGAATGTACGCCTTCTTAAGGCCATCTGGACGAATCAGTGTATTCACCTTTACTGCACGAACCTGGTACAGCTTACGCATAGCCTTCTTAATTTCTGTCTTGTTTGCACGGGAATCTACGATGAATGTGAGAGTGTTGTTCTCTTCAATCTTTTTCATTGCCTTATCTGTGGTCAACGGATAACGAATAACACGAAACGAGTCCCATTTGCTTTGAATTGCCTTGACATTGTTAGTTGGCTTAATTTCGGCGGGCTTGCGGTATGTATGCGGGCGGCGGAATTGAGGACGAGTGTATGTCTTTCGGGTGCTAACACGGATCACTTTGGTGGCCTTTGCCCCTGACGCAGATTCTTTTGTAGCACTCTTTTTCATGCTTTTCAGCGCTACTTTGTTTGCTTTGGTTGGTGCCATATTGCAAGCTAATGACTACTTTATATTTTAACATAAATATAATTTTTCAGAGTAAGTTTGTTTTGGTGCAAAAGCATATTGTTGAAAACAAAGAAAAGAGAAAGAAAAGTTTTTTTTATAAATATACATGATTTTCTGTTAGTATGTGCAAAAGCATAGTATCATAAACTTACATATAATTGTGCAAATGACTATCGTGTTGACATTTACACAACAAACTTCACAATAGAAAACACAAAGGATGATGAATTTTTGTCTACTACATATGTATGACGATCCTAATAACGTCATTATTACATAATCAACAAAACGAAAAGCATCAAATGCTAATTTATTCATTGATATCACATAAAATTATTATAGGAACATGACAAATTTGTTAATTTATCTAAAAGCAACTCTTATAAGCTTAGAATTTTCTATGATAATGAATATATGTTATTGTATGACGGTAACTTAGTACTTACCTTTATAAAATGTTTTTTACCGTATATGTTGTTCTTACGTAGATCTTTGCTACAAAAGTGCGCGAACAGAAAGTAGCAACATCAAAAACAAGAGTGTATGAAAAAAAACATCATAACATTGACTAATATATATATTTTGAGAGTAGTTGGTGTTCTCGATCTTTAGCCATTTACACGTTTAGCCTTAGGACAAACAAAAATAATAATCACACATCAAAGTAGTATTTATAAGTATTATCAGTTTATAATACTTATTCGTTTGCTTGATTGAATTTTTTCTGTACTCTATGAAAATTAATCTAAATAATATTAAGATATTAAATTATATAGTGTTTTTTACGTCAGACTTACTTTCTGAACAATAAAAACCTTGTTAGTAATAATACTAATATTATTATTTAATACCGTATTATAAATTTTATTAACACTACTATCTTGCGCGCTTCTTGTCATTTTCCACAAGTGTAGTTCAGTATTACACACTTCTACGCTCATCTGCAGGAATTTGAAACGCATCATACACACGCTACACAATTTTATTTCACGCCTTCATATGATGCTACTCGCTGACTACCTCATCGTAGACAACATCGTTGAAGCAATCATGCAAAAGTACATTGTCTTCAATACCTGCCTTCACTTTTACATAATTGCCACTCTTGTACCCACCCAGCTGACGTATGCAGTTCAAGGTGTGCTTTGCTACATAATACGCAACAAGATTAAAATCTAAATCATTTGCTGATGCAATGACACCCTACGTAATCGCCTCGAACTGATAGTGCTACGCAAGCTGAATAACATTACGGAATGTTGCGATGGCATTACGTGTGTCACGTAGCGGGAAGAAGAACATGCCTTGCACACCAGTTTCATAAGTCGTGCTAGTCGGCAGTATTGGCATCAGTTTCGTTTGCACACGTTTCTTTACATCTGCCAACACACTGCCCTCGTCAACAGACTGCATTAGCATTGTCCCAGAGAGAGAAAAGTGTAGTATGTCTGCCAGCTAAATGGTTACGTTTTTCAGATCAGGCTCACTATTAACATTTTTCCACCACTTTCATGGGTACGAGTCGAGCAACTAGGCACTTTCCATCGTGATTGCTAAACTTCAGTCGTCGAAGGAGCGAACTTGACGCCAGGATGGGTCGATCATTGTGTTCAGGCCATCTTGCATGCGAGCAAGTGATCGAATAATAACAGCTGGAATGAGTTTGTGCGAGCTCATTTTTGTTATTTACTGTTTATTTGCTTTTAACTATACAACTTTATCAATTTGTTTGCGTGCAATAACAAATGTTTATACGGTTAATGTATTATAATACTATAGTCTATTATTTCAAGGTTATCTGAAATATCCCTTTTTTTGGTTACGGTGTTGTTGATTAGATTTACAAATATTGTGGAGGGAAAAAATTGATTAGAAGTACACTTATATCTACTTACAAATAAAGGGAAGCAAAAAATAGAGCAACTACACATTTCTTGTCAAACAGTATATAAACAAACTAGTTATTATTCGTCAAATTGTTAGTACGCTATCGAGTCATACTTTTACAAAAAAATTACAAATAGCCATAATCACCAAGATTTCTCTCTTTAAAAAAAAAGATAAAGAAGTATGCTGAAAAAAATTGTAAACAATGCAACGAAATAATTAGATATAACTACTGCACAATATATCGTTTTGATGTGTGCGTAATTAGATTAATACCATCTTTTTTATTGAATTTGTAAATAGCAAATTTTTCACCGTTATCTTATTTAATGTCAGTAACATTTTCTTAAACATAGCCTAGTGGCCGTACGTAGTGAATTAGCAATTGATGCAATTGCATAAGTGTGAGATCACAGTTTGATTGATCAGAGTTTTGACTGTTATTTTGACTGCTATTAGTTAAGATTGACGTGAGACTTTGGCTCACACTATTCGCACTACTTTGACAGTTGCTGACATTATTTGTACAAGGAGTAGTGGTGTCATGTGCAAAATCACGCAGGTTTATGTTTGTCATGGCACGATCAACACGATTTTTCATTAGTTACGAGGTGATCGCCTTCATTGCACGAGTCTACTTTACGTCAGTTGTAAAGAAGCGCTAAACAGTAGAGAGCAAAATTGGTGCACACCATGATATTGACTTCCTGCTTGCGATTTACAATTTTGTTGTGGTAGTGGTTGTTGTGGTAAATGTATTTGATTTGCCACTAGTAGAAAAGTTGTCCCCTTAGAGATTAGTATTGCTGTGTGCAAACGGTGCATTGTGCCAGTTTTTGCTTTGTGAGAAATTGCACTTCCCTATCTCATTTGCAGCCTGAGGTTTGTGCTCCATTAGACTTGCAACGGTGTGACATGTGAGAAACTGAAGAATAGATAACGCCGATGTACTGTTTGGTTGTCTTGATGATGCCTACGTCGTAAACATAGTTGCTGCATTGGTGTTGCTGTTGTTAGAAGTATTATCATTATTATTATAAACAGAGTGAAAACTGAACAGTGGTGATCAGAAGCGCATGAAAAGTGCAAAAAAGAAGAGTTGCTGTCGTAACACTGCTTCATTACTCAGTCAATCTTTGAGCAAGTTGTGGTACACTCTGTTTCACGTGTCCATGTTACACAGTACATCCTGTAATAGACGAAAAACAATAAACTGTAGAAGTGCGATGGCAGACACATAATTTCCTCCACCTGCGGCAAGAATGCTAAGCGGGAAATCTTATTGCGGACAAACACATCCATGCAATGCAACATTGCAGTTATTACGGCTGTTAACATTATTACATTTACTGTTTGTATTAACGGAGTTTGTGTTAGGGCTGATGTACTCGCCATTGATCTTCGACAATGACTACTACTACTACAACTTCCTATCAGTCTATGCTGCTCGTCTGTTCATTACAAAAGAAGGAGTTAAAAGTCGCTACTGCAGAGTTGAGAGTAGATGAAGTGCTATCTGAGTGTGTCAGTGAAAGAGAAAGGCTTCATAGTTAATGTCAAACGCGTCGCCAAATAAGTAAGGTGTGTAAGTAGAAATAATTGACCGTACAATGAAAACGCAATCCACATTATCATTTTTGTAATTGTAACCCGCGTTTGTAGTATTGTCACTAATATTGTTGGGCATGCTAGACTTATCACTATTACTACAAGTACTGCTGCTATTACTGACATGGTTAGTTTGTAGCATGTACATATTATCTACTGCAAATAACTGTGCACGGTATTTTGCAGGTGTTTTATACGGCTGAGAAATCAATTGCATCATAAAGCGTGCCAAACTCTGTCTGTAAACCTCACTGTAACTTTGCTATACAAAATTGTTATTTGTTTTCATGTCCTTACTAACAGTACTAGTAGTATTGTAAGCGTTATTTTTATTATCAGTTTGTGCACTTGTCACACCTGCATGTTGAGAGTACCGTTTTATTTTGACGCTCATTAACGCATTATTGTCACGGCTATCATTACTGCTATTGTTAATCTCATTGATTGTAAATCCACCAAAAGTGTTACTGCTCGCGTTACGTGTGTGTAAATAGGTAAAAGAAGAAGACGCAGAGAGCGAAGGAGGCTAGGATATTTACGGCAACATGGTCGAAGAGGTAGTTTGCCTATGCAATGGCGCATCTTGTTTAATTTCAGCATTTTGTTGCTAATGAAAATATCGATTAGGATTATTGTTATTGTCATTGTTATTAATTGTATGACGTGGTGCATCTATCAGCGATCTAGCTCCACGAAATGAAGCATTTCGGCTCAGTGCTCTAGCTCACTCATCGTGTGCAACGTTTGATGAATTTTGTCGAATATGTCTTTGTGGCTAATGTTGTTGTTGTTGATAATGTTTCTATGTTGACTGCTGAGCCTTTTCTGCACTTTGCATTTGCTGCTCTGTTTATGATTGCAAAGTCGACGTCGGCACCTATTGAAATATTTGTGTTCGCTCAGTCTACTATGAAGTAAGTGCAGATTGCAGTTACACGGCTGATGAAACATCAAAGCCAAGGGCAATAGTTGTGGTCAGTCAGGTTTGTACCATGTGTGGAATTTTCGTACACAATTTGGCCAAATACTAGGTTCGAAAAATGAGCGAGCTGTTGAAGAGCAGTGAAGCTAAAGCCGATCCGTGTGTGAGAAAGGTAACTCACACCCCTGCCGAGATAACATCGGAGAGAATAACAAGTAAACTATCTAGTACTCACGCAGGGGAGTGGCATGGGTTGGCAAAGAGCGGCCATGTCATATTGTGCAAATTTCTGATTTCATTTTAAATACGAGACGATGACGCTTATGGGGATGAGACAGAAAGAGACGGAGAAGTAGGTGGGACAGTTTTCATCAGTGTATCGGAGTTACTTTTACTACTACTACTACTACAAATATTACTACTATTTATGTTACCTTTATTAATATTATCATCATTAGGTATTGTTTGTGATGCAGAGAATACACATGTAGATGATGCATTTCCTTCACGTACGTTTCATGTCTGACAGTCGAATTTAGACATGTGAAGTTGTTTGCCATATTTTTTACGCATTCGAGCGTAAGACGCAACAAACGACGGAGATGCAAGAAATGAAAGCAAGAAATGACGCTGCTGTGTTAGTGTGCACAAGAAGCAGTCGATTAGCCGTTGCAGTGTGTGATCAAGTGATTCACTTATCAGTGCATTAGACAAAAGCAGCGTAGAGGAACTTGCAAAGCAGGTAATTTGTAAATTTGTCTTTGCCACATTATTCGATGAAGGCGAACCTATCTCACGTTCACTGTTTGACTTTTGCAAACGGTTTCAGCCTACCTGAATCGGTTCATTGGAGTTTAATTCGTACATACTATCGATGTTACGAGTTCGATTCAATGCACTCAAAGATGCACTATAACGTGTACTATCACTACTACTACTACTACTAACATTATTATTAACAATATTGTTGTGCCTCATTTGTGTATTTGTTGATGTTCTTGTATTATGAGTGTAGTTTGTGTGGCGTTTTGACCGTTTTGTCTGTGCGGGTAGCTTGTCTCTGCCAATCATCGCCGCAATGAGTTTGATGATAGACTCAATCAGCAGCACATTAACCGTAGAACAGCCATTAGCATATCGAAAGAAGCGATACTGCTATGGGGTAAGGGCAAAACAAGAATGTGCCCCTGTATAACGTCTGATACCATTAGCTCTAGTATTACTGGTATTGTTATACAAATTAGGAACATGATGAATTATTGAATTGCTATTAGTAGTACTTCTATTGAGATCAGCATCAGCCTTACTGTTGCGATTAATACCACTCAATGGTGATGAGTTTATTGTTTGTTGATTAAAATGGTAATACTTGTTTACCGATGCATTGGACTAGAATGTGTCTTATGTATTGCCGAATTATGACAGTGTAGAATTCTTTTCTGCCAATTTTTATTTGTGCTATCACGAACGATAATGTTACACCTGTTATTGTTGTTGGTGCTGCTATTACTATTAAAGTTTCTGATATGTTTGTACATCATATGAGAAGTGCGATTGTTTAATATGCTGTTATGCTCAACTGCAGGCCAGAGCAGGTGCCAATATGAGCTGAGTTAATCACATAAACCCATTAACAGAGAAATGTTGAATGACATGACACATTTATTGATTTTTCACATTCACCCGTCGAGCCACATCGGCGCACCTGGTTGTGTTATACGCCGCTCCATTCGTCTCATACATGTACGAGACACTCCCACACAGCTGCTCCATCATCGTGGCGTAGAACCGGTCCATCTTATTACACGTGGCATGTACATACTACCCTTACAACAGAGCCAGACTAGGGATTAGCTATCGTAGTGTGAGACTCTCACACGCCGCAAAGCCACTGGAGGACATTTGTGATAAAATGACAATAGCCTACTTCATCTCCATCACGGCTCGTTGAATGCGTGAGGCGTCTGCCGCATCATGCGTGCCACCTCTACTTAACACATGTGTCGCCAAGATGTGTGAGGCAAAGTGAAGAATGTGTGATCGCACCCACAGTAGTGCCGCTGAGTTTGGTGGGATGAGCAACTCCTTTGAACGCATTTCACTAGTGCCATTCTCGGTTGTGTGTTTTGTTGAAAACGTAGAAGGATGCTTCATAAATGTATTTGACGCTCGTGCAAACCGGCTGCGAGTCTCAAAGGCACTCGTACGATGTTGTAGCTCTCATGCCTCATTTTAGGCCTCTGCCTCTACTTTACTCAAACCCAGTGTGTGTTGCCGTCACAGCACCGACTGCATCACACGAACGAGAAATTATACCGCAATTCGACTGGCATGACGCGGGTTTACACGCTCTTGCAACTTGCCCAGTTCACTGAGAAGTCAATTGGATTGTAGGTGAATAAAGGCGGCGGCGGCACTACGACGTCGGCCAAAGTGCATGAGTAGCTGAAGCAGTGGTACATGAATGCTCTAGGCGTATAGTGGGGCCATGGGCAGATGATGCAAGTTACCCATCACGGCCTCAATGAGTGCCGTTTACAGTTCCAGTAGCAGTGGTACACATCCTTTAGCGTTGGCCTACGGGGCAATACTCTGCAGCAACTCTGCGGCATCACGGTGACGACGCTCAAACACCAACTGCTCCGTCTCATCACGCAGGACATCCACAAATACACGTAACTCACTCTACTACACACTATCACTATTTTACGAGTGTGTTATGGCTGACTTGGAGTGCACAGGTACAGCTAACTTTTATTTTTATTACTTCTATTGCGAAAAGTGTTTTCTTTTATTTTGATTGGTTGATGTTGCTCGTTAATTATTGTGATGTTCGCCTCGTTGTTATGATCGGCTGCTGTCATTTCCTTCATCTTTACTAGAATTATCATTATTATTAGTAGTAGTAGTATCATGATAATGTAAATTAGTGCGGCTGCCGTTAATCGCATAACGTCAAAGATGCACCGAGGCAACATTCAGACTTCGCGTCGTAGCCCCAACCACACGTGAAAAGTGAAATTATTTTTATTTACGCACCGCCTAGGTGTTTATTGCACTGGTTGAATTAGAATTTTGATTCAACGAAGAGGATGATGATGCTCATAAAAGTGAATTGACGTTGCCAAAAGAGAATATGTTTGATTTACTAGCATTGCTGCTGCCACCAACATAGACACTGTTCTACGCCTGTGTGAAGTACTGTGAGGAGCGTCGAAGTTGTGATTTGCATGAAATGAGACTTGGCCGTGCCTGACGATCATGTGAATGTGTGTAGTCTGATTGGATTTGCTGCTGATGCTAATAATAATAAGTCAATTCATTGCCTCATCCATGAAGCTGTTCAGAACTCAATGTGGAAAAGGGTAAAGTGGCATGTCGATGTGATGAACTTCATTTACGTCCTTGTGATAAACTCTGCCATTGAGATAATTTCATGTTATTTACATTATAATTATTTCGATTGCTATTTTGATAGATGTTTCCTCTGTAATAACCTGCGCTATCGACAGAACTACGTGATGGTGACATGACCGGTGTGGCATATGAGTTATGCACATTGCCATTCATGGTGCTACCATACACACCACCCAAATCAGCGTAAGAAAACTTACTAATAGAGGCGATGGCACTTTTGGTGTTCTGCACACTACTCTTCAATTTTTACACCAACTCACTCGCACGGGCAACGTCTCTGAATAGGGCAAGAAAGTCATTGGCGTGAGTAAACACCGCCGAGTGCAAATGCTACGTGGCAAGTGTGTGATCCTCACTGAGGTGATGGTCAATTGATAAGAAGTTAGCCTTACCATTGGTAATCAGGGAAGTTATTACCGCGTCTTGATCAAAGTTGGTAATCTTGTTATTTAACAACAGAGAGGTAATGTGATCATCCAACACACCTTATTCATCATTCTTCATAGCACTAATAGTTGCTACACCATCTACATCATTACCTCTAATACCACGCAGCATGGGATCTTTTTTACTCTGTGCGATTACTTTGGTGAGGTACTCATGTACGTGTGGTGCGTAGCTGCTCTGAATTATTTGTTATCGTTTATGTACCTCATGCTACTCACACTCACGCTACGTTTGACGGCGCTGCATCTCGACTGCCAACTTCATCGCGTCTTACTTGCCACGTCACTGCGCGTTGGCCCGCATGACCGTCATGCGACGACGTAATTAGGCTTCATTGATTCGAGTTTTATCAGCATGACCAGGTTATGAGGTTTGCATCGTGGCAGTCTTAATATTATCATCGTTGTTATTGATACTATTAGTGTTGTCATTTTATACGCGTTATGGAGCTTTACGGCTACGACGTAATGGTCGACGAATGCGGCGGTGTCGTTATGATGTTGGTGCTACTGTTTCTCTTGACGATATAGTTGATTGCATTTACTATTTATTTATTTATTTTTATTGAAGTAACAACTGTAATCTAACTATATATGTTTGTAAAATAATTGATTTTATATATAATTCTGTTATTAAAGAGCTTTTAAAAAAAGTTATCGATTCAGATAAAGTAAAAACTAGTAAACACAAATTTATTTATTTGACGTTTTCACGATGGAAAATGGCAAATGTAGACATAAGTTAGAAATAATTGCAACACTAAAAAAAAATAATTGTTTGCTGTGCTAAATATAATTCGATAATGACAAAATTTCCTTTTTTTTGTGTGTGTGAATGTATATATGTTTTTCCTCTTACGCGCATTACTTGACCAGTATATCGTTTGATTAATCATCTACATCATTGTCATCATCATCTTTGTCCTCATTGTTATAGATACTTTGCTCATCACCCGAGCTCGAATTTTCATACCTCTACAAATTCTCCTCAGCTTCATCGTTGCGAAAACAAATAAGGCAGTGTAAGTTGCCTCGTTCACGGCGTACTTTACCTATGGCATTCACAATCACATTTGTCTTCTTACTTGCTATGAGTGATGGTAAAACTTATGATTACTAGCATTTATTTACATTGTCTAATTTGGCAGTAGCATTTTTGTGTACATTTTGATGTATTACTACGACATTATCTTCCATGGACATCTTATTCTTCGCTTTGTGCAACTACTCTTCTTTACACATTTACAGTTTTTAGTGTTATGACATTTGTTGCCCTCGTTGTTACTATCGCACACATAAATTTTGTTACTTGTTTCGATCGGTTTCGTTAGCATCAATATTAGCATCTATAGCGTTCTGGTTTGCCATTGCAGATGAATTTCTTTCATCATTTGTGATAATAGCAGAAGTATTTATAACGTGTTCATTTACATTACTCTCATTGCAAACCACATTCTTGATATCTGTGTTAGCGTGGCATGATGAAGTGGATGGTTTCGATATAGTAGGTGTATTGTTACAGTTTTCCTACACACAATCATCTACGCATTTTTACTATAACTATCTCTCGGCTTTTGTGTAATTTGTAACACCTACTCAAGAATTCTTAAATGCGACGGGCGACTATGTATTCACTTTGCACTACTACTGTTATTGTTACTGATATTACTTCTCTTATTGTGGTAATCGCTTTCGACTCTTTTTCGCTTCACGAGTTTGTATGCCAAGGTGAGTACGACGAATGTCAAAGTATTGTGGTAGCTTACTCTCAATATCACACACAATCTCACTCCATTTACGGGCATACATTGCCTCATGCTTGCCTCGGCTAACATCGGCAATGTAGATAGTCGTCTCACAGTTGCCTGCATCAACGTTGGGCTGAAAGAAGTCGACTTGCTGAATTGGGATGTCCTGAAAGCCAATCGGTACCATGTAATGATTATGGCAGTGGTAAATAAGAGCACAATGTGGATTTCGTAGTGCACACTTTACAGCTTGCAAAGCTTATTTATTGTTTTCATACAAGTGTCAGGTGTTGTCGCTGCCATATGCCTTGTACAAAATGTAGCACTTTCCACGTAAACCAAAATGTCTATTGAGGGCGTGAAATCATCGCATCAAAGTTGCATTGCCAGTAAAACTGCCTCATTCATACTACGCAAAGGGAGGTGCAAACCCTAAGATGGACATGACTTCTTCTTGTGAGATAGGCGGTCGTGATTGACTTTCATCACACTACCCTAATCAGCTGTACAAGTAATTGTAAATAGACGTTAGTGAACTTACTCCGCAACTACGTGGGTACTGTTTATTAACACACAACAATCTAGAAATAGACAGGCACACACGCTCTGAAAGGGCTGCTCGAGATGAGTGAACAAGATTACGTGGAATGAGTAAACTCTAATCTTACAAACCATTCACGTTGACATATGCCAGTTACGAACTAGTAGTATTGATAGTGTTAGTAGCCTAACATGTGTTCGTTGCAGCAAATGGTATAACATTACAATCAGCGCCATTTTAATTATTGTTAGGAGTGATAGTGGGAGTAGAAATGGTCATTTGACGGGCTTTCGCTTCTTGTAAAGCCCGGCGCTATTTCACGGTAGCCTTTCGTTTTGTCTTGGGCAACGCAAAACTAATTCCTCATGCCTACGCCTTCTTCACTGGTGCATTTTTTGTGTACTATTCCTATTTGATATTTTGTTGTTATACACTTTGTTTTGTCTATTATGATTGTTCTGATAATGTTGATTTTGGCCTATTGCACAACTAACATGTGATTTAGTCAGTTTGCATACTAGCATTGCAATCTTTTTCTACTAACTGTGAACTCTAATAGTTTTACATTTTATATTGTTATAAAAAAGATATTTGTATATAAAATATTGTGATTATTTATTCGATATGGTTTGTTTCACAGATATCTCTCTTTATATTTCCAAACTATACATTATTGTAAAAAATGCGTTTATGTATTGAAGAAAGTAGTGTAAGAAATTACGTTCATGCATAAAAGACAAACAACTTTGTACTCTCTATAACATGTACAACTAGAAGTTATAATAATAATTATTTTCCAAACTGACTGCACCTACAATTATTGTTGCTGTGATGAAAACGATAAAGTAATGATTACGAAAACGTTTCTGAACTAAATATTAACATTTAAATAAAAGATTGCGCATAATTGTTCGCTTATACGTACAAAAATAGATAATAACGTTTTATTTTATAATAAGAAAAATACGTAAGACGATAATAAAGTAAAAGTGATTTGTAATGTATTGACGCTTTTGTAATGTTAAATATTTACATAATTAAAAATAAAGAAAACAAGAAACAATGACAAGTAAACATAATTATGACGATTATTACTCAAAGGGGCATGCAGTGCCTTTTACAGATGATGGTCTTTCTGCTTCAATAGAAGCCATTAACTCCGCAAACTCATCTGGTTTCATGGTAAGTCGTCAATAAGCAATGTGGATTGACTGCTGTAGCTGCGCGTATTGGTAATCACACAAATACAGCACACGCAGCTTTCACACATCAGGCGTTCAAATGAGCGCAATCGAACCTACACATAACCACGGAATTCATCAACGCTGCATCAGTGGAACTCAATTAGGGTGGCGTTGCTTGAATAGTCAGCTTGTGCGAAACTACGCTGGTTTGCTGTCTACATTCATTTTACAATTTGCACTGGCAAGGCCAACTTTACGTGTATTGATTACACGTCTGTTATTACTGTTACCTTTGCATTTGTTTGCATTGTCAGCTGCATTAACCGCGGCACTTCAGTTATCTGCTTCACAGAGAGAAGTTCGCTACACAAGATGACCTGATGATGTTCTACTACGTGTGGTACGTAAACGCTCTCCTGCAAATACCTTACTACTAGCAGCAGCAGCAACAGCATTATCAAAATCAGTAGCATTGATAGGAGTAGTAGCTAAAGTAGAGTTATTTGTGTGTTATGGCATATTATGTGACGCTAACTTCAATTCCTACTTCGATAGTATCCGCTAACTTTTATTTTTGTCTGGTGCCTTATCAAACTTTACATTTGAGTGATCCTGCAACGTTTGTGTCATAAAACTATTATCAATATTGACATCTTTTCCTACTTCCTTCTACCTGACACCTTCTTGTTGCAATTGTCTTTTAGCGTGTTTACCGAAAAAGGGCACTTTACTCCATGCTTTCCGAAAGTACGTTTACATCGCTCGCATGTTTGCCTCATCGTATGCACTTATCTCCGCTTCTACCGTGTTTAACATCTTCACCAATTACTAATTTCGTTCCTACGAAGACATGCCAGTCACTTCGCTCATGTCATTGTCATCTGCTACAGGCATTCGTAATATTTGTCTGCTTAAAATTTACGCACGCTTATTCAAATTCTTCATTGACGTAGGTGAAGAAGATGATGAACTATTGTACTACATTATTACTTCAAAATATAATTAAACAAAAAATGCCAGGCACAGAAAAAAAACTTGCTATTTGTAAATATAAAATAATTTATTGTAATAAAATTACTATTAGTCTATGGAGAAAATAAATGTGCAAATAAGTGAATAAAAAATTTATACCTATAAAAGTCAAACAACGATGCATTACCGTTTTCACCACTTTGAAATCAATCGATTTTATTACTATTTTTCTTATAATAATATACTAAATTAAAATATGATAATTGTTTCAAAAAAGTATATGTGAAGTGTGTTTTGCTATATTCTAAAAATACAAATATATATATGTGACAATATAAACTAAACAAAACAGCGTTACAATTATTTGATGAAAAAAAAAAGAAGAAAGTGTGCGTATATAAAAATAAATGAATGTACGTTATAGAGTTCATAATAGAGTTGAAAAATTATGATTATATGATATACGTATATGTGTATATCTTACTATGTATAATTTACCTTTTTGTGAACGAAAAAAAAAGTTTTTTTATGACGACATTACAATGCGCGACTCAGCTAGTGAAGGATATTGCTACATTGCTGTGCAGCTGCTATTACCTTTGTGCGCACTTCCATATTAGTTGTTAGTGTCAAATCACTTAAACGTAAATTTGTCATGGGCGAGGTTTGTTGCTGTGTAAATCACTGTTCTATTGCACTACGCTCATACGTAAAGCCATCTACCGTACTCACAGGATCGGTCATCACCGTTAACGAAATAGGACAGAAGCAATCAGCCGAGATTGGTATTTCAGCAACAACAAAGTGGTTATTTGTGTGATGTGTCTGATCATTATTGACTTGTGTGGGTGAAGGTAGATTAGGCTCAGCAGTATCATATGAAGACGACATGACTATACGAAGACGTTGCAAAGGTGCAAGTAAGTAGCGTTGTAATGGTAATGATGCTGATGATGATGACAAAGGAAGAGAATTACCATTATTATCAATGTTATTGTCCTCTACACGTATATTACTATTATTATTGTTGACACTACTAGTATCATTGTTGTTGCTGTGGCTATTGGCATTGTGCGTACGATGAAGAATGCTAATTACTTCTGGATCATCGCTGTAGATGCGGCACACCCCATCTGAGGCACTGGCATTTCGCAACAGCAGCTATGGAATTCGTACAGGAGATGGAAATAATCAATCCACAACTTTTTGTAACTATGGATAGTGCTCTCGATTATAACTTCAGTATTACGTTAACTTGCGGAGAGTAAGTCCGACTAGTATGCCAGATGAAAAGTGTCACCAGTTAAAGTTAATTAAACTAAACGATGATGCACACAAGAGAACGTACTAGCGCAAGTTAGGCTAACTCATCACCATTGTCGAATCTTATTGTGTATTTCTACTTTGCCGCTGTGTTTGTTATGACGGTAAGGATGAGGATTGTTAAAATGAAGATCTATTATTTTGTACATTGTTTATGTCTGTAACCGCATTACCGTATGTAAACAGCTAACTTGCTGTTGATAATAATTCTCGTAGACCTCTACCAACACTATTGAACATGTCATTAGTATGGCGAAGTGTGAAATAAGACCGTACACCATTCTCACTGTCATAGGGCGGTAATAGCACATTATTTCCTAAATTTGTACTAATAGCTGTAGCTGTAGTTGTTGTTGTTGTTGCTGGTGTTGCTGCATGTCCTATGTTAAAACGATTTGCCTACACGTTTGGTAGCTCGGTCACTGGACTTCATATATATTTCCCGCGATACCATCGATTGAGTAAATGGTACACAGAAAGCTGAGTGGAGTTGCTCAAGTGAAGGTACAGCATTGACAGCAGGCGCGATGGCTCACCACGGTATGCTAGCCGAAATCCTGCCAAGGCACAGTTAAACACATCATTCCCACTAACGTACACAAGATCTGTGCTAGAAACCGTAAACTTGTTTTGTAAAGACGAACGTGTATTGACAGTTTAAGTACGTCCAGTGTTTGCTTCAGGTGTGAAGGTAGATGATGTGTGTTCTGTGGATGAGTCTGAGTGATTATTTACATGTACATCATTAGTATGACTGGTGTTGTTGATGTTATTACTATTATTATTGTTATTGGTATTGGTGTTAGGTGCACGTATGCGAAAGAACCAACCCATTCATGGATTGCGCAACATCATAATCTATACATAAATAAAGTATAACGCTAACGAAATGTTTGCATATAATCTGCTAAACAAGTTACCTTTGCCCAGTTGCCTGGTCGATTGCCACTATGAGGCGGAAGGTATATGACGTCAAAACTTGCCATTTACATCCACTCCAGTGTGTACACACTGTATTATAATGTTCGTCATGACATTACTTACAAACGCACAAAGGTATTCTACTAGCAATCGTCGTCGATTGACATATTGTTGCATTATAGACACTTCATGATTGATCAAGTTGTAATTTGCATTAATGTAGTCAATTAACGTATTAATGAGACTTACACTGTTGGAATGAACAAACACCGATGCACCAGAGGTAAACAATGCAGCAACCAAATACCGTCACAGAGAGTGTGATTTGTTGTCATTGTGAGTTGCACCTCTATCTCTTACTCCACTAAACACACGTAACGGTGATTGTAATTGCAAAAAATTGAGTGCGTACGATTTTAGTAATGCAGCTAGACCGTTGAATCAAGAAGTCGGTAAGGATAAGGTGTACATAAACGTGTTATACAATTTGCCGTGTAAATTCGATGCATGTGTGTCTGAAACAGAATGTGAAGCTGGTACCCTACTTGTGCGTACTCCTGGTGTTAATAGAAATGATGATGATGATGATGATTGCTACTATGACACTTACACAATTAATGGGAAGCGTAATGCACAGACTCGAAACAAGTGCGGGTACACATTTGTCAACAAATAGGTCAAAAATCACAAGACAAGTGGTAGATGCTAAAGTATATTGTTTGGTATCGTTGACGTCAGAATGCGATGTACCTACTGTCTAATTGATTGCATTGCAAATAAATATATATTTGAATTAATTAGTTCAATGTCTATGTGAAATAAATATTTGTTATTGTTTTCTTCTTGCTTCTGTTAAATTAAAACTTACGGGGAAAAAAACTAACGTAATGATTATCGTAACGTTGCTGTAAGCTGACAGTAATAGTTATGACAAAAAATACAGTAAGTAAAACTGTTTATCAAGCTATGTTTGGAAAACAGATTATGTTTGAAATACAACATGTATACCAAATTTTGATGGGTGGTTTTCACTCAAATTATTTAATTTTGTTACCCATGCAAAGAAGAAAGGAGATTGCACGATAACTAACTCGATAATTTACTTAAATGCTTTACTGTTACTATTGTTGATGTAATTATTGTTAATAAATATATATATTAACTATAACATATGAAAGTAAAATCATTATTTATTTATTTTTTCACATCGGTAATTTCGGCATCATGGTCACATAATTTTTTAGAATTGCACGTCAGCTTTTCTTGTACTGTCGCAAAAACTTCATCTTGAAACGAGAATACATGTACATCATCTGTGCCCGCTCTTTCAAGTTAAACTCAATGAGCCGCTTATGATGATCCATCTATTACAAAACCTACAACTGTCGCTGCTTAATAAACTCAATCACACTTTCGTTACTTGCCAGTGTATGTGCCAGTGCAAAACAGTCAGTAAAGCTCTGCGCATCACTCACGTCAATCGCGTCAAAGCATGAGCTGTGAGAAGCTTGACCAATTTTAATAATGCGTCCTTCACCTTAGGTTCAGTGTGGCAGAAAATAAAGTGGACTGCGATAGACAAGTGCGTTGTTGCGGCTAAGGTGTTACTGAATGTGCTGTATCATGGGACGAAACATCGTATGCGAGACATAGCCAGGTATATTAGACGTTCAATGAGCAATGACATCGTCCCAGAATTGACGAGCACTGGTGCTGCGTAATCGTGGATCGGACACCCCATCAGGGATAGTCAATGTCACGTTATAGAAAAGTTTTGTAGCCATCATGGTAGGCCGCACCGTCATCTTGGCCTCTCGTGGGGTGAGAATCTACACAATCTCTTGTGATCCTGGTGTGAAGCGCTTCTCAAACTTGCCCAGCTACGGAAGTGGGGGCACACACACCTACAATCATCGTGCGGCCTGACTGAGACTCTTTCGGTACATTTACGCATTCTACGCACGTTGTTGCAATTAGGTGTTATTTAGCGTAAGCTATGGCCATAAGTTGATGTTACGTGCGGTGCAAATCACACCACGATAGTCCACATAAAGTCCACTGCCAAACCGAACACGAACTCGACCATTGTCCAGTGCCTACAATCCGTTTCGTTCAATGAGTGGCTTAGGCAACACCGTACAGCTATTCATGCCAACCTCACACAGTGAAAGCAAGGCACGTTAAACTTTAATTCGATCACAGCAGAAGAATGTAGGGCTTTCACCCTTTTCGCGGTACTCGTTGAGGTCTAAATCACACAAATCATTTCCAACGTGGTCAAACGTTAAGATTCGACCCACGACACTACCGGAGGGTACGGAGACACTCAACACGTCCCCCATTAACTGCGTCACCGATGGAGTTAGTACGATCGTACCACGATCTACATCGGTGTTACTTTCATGGTGAGCCAGATCACATTAAATGCCATGCACACGTAGGCACAACGCCATAAAGGGGCTCATCAAGTTATCACCAATGACTAAATACTTATCGGAGGAATCGATTTAACCTCGGGCAGGGGAGTAACGCTATATGGTGTTGCTGCGACGTGCACCAAATGAGGTTAGTGCATGATGCATACGATGCTAATGTGCATTGTGTAATTATTACGGTACATGAAGTATATCACCTTGTTCTACGATAACTATTTATTTATCGTTTGTGCTTGTAGCCGTGTTGTCAAGTGTTTATTACGGTAAATGAGACCCGGATGCATCTCTGTTATCATCATCTGTGTGACTGTGCTCATCGCTTAGTCTACCAGACAAAGGTGACCGCACATGCGCGTTAGATCGATGTGTGGCTTGCCAATTGACATCCACTCGTCTTCTACTACCAGCAGCCAAAGCTCGAGCACCAAACAATGCCATTCGCTGTTGATGTTGTTGTCGTTGATGCTATTTGTCGTATGCAGTGGCTTTACTTTTATTTTGTCGCTGCGACAGCTGATTGCGCTAATTTTCAGGTTAGCCTTGTGAATTAACCGTAACTTATTTGCCAGCTTCACCTGTCTTCTGATTATTGGTCTTATATTTTTGGTTGCACCTACTATCATCATTGTCAGCAGAATCGTGACTATCGCCTGTTTTACTGTGCAAGTGTGTACACTAATTTTTGTCACGATCACTATTCATCTTGACAAAATACACTCTTAAAGTTGTCAATGTTTACAAATATAAAAAAATATACACGCAAAAAAAAAACAAATGTAAATAGTGTATTAAAATAGTTTACCTAGTATAATTCAGAGTAATGAGGGTAAAGACTAAAAGGCAGTCTACTACGGTTTTGTGACGACAGCGTAGATGATGTAAAAAAGTAAGCAAATATATGCAAAAAAATAAATGTCAAAGGAATACTATCTAGCGCAAAAGTTTTTGTAAACACTATGTCAAATTTCGTCACTTATCATTACACAAACATTTTTATTAAAGTTTACAAGATTGCAAAGTTTTGTTTGTATTAATAAAGTCTAAATATACATTTTATATCAAGAATACAATAATGTTATTGCTATTAACAATCTCACTCTGAGTTCGCTTCTAAGATTTGTCGAATAGAGGTAGCATCGAGCTTGTACTAACTACACTACGGGTCACACAATCATCGTACAGCATTCATGCTATTCAAGTCTTACCCAGGACAGTATGGGTTGTCAAGTGCAAAGATGCCATAATATTTTTTATAGTTTTGGTAGATAATTTCAGTCAGCTTTTATGACGATAACGGCTGAAACGATAAATTTGCACAATAGCAGTGTACAAGTCAATAGGTAAACGGAGGAATAACAACATTATAATTGTTATCATATTTCTAAAGTAAAGATCTACACTATTAGCTGTCTAATGCTTCATGCTTTTCTCCTTCATATTTGGACCGTGTTGCGCGGTCAATCATAATTGCCGATTTCCTCACCATTGACTGACAGTGTTCAATGAACAATTACTCATCATAGCCCAATGAAATGCGTAGTCTATTTCGTTTTCATCAATTTTTCTATTCATTGATTTACGCTGCACTCTGTAAATGACCTATATCTTGTAAGTCTGCTCCCAGTGCCAACTGAATGACGTTGTAATCTGAAAAAGTTATATCTAATCGACGTGTGTGTGGTATAATGACACAAAGCGGTAGTTACTTTTGTAACGCGTTAACAAAATTGTACAACGTCATCGCTATTCGGTGATCTTGCGCTTCGTCGTCATCATCACTGGCAGTAGCAATAGTATCATCCGTCACGTCAACAGATACATTGACAGCTTTGCTGTTATTGTTATTATTGCAATTACAGCTTTTCTTACTTTATCTGACAGTATGCCGACGAAACGGCATTGTGCTGTCAGCCTTGTGACGCATTAACAGTGGATGACTCGTAGCACTGCTTATCGATCGCAAACCTTCAATGTCTGTCATTTTACTATTTACCAACATGTCGCACTGAAATTGGTGCTTGTGCTTGACAAAGGCAGCCAGTGTGGCTTATGTACCTACTATTTTACTTAGTGCATCATGCACCAAGAGATAATAATTTCGAGGTATGCACGAGGCTGTCATTATAAAAACTATAAGAAGAAAAGAAATATTAAACAAAAACGACACCAATTCGAAATACAACGATAAATTCTTTATCCTAAAAAATATGATTAACGGTGTTGTGGAGAAAGTGTTAAAGTCAACAGAAAACAAATAATGATAAATATAGTTAAAATATACATCATTTAATATACACTAAATTTCAACAATACAAAAATGTATGCGCAAGTACATATGTTTTATGTGAATTATGTTATTATGTCAAGATTCTCATCGTTAATCACATATAACAAAATTTGTTTTTATAAACGTAAAATGATGCAATCAGTATTATATTAGTTCATGTGGTTTAGTCTTACACGGAAATTTAAGTTTTCTTTTGTGTGTGTTTGCATTTTCCTCAGTCGAATAAATTAACATAGTAGTAGTCTACTATTGTAGATAATATATGTTTGACATAAACCTTCTAAATTTTAGTAGTGTAAATTTAAGTGAGCTGTATTATAAAAAACAAGGTGAAAATGTAAACTACTCTATAACACGCATAAAAATTTGATATATGCACAGTTATACACTTTCTAACATGTCTACGCGCACACAAATTGATTATGATGCTGCTTTTTGACCGCACTACACATAGCAATGAAACACGAAACGATATAAATCAAAATAACAAAGGTTAATAAATTATTTATAGCTGTATTACTAGCCTCTAATCTTTCTCCATCTACTAAAAATTTTTTGTTTCTATTTAGCAGAAGTTACAATAACGTATTATGTATATATAACTAAAATCAAACTCTGCAATGTACATGTACAAAAACAATATAAAAATATATTGATAAGAAAGTTATATGTTTGTATCGTCTGTGGCAAAATAAAACAAATAATTAGTTATACAAATTCGTTCCATGTGAATGAATATGTTATGTGAAGAAGTAAACAGGTGATGAATGAGAAAAAAGATTTCACTTGCACGAGGTATATTTTGCAATATTTACTCAACAGTTAATACAATATAAAACAAAGTTAAAAAAATGACATTATTACTGTTTACAAAAAAAAAATAAAGTAAATATTGCTAATGATAATTAGTCTTAAGACAATATGTATAAATTCTCAATATAATTATTCTTTCGTTAAATAACACTGTTATACTTATTGATGTACAGATGTATCTGCAACACCCTTGACAAGCAAATCATCTAACGTTGGTACACTTTCCAAGATTACATTATGCTCATTTGCCAAGAACAAAATGGAAAAGAAGAAAAATGCAGGTGAAAGCGTGCCTGATGACGAAATAGATGCAATCGTCGGCAACATCATCTGCACGACATGGCTAAACGTTGGTAAACAATTAACTACTGCCCTTTTCGTTGTCAGTGAGTGTGTGTTTGCATGCATGCTATTTATCTTTTGCTGACCGTCTTTATCATTATCATCTTCATCATCATCATCGTCGTCATTATCGTCGTTACTTTCATCGTCGCTTGAGTTATCGGATAACACTAAAGTTTTTTCCTTGTGTGTCTTTGTCGCACAAGTATTTGCATCATGCTTGTGCTTCTTTCCCAAATGTTCGTCTTCTTTTTCTTCTTACTATAATTCTTTACCATTATTAGTTTTTTCGTTAGATTGTTTGTCATCTCCTGCATTTCTGTGGCGTTTGCGTGAATGTACCTTTTCTGCATGTTTCTTGCCTTTGAACAATTACAACATTGAAAGTTCCTCTTCCTCCTCTTCGTCTTCATCATCATTTTTCTTCTTTGCCTATGATTACAACTGTGAATGCTGTTATTATTGTTATTATTGTTGTCGATGTAATTTCTGTTTTTGTAATTTCTACTGTTGCTGACGGCGAGCCATGGCAGCAAGTACATGTCGCTTCATCACTCGCTTAGGTGGGAGTAATGATGTGGCATTTGACGTTAATGCTGCCTGTGCCAGCTGCATCTACGGTTGTGATTTTATTCCAGTTGCTGTTGAAGAAGAAAAATAATTATGCACCACATTTGACTTGACCAAACCGTTAACGTCTAGTTTTAGTAACGGAGGTGAATTGCATGTTAGCAGGCGTCGTAGTACCTATCACATGGTGAGACGCAATCGCACCACATCTACTTGATTGGGAATCGTCACCTATGCAGCCTTTAGAACATTGATCAAATCCTACGCATTTACAGGGTGAGAAGTGGACGAGCGTGGCTGAAGGGCAAGTATACTATTGCGTTGAGAGTGCAATACATTACCCAGTGCAAGATGACTAGTACTGCCTTCACGATTTGTTATGCTCACACGCACTTGCTGAGCTGCCTCCATGTTACTATTGTGCAGTGCATCAAACTGACTTAGCAGCTGCTCCTCCGCACGTAGGGCGTCCTAGGTGTAATGGTCCACCGCGTCGTAGAAATCCTCACCAAGGCCACCCATGTCATATTACTCATCTTGATCATTTGCCTACATATCACCAACATTATTATTATCATTGTAATTGTTTTCGTTATACTCACCATTATTAGTAACACCTTTACCATTCATCTCATTTACCACATCCATTTCACTGAACAGCTGTTTACTTGACAGACGCTACGCACCTGCTGGGAAGAACTACACCGGCATATCCTATAAAATTTATGCACCAGTATTAACATTATTATCATCAGCAACATCCGTGTCATAGTACTGTGCTCGATTAGCACGACTTGCATTAACAGATTGGTTTTGTTTGGCAATTAACTGCGCACCAAATCCACGACGTGTACTGCTTTCTATCAAACTACCTGCCGCAGATTTACGCAGTAAATTTCAGTTGCTCTGTGCGGTTGAGAAAGGCTGGAAAAAATTGTTGGTAGAGAGCGGGTAGAATGTGTATGGCGGTATTGTTTCACCTGGAACAGGAGTTGGTGGAAGCAGAAGTCCGTTGCTCTACGCCTTTTGTTTCTGAAAGGCACCTTGAGTATACCGTAGAATGACATGAGAAGCGTCACTGTTCAAAAATACCTCTTTGCCAAACGCAGTTACATTCTTGGTCATCGTCGTTGCCTGTTTCAGACTACTACCTTTCACTTCCTCCTTTGTCAGGGTAAAGACACTTGGCTGAAATCGTTGCCTCTATGTCACCAAAGACAAATCATCCGGCAAGTCAAACACTACGGTTTTCTCTTTACGAGTTCGTTTGTTGCCCTTGGCATTAGCTGCTGTCTTGTTATCGGACAAAAGTAAGCCATGCAACGATGTATTGGCGGCACTTCGAGTTTGAGAAAGAAAATGATGCTACTTGTGCAACTTGCCAAGCTAGGAATGTGGTGCTCATCGCAATAGTACATTGCTGAAATGAGAAGAGTAGCCGTACAATGCCTCCTTCATTTCATCGTGAGGTCCATTGGTGTTATTTTTGTTAGTAACAAAGAGACGATCTTCACTGAGTGGACATCATGAGGTAGGATCATCTGCCTACAGGGCCAACTGCACCGAGGACGGGAAAAGCGCATCCATCGCAGACAGCTCTGCTACGCCGGAGACTAACTGATGTGCCTGTTCATTAATCAGCGACATGGCATCATGCTCACTTACATCGTAATAACCTCTACTACTATCTTTAATATTAGTATTTTAGTCATTGGTTGCAAGACCAAAGTCATTGCTGGTGTGGTTTCTATTCATTTGATATTCATTGCTCTCCTCATCGTGTGGTCAATCGTTATCACCATCGTTGTCTCCTCCAGCCATATCGTCATCATAGTAATCGTCTTATGCATTGTTATTATTATTATGTTGCTATGAGTTTAACATGGTAATGTTATTAACACTATTATTATTCATAGGTTGGTTGTGTATATCACTTATGTTTACCTATTGCACTACCGCGGTGGACGAACGTGCGGAGGCAGCTGGCAAATCACTCTCGTTAAGATGTTCATCATTCGTAGCTGGTGCAAACTGTACACCTCGAATTTGTCGTTCCACTCCTAACTCCGGTTGACGATGACGTTTGCAGTGTATTATTATTGGTGGTGGTGGTGGTGGTGGATGTGGTAGACGAAGACGAAGATGAAAGCAAGGCGGCTGCTAACGATGGTGTTGAGCTGGTGAGTAAGTTATATGTGCTGTGAGAGCTTACCATTCGTGTGCATGGCACGAGGAAGAGCTCATCACGCTCACTAATTAATGCAGCAATGTTGTACTATGGTAAATTATTTATCATATTTGATATATGTGCTGCTTTTGATGCTTTTGCTGATGATGATGATGATGACGCAGTTTCGTACTGTATCATCACCTCCGACTTACGCTGCAGTTCTTCGTCATCTACGTTGAAAATGTTGTTGTTATTATTATTATTATTGCTGGCATCGCCCACAATCACACCGTCACCGCGACCATTAATGTTTACTAGGTGTTTATCATTATGTGTGTTCTATGATGAAGTGAGCGTATTGGTATAAGTGTCTGCTTTCTCGTTACTATTTGCTTGCACCGTCGTTAAACCGGAGGACCGGTTACTCTGAGTTTGACTTCGCTGCTCATGTCGAGACTGACGTGCCGAAAAGGTACGGTGTACACGAGAGTAGTCCACGTCAAGGATGTAGTTTCCTGCATGTCCGAGTGGAGCATTGTACATGAGTAAGCCTTGAGCATTACCTTGATCAAATTTTTCAATAATCGCACGAAACTGTGGCTTGATTCCAGCCTGTGTGAGAGCGGTCTTGGCCTTTGCATCTAAATTAATCTCACTACTCTACATCGCTAATGTACGGGCTAGTGTTTTCAGTTTGGCATTTATTCGACTTCGTCGTCTATTGTCTTACGCGTTGAGATTATCTTCACCGTCATGGCTGCCATTGACATTATTGTTACCATCACCATCACCACCACCATTATTATTATTATTATTATTGTTGCTTCTATCATTCTCATCATTACGCAAGAGGCGTTGTACCATTTGATTACTCTGATTATACGTACTATCAACACGTATCGTTCACACCTTAGAACACCCTTACACCACCGTAGCCGCCTTGGCAAAGCCAGAGTAGTCATCCGTGTTGCCGTTATTCTCTAGTGTGCTCTCAATGGTGTGGGTAATACCTTACAGTAAATCACTTGCCTCCTTTGACACTCATGCATTCTTGCTGTTGATTTTACCTTCTATCGCCTGATTTAGTGCGACGTCGAGATCCTGCACTGTGTGAAAGCGAGGCCGTTGACGCGGTAGGTACACCGGCTGTGATGCCAAGAGCAGCGATGAGCCCTGGGTGAGTGAAAACTGACTAGGCTGAGGCGAGTTACCACGATTGGGTAACTGAGAAGATAACGATTATGACACAGAAGATGCGGCTAACGCGGTAGCCTCTTCATCAAAGACGACAGACGAGTCTGACGGTAACGAAGCTAACGACGAAGCCTCAAGATTGTTATTTTTCACTCTATTACCTTATCGGTCACTTGCACCTGAGCCATCGCCTAACATTGTTGCCCTGTTACGCTTTACGTTTGATCGTTTGGCGTCCGTACGACGTAAAAAGCCACTAAACGTGTTTGACGCTCCTGCCTGATTCGAATCTGAGTTCATGTCTGAATAAATATCGAATTAATAATTATCTGCTGATAATTTGAACAGACTAATCACAAGAAATATTTTTACAAAAAAATAGTAAATAAGTTATTCTATAAAATAACAAGGTAAACTTGAAAATAAAAGTTTTATGACACTCTTATATTTTATTTAAAATAATAATTTTTGTTTGGCTTGTTTTACAATACATACGCAGAAAAAGATTAATAAAATTTATTTTGAATATTTGCAACATTTCACTTTACAAAAATGTTTGCAACAGCTTATATTTATGATCAAAATTATGATTAGTAAAATATACGTTATTTTTATTTCAAGATTTGTTTACGAAACTGTACAGTTAAGAATTAGTAATTTATACACAACATCGAGTAAGTGAAATAAGTGAAATAAAAAAATCAATTTTATGTACACACACGCCCAAATAAAGTAAAACTGAAACAGATTTGTAATTTTATAGAAGGTGAGAAAATGTAAATTACAATGAAAAAAATAATAAATAACATATAAAGGAAAAATCAGAATGACACTTAAGTGAAAACCGCAGTGTATATAATTTCCTTTTGATGTAAAATATGTACAAACACTACGTATGAAATTTACTTATATATATGCAAATATTAAATATGATATATGTGAACAGAATTTATAAAATGAACGTACTCAAGTGGTGGTGGTGCACACATATCAATAAATATAAATATTTATTACACCATATTACATGGTCTCAAGCAAATGTGTTTGCGTGTGTGTGTGTGTGATTGTTTGTGTATCTGCGCGTTAATAAATAAAATTATTTTTTATAACACATACCTTACTAATTTTTATAAAGCTTTTAAAAAATTTTTGTATAAATATATATGTTACACCACTATGAAACAAAGCACAAGTTAAAAAAAAAAGTTGAATTAACATCATGTAAAATATAAATTAATATGGTGAGAAGTCTCTTTACAGTGCTTGCGGAAATTGCATCTTGTACAATTTCTGCTGCAAATCAAAACTTTGCGAAAATGCCAGTGACACACTTGCCACACGACTTGACCGAATAAGCATGCGAGACACATTACCCACATCCACCGAGTCGACAAAGCACCTACACGGCCGTTTGTTTGTGTCAATCACCTCAAACTACACCTCATCCTCCTGATCCAGGTGCACTGGGCGTCACTGCGCTGGTGAGACGACATTGCTGCCTACCACCTGAATCAGTGGTGCCCCGACCGGGAGTGGCGAGGCACCGAGTGCTTTACTGTACGCCGTACTCCCTGCCGCGGTAGAGACGAGAACGCCATCTCCACGCAACTTACGAATTCGCTCTTCGCCATTGACGAGAATGCGAATGAGCGCGGTCTGCCCACTCGCACGCTACACCCATGCATCATTAAAGGCCAACTATGAGAGCATCACCCGCTCTCCATGTTACGTTTCGCGTTCAGCCTGACAGTACAGCATGGTTGTCATGTACAACTTGAGTGGCATTGTGAAAAGCTACTCTAGTGTAGATCGTTCATTGAGTAAATACCCAACATGGCCCGCATTCACGCCATAGAATGGAATGAAGCGTCGTCAGTTTCGTCGAATGCAGTGCATCATATAACCATCCCCACCAATCGGTACAATCAGGTCGGGTTACTAATTATCGTGGACCTGAAACACCTTGAGCACCTCAAACTGCTCTCGAGCAAGTAAGTTGGTCTTGTCATAGTGTAATTACAAACGTGGAATGAGTCCTGAAAAGTTCATGATGGTTATGGAATCGCGCTGGACCGATCGCCGTGATGAGCTGTTGAACAGCGACGACGAAGTAGAAGAAGCAGAAGAAGAAAAAGATTTCGCGGATGGGTGCATTACTGTATGACTAGATTGATGTGATCAATTGCTTTTGTTGTTTGTGTCATTATTGTTATTGTTGTTCCTACCACCGTTTACATCATCACCCTCATGCATAGACTTTGCAAACATCTTTGCATGCGATGCATTGCTAAATGGACTTTACACAATCGTATCAGGCATACCAAGTTGTGAATTTATGTATCTACCACCTAAATAACCATTTACATTGTTAACATCCTTTTTGTACATATCATGAGGATTTGCTGTGTGTACTCCTTTATTAGCCATAGAAGATGAATATGATGTAGATGAGGTTGGCATAAAATTACTGTGTCATTGTGTTAAGCTGTTTGTGTGTGCGTTATTATTAGCTTTGTTGGACGAATTGGCAGCATAGCCATTTGTGTTGTTATTTGACAGAATGGCTGATCCATTTACCGATGAGGAGAAGAACTTTCGCGAGTCGCGGTACAAGGCGTGGCTTTACACATATCGTGCCACACTATCTGTAAGAATTAAAGATGGCTCAATCTCTTATTATCAGAGTGCCTGACGTACATCTGCTCCGGTGCAACGTGTAATTGGGTGTACCTCTACCATTGGAAGCTCTTTCTGCCACACACGTGATGATGGAAAGAAGATGGACGATGGTACTTAAGACGCTGATGTTGGTGAAAATTGTTATGATTGTGTAGGACTAGTATATCTCATATTAAACTGATTGGGGCTTGATTTTTTATCATTTGCTGAATTGCCTGCGTTAGCCACATTCGTAACATTACATGATTGTATCTCTGTTATTTATGGTTTTTCTTTTATATCATCATTGTTATTGTAGTTATTGTGTTAATCTCTACTACGCAGATTAACATCATAATTTTATAAGCCCTATTGAATTACAGGTTTGCTTATTTGTTGTACTTCTGATCCTGTGCCATCTGATGCATGTTTCTTGTAACCGTGTAGCAGTGAAAAGGGTAATGGGTAGAGTTCATCTAGCAATTGACACACTGTACGGGTCAGGCAGGATTTACTCTTTGCACTATTAGTCCTTTGTTTATTTTTTGCAGCACCAAATGAGGTTTGTCAAAAGTTTGATCTGTCCTTGCCATTGCCTCGTGCATATCCATTCTGACCTTTACTGTTCGCCGCACTAGACAAGGCAGCAGATGGTGAATGCGATGAAGAAGCGGAAGCTATGCCAAGTCATGAACTGCCCTACGAAGTTATGTAGGATCGACTTATCTATACCGCATCATCACCACGGCCACCTTTGGTGTGCCATCATTACCCTTTGACATATTAATCTTATTCGTCTTGTCTTTGCTGCTACTACTATTTATACTTATGATGCTGTAATAACCCATTTTCACATTCTTTGTTTGCATGTTGCGATTATATGAACAACTACTTTTTTGATGTCGCTTATTGTTATCTACACTCATCAGCATCAATATTGTTCTTCACTTTATATTAACTATTACTATTATTTTTGATATTGAGATGATTATTATTATACTATAAATGTTTTTGCATTTACCTCTACAATAATCTCTTTCCATGTGGACCATGCACAATGTTGACTACCTCAATATTATCCTTATTTACCACGTCTACATCATCGTAATCATCATCATTATACTCATCGCTTTCGCAACTTCCATTTTTACTATAGTGCCTTCTGCAGTTACCGTGATTATTTATGTTACCTTGTTGCAATTTTGTAAGTTGTAATTTATTCAAGTTTTGTTGACGTGCATGCCGAGCACGAAGATGTTATGCAACTTCCTCATAATAATGTCGTTCATTACTCGACTTTATCGCATCTTTTCGTTACGGTGAAATATACTGTCTAGACGACAAGGCATGTAAAATTTTTTACTCCGCTAGCGTGCCATCGGCTTATCTTTCCTTTGCGTTACTAGTAATCGTACTAATCTTGTTGTTATTATTATTGTTGTTGCTGCTAGCGGTATTATCTGCGTTTATACTGCTGCCTAACACTGGCGGTTCATGTGTTAGCAGTATAGGTTAGTAACTTATTGTCTGAAGTAACAACAACGGCACTCGACGTTTAATTTCACTGAAGTAACGTCAATGCTGCATCTCATACGCGTCATGCAGTCAATGCACGAGCACAGAATGTGGGAACTAATTAACGAGTTAGTAAATAACTGGCATGCTTTCATCGGGATGCTACAATGCCGTGAAGTCAACATGTACATGAGGTAAGTTGCGTGTGGCTAGTATTGACAAGGCGGCCAGATGTGTAGACCGCTTAAGACTTACTGGGTAGCGAGTGTTGGGGACTAGCACTAGATCGTCAAAGGGGACAAGTTGCGAATCTTCGTACAAACTGTCCGCAAACGGTGCCATGTATCAATATTTTTTGGAAAGTTTATACTTTGTAAGCAACTAAAGAATGTAATTTTGACAAATGCCGTGCTTTTATTATTGTGTTTTGCTTGTTTACTTATTAGTTTATTGCCATTTCAATTTCGCATCTTTACTAGATTACAGCTTTTGCAATGATGATAAGGAGGATGATGATAATGATGAAGGAGAAAATATGTTATTTGAATATACTTGTTTTTCTGCACTTGACTTTGTTTAATTCTTAGCTTGTATACCAAGTAGAAGTTTGAACAATTAACGATGCTGTGCGGTAGGAGGATCAAGGTGAAGCGGGAAAATGGCAACACGCGAGTCGGGCGAAATGTTAAATGAGTTTTGTAATAAACTATAAACACGTCGCAGCATTATTACTTCGCTTTTATTTCGATTTTGATAATTTAGTAATATTTATACCAGAAAGAGTATAAAAGAAGCAAGCAATTAGTTTAATGCAACACTTACACTACAGTATGTTATATTTGAAGAGAAAATATATAATAAATAAACGCTATAAATGCAACAATCAATGTTTGACTAACAAAAAAAGTATAACAGACTGGGAAAAAAAAAGACACTAAATAGTGAAAATGTTATAATACAGTTTTGTTATTTGTAAAAAAAAAAATATAATAATTTGTAAAGACTAAAGAAAAAAAAACTTATTGTAAATATGCAAAAGTTTGTAAAGTCAAAGAAACGGTTACAAATTAATTTATATGCAACTTTGACTTACCTTCTTCCTACCACTAAATAAGTTTTTTTTATAAATAAAACTGGTTTTTTATTGCTTTGAAGTAAAACTTTTTTGGTGTGAAATTTTACACATAAAAGAAATAGTAGGCGCACTTATGACTACTATTTTAGATTTCACCGCTGTTAAAACTTTGTATGCGCAAAAGTTAGTTAAGTAAATAACGACAAGTCAAAAGGAACGAAAAATTCTTACTTTATTGAAATATAATAATCTAATGTGTATATTTTGAGTAATATATACGAATGCTATATAAGTTATTCTTCCTAGCTAAATGTAAGTAAACAAACTACTTTATTTTTGTGAAATATTTCAAGATAGCAGCAAATAACGATGATTAAATTAGCTATATTTGATCCAATTATGAAAGCAGTGATTAAAAGTGTATATGCAACTATGTGATACAAAAAAAAAAAATTACAAGATTTCAAATAAAAGTTTGTATATATAGTATTATAA
Organism: Blastocrithidia nonstop; assembly: GCA_028554745.1. Classification (NCBI taxonomy): domain Eukaryota; phylum Euglenozoa; class Kinetoplastea; order Trypanosomatida; family Trypanosomatidae; genus Blastocrithidia; species Blastocrithidia nonstop. The sequence goes on along the minus strand of JAQOTN010000015.1, from coordinate 291,701 downwards.
AAGCACACTTACTATTATACTAATACTGTACTCGATAATGACAGTATTGACAAAAGTGATGTCAAGTTAAAATATATATATTTATATAGATATCAGATAAATATAGTTTCAGGCAATAACGCCGTTATGCTAATGATAATGTATTTAAGGTGTGTATACTTACTTTTATTACGAAAAAAGATGTGAAAGTTTTCAATGTAAACTCAAAAAGTTAATAGTGTAAATGCAATCACAATATGTTTTTTTATCAAAAATATATGGAAGAAAAAATGTGTTTGCAGTAGCAATAATAAAAGCACAAAGTATTAAAATACAATATTAATAAAATTTACTAATTATTGTAACTTGAAATAGAGTAAATCACTATATTTTATAGACGTTTATAGCACAAAATACTTTCTGTTTACAAAAAAATAAAAAAACTATATATACTATTCTTCTCTGTGTAGCAATAAAATAGTATATAACAAAGTGAAAACTATTTAGAGGGAGAATACGGTGATAATATAAAGTTAAGAAGCAATAACGAAAACAAAGTAGTCAAGATTTGTTATTACAAATAAGTGAACATTAATATACTTACATTTTTTTGAGCAAATTAATTTGTACGTATTCATTGACGAATAGTAATCAGCTAACACAACAAATGATTGAGAAAAAAAATTTAAAGTAAATGCTTTAATAATATACAGTTCAATCAAGTGGTGAGAAAAACATTTGCGCTTTTCAAGGTGATTTATCTTTTTGTAAAAAATGTTTTGTGAACAGGTAAATATGTGTGTAAGTACGTGCAATCGGATACGTAAATTTGTATATGTAATAGTAACTTAGAAAAAAAAACCACGGTTTTGTTACAATATTAATTTTATACGGTGCTATGTGCTAATGGTTTGGTCAAACAAAAATTACTTGATGGCTCAATTTGTACTCAGTGTTCTTGTCCGTTAATGTTTCCCTACTGTGGCTAGTCAGTAATCAGTGGATGGAGTTATTTCATCTGTTTAGCTTGATAATACTTTTTTGAACTCGTCAATATATTATTTGATATGTGCATTTTAGGTTTAGCCAATTTGCTTTGTTTATTTGTTTTTGATTGCGATGAGCGCATTCATGATGTTGTTGCTGTTGCTGCTGTTGTTTGCGAGGCCATTGCATGACTATTTGATTACTACTTTTGTAATTATTTGCGTTACTAATCACGTTATCTAATTTATCCTTCATGAGTTGTCAATTCACATCTATCTTTATTATCATTATCGTTAATTTTGTTATGCTTTTCAATAATTTTATCATTGTACTATTTGTTTTCCTTTGATTTATTCTTTTTATGGTTGTGTGACAACCCACAACAGCCAGCATGTACTTTTTCATGTCGGCATTGCATGTGTGCGCTTTGTTTTGGTGAATTGGTGTGTGACTATAACAACGAAATGTACAGTGATGGTTTCGATTTTTACATCTTATCGTACAACTTGTGCATGATTGCATTTACACGTGCAAGACGTTGCTACTATGCACTCATTGGTGGACGATCAGAAAGTAAAGTTGCTGATGATGTTGCTGTTACTACATTATCCGTTGTATTGGCACTTACTTTAATATTGTTGACACGCAAATCTTATTGTAATTCATTTACATTTTAATTAATGTGTTGTTAAAAATGTACAGTGTTATTTGTAATATTATCTGAGCAAGTTTACATATAATCTGCTTCACTCACGGTGGACGTGATGCTACACTATTACACTGCATCATCCGCAACGCTAAATGGTAAATTATTTTATCTTTACTACATATGGTAATATCGAAAATAATATATTTCAGTGAAACAGTAGCTTATTAATACAACACTTTTTTATTTCAAGCTATGTACGATTAATTGAACAAAATGTATACTTTCTTTTAGCTCTATGTATTTTAGCGAACGAGATCAACATCTGTGAGTAAAAAGTAATAATTAAATGTTCAAGCAAACAAATACATATACATGTACAAATAGTTAAGATCTTTCTCAAACAGTTCAATTACTACAATTCACATGTCTAATCGTGATGTACAATAACTATTTCAGATTCACTAATGTAATATGAATTTATAGTATGATTAAAATGTAAACGTAAAATACATGGTTTTCAAAATCAAGTAAAAGTGCTTCCTAGATAATACCTTAAACAGTCATTTCATTGCGCATTGTCAATACTAATCTTTGTATTTGTTTGTTTTGTAATACATATTTGTGTACATGTGTGTATTTTTTACAGTGAACATATATCTTATAGAAGAGCGCACTAGTTTTAATACAAAACATCAGATGAAAAGTATCATGCCGTTATAATAATATAATAATAGCATTGCTACTACAAATAATTTGAGGATATGTACATGGAAATAATGAAAGTAGTGTAAATTATTATATCAGAGAATATTCGATTTTCTTAGCTTGATAAATGTACTACAACGCAAGCACACATTTGCTTTCTACAAGAAAAAAAAAGGAGGTAAGTGATATACATATTAATGTCATACAATACGCAAACAATAAAAAAGATGAAAAATAATTCAAACTATTTACAATAATGAGGTAAATTGATTTACTAAATTCAGTTAGCAGTCAAACTAAAGAAACATATATATAAATATATATATATATATATACTCTTCATAAAAAAAAAATTTATGTCAATAATATACATAAGCGTTATGTGTTACATTTATACACGTTTACTAAACGCAGAATGTGTGATGGTTCGACTTTTACTCTTTGTAGAAGTAACACTTATTTTACTTTCACATTCATCGCGATCATCACCATCATCATCATCCTTGTCGCCGTTACTATCATAAACATTATTATGATCTTGACCTTTATTTATTATATTTGTACGTAGGTCACCACCATAGTCACTTCTTTTATTTATACCTTTCCTGTTACTACTATTGACGATGTTAGAGTTTTCATTTGGCTTGTAAAGTTATTCAAGAGCAGTTTTGCTCCTTGCCGTACTGACTTTACTTGACGATTAATCTTTTTTGTTATTCTCACTTTTATTATTACTACTACTGTTAATTTTGTTGCTCTTTTGCGTGAGTTTAGTCGCTTAGGACTCTTTTTACCCCCTTTTTCCGTTACTGCCTGCATCATTGTCGGTATTAATTGAATTTGTACTTGATGTGTTGTATGGCTCATTACTAGAGTTGATGCTGCTGCTACTACTACTTGTACTTGTACTCATGTCATCTACGTGTGATGCAGTGGCGTCCTTCATCATCATTAGTATTGGTGTAGTAGATCGATCTCGTCGCATGACCGCATCCTCCATGCCAGTAAGCAGTTCACCATCGGCACTGACATTCATGACCTGTGAAAGTCGACGACACACTGGACTATCTGAGCTGCTGTTAACTTTGAAACTGCGTTTACCGTGGTAGATGTAATTTGCATCGGCCGCAACCCACATCGCACTAAACAACTCTCGTGGTGTAGAGTATGTTGACATGTTAGTGGGTTTTGTTTGATTGATAAAGGTGTTTACTGCGTCACCACGATCGTTGCTTGTGTTATTGTTGTAGTTTAACAAATCAGTAGCAGTCATATTGTTGCTAGTATTAGTGTTCGAATACATCATCTAGGGCAGCATTTCGTCTACTTGTGTCATGCCATCTTTCATAGACGGTTTGATAATACTATTATTGTTATCAGCAACATTACTAGTCTGTAAGGCTTGATGGTCGTTTTCCTCAGTCTCATCCGCATTCTTGCCTGTGACCACATTGGTACCATCTCATGCACGCGACGCCATATTGTAATGCACTGGTGGCTGTGCTAACAAGATAAACTTTGGCTGCTACAACTCCACACTGGCAACAGTAGGCATGACATGGTGCTCTTCCTTTGTGATATTGTTATGGTACCCCCTACTAGAATAACCTCCACCACCGGAGTAATACTCATTATAGTCATTATCATTATCGTTGTGTTGATAGATGTTATTAGCATGGTTGAATTGGTTATATTCATTCTAAACACGCATGTGTGGTGAATTAAATGGTCTAGCTGCATTCATGGTCTGCATTGTAGCCTTGTCCTTTTCATGGTACATGTTATTTTGTTGCTACTGTTTTTGTTGATGTTACTGCTGTTTTCGTTGTGATCGCTCACGTTGATCACGCATTAACTTCTTTTGTGCTTGTAACTACTCTTGTGCGTATTTTTTCTGTAATTGCAACTACTTACGTCGTGCCTGAACTGCCTATTGCCTTTGTTAGCGTTACATCTGTTGTTTCGCCCTTTGTTGCTAATAATATTTACGATCTTCCTCTCGCCGATGCTGTTGCTACATCTACTTCATTTTTTGTAAATACATTCGTTTTTATCGTGCTTCTTCGTCATTTCGCTTTCCCGTTGTTGTAGCTGCTTTATTGTTTTCACCATAGTGTTGCCTTTCATCAATTACTTTATTGTAATCTCCTTGATAATTTTAATAATATTGATGATGTTGATGTTGTTGTTGTTGTTGTTGTTGCTTCTTCGTCTTCTTGCTCTGCTTTCTTGGCACGTTATGTTTACTACGCTTGACTGATTGACTAGACTAGTTATACAATAGATTGTTGTTATTATTTGAATGTAAGTTTGCATGGTTTTTTTTATTAGCATTACTATTATTAGTGATAGTAATATTTCATTAATTATAGTTTTTATGACGATTTTGCCTCATTTCATAAATATCAGGCAACAAATAGCTGTTCTTATACTTTGCGTTATTCTATTGAACGTTATAGTCATTGCTACTATCACTATTGTCATCATCGTCCAAGTCATCACCAAGTGCAGTGGCGGTGTTGTTGTTATGATTACGGGAGTAAATCTTAGTGGTTTGTCGTAAGTGGTGTCGTACAAATCGATTTGCTGGTGCACGCTTGTTGCGACTATTCTACTTGTTTGTGTGGCTAACACCACTGAAGTTATTTTTATTACTTTTCCAATGTGTAGGCGCAGTGTACGAGGCGTGCACAAAAGCATTCTCGTCATCATTCTACGCTCCTGGGTATGGTGTCTTAATGAGCATCTCCGTTGCCTTGGCACCTTTGGTCACCTCACCACGAAACGTAATGAGAAGTTGTCGCTGCTGCAACTCATGTAATGCCTTGGAAGAGGTTAACGAGAATGGATGTGTATTTGAATTCTTATTAGCAGTAGTAGAAGAAGAAGAAGAAAATCCATGTGTGGTGCGTGATCTTGTACTTTGCTTAAGTTGCGCCAGCAGCTATGGATCCATGTTTGCCCAACTTAACAATTTCGTGCTGTTATTATTATTAACACTTTGGCTATTTGAATAATTGATGTGATGTGAATAGTTACTGTTATAACTGCTACCAAAATTGTTTTATGGTATGTCTTTCATGGAGGCTCAATGAGGGTCTGCTGGGGGTAGCGGTGCGGTGGCACAGGTACGGTGTCGTGTAAAGGCACCATGCTTGTACAAACACCGTCGAACACTGCGATAGGTTTCAGTTACCGCACACGTCATCGGGTGGTGTAGCCCCAACAAATCCATCGTGGCTCGCATCGCATTACGAAACAGTGCTAACGTGTTTGTGTGCTCACTCACGTCTCCTTTCATTCGTTACTTATTTAGTTGGGCTTGGAAAAAACTTACTGTGTTGACGGACTCATCATCATCACCATCATCATCATTAGTATTACTAGTAACTGTTCTTATACCGCTACCAATTATATTTCCACTCTTGTTGTTGTTACTACTATCAAACTTCTGTTCGTGCTGAAGCAGCGTGTCATCGTTACTGCTACGAATAACATCATACGAGTGGTGTGAGTGTAGTGCGGTGTTTAACTGGGCTACTGCCAAATTATGCCAGGCTGCGCCTCACAGCGATAGGTTGTTGCTGTCGGCCACGGTAGGCTGCGCCGCAGCGGCCATCATCAACACCTCCTCCTCCGATTACTGCTACAGAAATGGAGAGGTACACACGTGTGGTGAATGAGGCATGGCATGGTGCACTGTAAGCTGATTGCCCTTTTGCTTGTCCTTTGAAGAAGTTGAAAACATCATTTTATTATTAATGTTGTTACTTTTTTGTTATGACGTACCACTTGTCAAAGCATTACTATTATATTCAGCATTATTCTGTTTGTTATTACCGCTGTTATCACCATTTTCGTCGTACAAGTTGCGTCGCTTACGCTGATACTATAATGTTCGCAGCATCTCAATCGTCTCCAGTGCCGCCGCAGTAGCCTTGTCGTACATCTTCAAGGCATTGTACACCGCACACGTGTTGAGCGCCAACGACGGCGAGGTAAAATTTCAGTTTTACTAAATTTGACGAGCCGCCTCAAAGTGACTTAGTGCACGTCGGGGCTGACCACGATGACACTCTACCACTCCCATGTTGTTTAGTGTAATTGCCTTGAGCTGATCACGAAGTTCATCATTTAACACCAGCGTTGTCTATGGTGCTTTCACGTTTTTTCCACTTGCTTCATTGCCTAAAGTGTCATTTTGATTTTTGTTACTGTGCTGCTGATCTGTGTCAAGTGCGTTTGATTTAGAGCTGTGGTTGATTGCTTGAACACTATTACTGTGACTATTATTGAAGCTGCTCACATTATCAGCGTCTCTTACATCACATTTATTGTTTGTATTGTTATTATTGCTATCCATATTGCTTAGCTTTTCAAAGGCTTACAAAAGTAAAACCGCTGCCGCAGAAAGTTATTATGCTACCGTTGTTCTTGACAAAGTGTTGTTGTTATGTTTAGCCTTACTGTTTGTCCTGGAGCGTAGCGATGTATTCTTGCTGTCCGCCAGATGTGGCACAGAAGAAGAGGCTGGCATAAACGCAGTACATGACTTTGTTGTGAGTACACATTTTTGCATAGCCATTGTATTCATCGCCAATACTTAGCGTATTATATCATCACCGGAAATACAGGTACTGGCTTAGGTTGTCGCAACTCCTTCTTCTCTCTCTTCTCCATGTTTTGCTTTTGATGTGAGAGTACCTTCAGACATTTATGACTGCTCTTGACTTGTTGCAGCATTGTTAGTTGTGTTGTAATTGTTTGCATTGTTTTTTGTCATTTGTGCTGTAAATGCATCTGCATTACTGATAATGTCAGTATTTGACACACTTGTGGTGTACATAACGTGCAAACTTGTCGATGCTTTTTATATGATTTATTTATCAAGTAAAAGTTGACACGTGGCAAGATAACAACAGGCTTATTTTCTAATTGAATGAACAAGCTAATCTTTTATATGTAAAACCCGATGCGATGCTATATATAAAGAAGGCAAAAAAAAGGCTTGTTAGATATACATCGCATCGGGTTTTACATATATTATGTAAAAAGATAGTAAACACACTAGACCTGATAATATCATTTTTTGTGAGTAGGCAAAATACTATATTAGTACATGTCACAAAAATCTCTTTTGACACAGCAATTATTTGAGGAGAAATAAAGTCATCAAATAAAAAAAAAAGAAGTCGAAAAAAAAACAATCAATAAAAGCATCTATTTATAAAATGTAGTTAGACAAAAGAATAAGAAAGGTGACTAAATAACTGAAGAATAGCACTTTATTAATGCTTGCTATATTTAGTAGACTGTATAACTTCATCAGTAAAGCATAGTACATCTACTACTAATACATACTTAAAAATAAATGTTTTTGTAAATAAAATAAATTAGATTACTTTGTTTTCTTAGAAAAAAATCAAGGTGTGTAGGTGTACAAATGTGTTGAAAAATTAATTTAATCTACAGTATATCAAACCATCTCATCTAATTTTACAATTTGATACAAGTTTATTATGTGAATGTAGTAGCAGTGAATACGCTTTACGATACATTTGTGTCTATCACATACGAAGATCGTATTTGTGCTGTTGCCCCCTTCAGTGATTCGACGCGTTGCTGAAGCAGCATTAGACGTGAAATTTTCTACCGGCGCTATCGATCGACGCGTAGGTCATCTGTATGCTTCTGTGCCGCGGTAGACGCTAATCGTAGATCAGACTACAACTTTACCCGTTTGCGCGATAACGCCTACAAATCGCGTGCACATTTGTACCGGTCATGATAACCATTCAACTACGTTGCGGCTTTATTAACGACATTGTGCACTTCATTCTTGCGATGCTAATATATTTTCCAGTTTTTCTACAACAACTGCAACTCTTGCTCTCGTGCTGCCGTCTGTGCCTACAAGGTTGCTATTTCGAAACGCATCTAACTAATTTGATGACCATTTTGCAAATCTGTTTGTGAAATTTGCTGCTCAATCGTTGCAATTTTTTCATCTAACCGCTTCACCGCATTAAACGTTTAGGTTGCCACTTGATGAACTCGATAAGCCTACATTTACGCATTTACACATTATTGCTACTCATTGGCAATGCCGTCTTGCAACGCACGTAGTTGTTTGTGCATCTCTTGCACAATACCACTTCGCACCGTTGCCGTCTCATCGATGAGGCTTGACAGCCTTGCGTGTACACTAAGTCGGTATTACGTAAACCATTTGATAAACGTCTGATAATAATCACTTACACCACGCTCGTACGCCGCCTGCACCATTTACTCTCGTTCAAGTCGTAGCAGCTATAATTTTTGTGCCGCCTCAAAGAGCCATTTGGGTGCTTGAATGTGAGTTAGTGTGAGTACTTGATGAATTCGTGTAATGAGTGAGGCGAACTATAACGTCTTGCAGGCCGAATCATGAAGATCAATACGTCCACTAATTGTAGAAATGGACACTAATGTCACATACCCTACTAGTGCAGATTACAAGATAGTAGTTAACTTGTAATCCTTGAAATGAGGATCATAACTCTCCTACGCCTCTTTACTTTCATTTGCACTTTTACTCTTTTACATAGCATTGTTACTATTAGTGTTATAAGAAGAATTAGGTTACACGGGAGTTGGCACAGTACTTTTTGCATTATTTACATTAGCATTGTTCGTCTTTGTCAGAGAGCCAATTGCCGACGAAGACGAAGATGATAAAGAAAAAAAAGACGACGAGGAGGAGGAGGAGGAGTACACTCCAGTAACACGCTTGACGGTGTCAATTAGGTGTAACACATCTTTACATAACGGTAACTTAAACGCTGCCACATCTACAAACGTCAACGTAGCCAACGAGCGTCGCCCAGAGGAATCTACCGTGGTGTAAATCTGAAACTGAATAATACATGAAGTGTCCACGTATTTGCGCTATGGTACAATTACCGTCCGCGCTGGATCGCCGTCAAGTAAACGCATACACGGCAGTGCCACCGTACACAGTGGCGGTGGGAACTAAACCAGCTTGACTGGTTTGCCAGTCACGGTATCGGTAATATGATCGCCCCGTGTGGTAAAGGCTCCATAGGTAACCGTCAGCTTACCCGCCGAAGAATAGGCTGTTTTCATGCTATGCACCGGATCTTACACTATTGCAGGCGAGTTTGCTTGCTCTGCATGACTAATAGGGCCATTTTTTTATGATCTTTGCGTGGAGGTAATATTATTAGCACTACTCTACTCAAAATTTTAACTTTTATCATTCGTGTTGGTGCTACTCTTCATGCGAGTTAGCAGATCAGCGGCGGTCATCTCGATAATTCCACTTTCATGGTGATGTGGGCTGCCGTACAGTGTTTGACTTCGTCCACTCTACACTGGTCCAGTGATAAGAAAGAGATAGCTCTGTCCAGCAATGCTATTCGCCACACATGGCGCAACGACGCTCTCGTAGAATGATGACGTGGGCGTACCGCGGTGAATACGTGTGGCAGTGAATGGTTCAGTTCAACTACTCTGTGATGTGTTGTTTGTTCTGTTGGCATTTTGACTTTGCTAACTTGCACATGTAGCATCGTCACTTTTGTTGTAACCGTTTTGTGTATTGCTTGTGGTTTGACTCATCTGACTTAATGGCGCAGTAGCCTAAGTGTTATTTGTATGGTTGGCATTGTGAAGATGAGTATTATTGCTGTTATTACTAGCGTTATTTTCTGATATACTACAATTATTTTTATCATAAACTGGTCTGCGTAGTCGAACCGCATTGTAGCTTGATGTCACCGATGTGTTCTACAGGTGTGACATTAGACGAATATGACTTTATACATTTTTCAGAATATTTTTGGTCATCGCATGACGTAAAGAATTGCCAGTAATACTATAGTTATTTGCGTTACTAGTTTGTGAATGATTAAATGTATTTGTTGACGGTTGAGAAAAAGAGTTGCCTACAGGTGTTGTCGGTTGGGGTGAGGTAGACGCATTTGCAGTAGCAGTAACAGTAGCAGTAGCAGTAGCAGTAGCTGCAGAAGTGTTTGCCAAAGAGGATAATGATGATGGCGGTGGCGTCGGTGTGTTAGTCCGCGAAAACGCAGATGTAAGTTGACTTCGAGACTTTGTTCGCGAAAACATGATCAGTAATGTTCGAAATCTTTTGAAAATAATATAAAAATTGCTTATAACTTTGATAGTAAACTTACTTATGCAAATGCAATGTGATAGCTTTCAGATAACTAGCAAACTTTTGTAAAGTGCGTAAGAGTAGCAGCACTTGCAGCAGAAACAGTGTATAAATTACTAATTTTTTTATTTATTTTTTTTTTTAATATTGCGAACAAAAAAAAAACAGTAGTGACAGTAATATACTTAATAAAAAAGTTTAGACAAATTTATTAAATTACGTAATTCCATAAAAAATGATTCAATAATGCATTTGTCTTGTAAATATATAAATTTTTCTAGTTTACATTTTACTAACGTAAAGATATACAAAGAATAGTCACAAAAAATAATAGCAAATGAGTTACAATCGCAGGATAGAAATTACAGAAATGACCAGTGAATGAATGGCAATCGTCAAAACTTTAAACTTGTGTACAAAGAGTGTATGCTTGTAAATAAAGAGTTCAAAAATAGTAAAGCAATATAGATGACAGGTAATAGTTACAATACAATTTGTATATATATATATCTGTACTTTAGCACTACTTTGTATTTATATACGTGTGTATTTGTTAACATGTGTATTTAACATAAACGCGTCTTTTTGTTTTGACTATAACTGTATATGCAAATTTTTTTTGCAGAATGTATCACCAATTTAGTAAACACAACAATAAGGGGAAAGTTATATTGCGAAAAAAAAAAAATTCATCAAATAATAAAAAAAAATAAATTTTTATTTGATATTTCTTCATAGTTAATTATTTAATTTAACTCTATGTCTCACCTACTCCTTTGCTTATTATCGTTATACCTGCTAAATTTTAATATTTTGTGATAGCTCTGAAAATTGTGTGTTTGCAATTTCTGTGCTCATAATATCATTCTTAGATTCAACGTATCCTTGACGTGATGTGTTAAGCATTTCAACAAGACACTGTTTAGGGTTGAGTATATTGTTAACCTAATTTAGCTCAATATCAATATTGGAAGTATTACAATTGTTATTATTTATGCCATTCTTCTTTTGCGAAATTCGCTAATCACATTTACTTTTCATCAGATGTTGTTGTTATTTTTGTTATTATTGATGTTGATAATACTATTGCATATTTTATTATAAATTACTGTTATCTCACTGACGCGAAGAAAAATCCATTTGCACTTTTTTCAGTGAATTGGCAGCAATAGCAGCATCCGCAGTAATTGCTGAACTACTTGATTTTGAGTAACAAACTCGAGAGCGTGTCTGTGAGCGGTTAAGACGACGCCGATTACCAGAGCGTAGATAATGAACGTGCTTATTCATTTGGCTGTCATTATTACGGTATTGAAAGGTATCATTACAATCATTATTATTCTATGCTAAATCGTATAAATGTCGACTGTAATCGCTGACCTGAGCACTGTACGAACGACGTGGTCGCGGAGTAATGAAGGGTGCTTTATTCTACAATTATAATTACAATGGTACGGTGCGCATCATTGACTACGATGTATTTATTGTGCCAGCCGCATGCATTGAACGAGGAAACGTTTTCATACTTGCCTTGCCAACATTTCGTTGACCATAATGTTTATTTTCATGCCGTTTGTGGTTATTTTTATAATTCTTATTATTATCATCGATCGTGTTGTCATAATTGTTATGATCTACATTATCAAGTATATTTTCATCGATATGATTATTGTCAAGTAATGCTTTACCTTATTAGTGTTGAAAATGTTTACTTGCCTTGCTAGCACTTGCACCTACTTCTCCAAGTTAGATTTATGGTCTAACGTAATGTTGATCTCTTCATTTGTGTTGATGTTATTGTTTTTATTGTTGATGTTATTGTGAATACTAATTAATAAGAGGAATATTACTTTTGTCATGAGACATTACAATATTATGTGCTTTTTACTGTTGCTAGTTGCATAGCAGCGTATCTTCTGGGACAGCTTTAGCTCGTGTCATCACCATTGTATTTGGTGTTGCGTAAAGTGCACGGTTTGATAGTGGAGTCATTCGTTGCACTTTCATAGGTACAAATTATGGTGTTAATGTAAATGGATGCACACTTCGAGAGTGCGAGGCAGGAGTTAAAAACGGTGTTGAGCTGTTACTACGAAGATTTTTGTGAGTACAAGAAAATTGATTAGCATCGCTGATAACATACTAATTATTATTAGTGTTAGTGTTAGTGTTAGTGTTAGTGTTAGTGTTAGTGTTAATCTCCTTGCCGCCATTCTTATTTGCACTATCGTTTTTACTATAACCATTATTATTCACATCATTAGTCTTGGTATTATAGTTGTTAACACGGATATTCTTTCCGCTAATAACATTACTATTATCACTGTTACGCATAATACTATACATGTGATTAATATTTTTCCTACTGGCACTACTAATAACATCTTCGACTTCACGCGTAATGTTTAATGCATTGCTGCTCACTTTGCTTATTGAACTTCTTGGCGTGCGTCTGTTGATTTTTTACAAATTTCTGCTTCCACTACTCACGTCCACATGCACTACTCTTGCCATGTCATATCGAGGAGTATTAACGTTTTACTTTTACATATCACTAGAGACAACTTTTGGCATTTTTGCATTAGCAGCAACAGTGGTTGGTATGTCTAATGCATCTTGTGCCTAATGATATTACGTCAATGCACGCAAACGATGTGCAAAGTAGTTTACACGTTATTGTAACTCTATTTCATAATACTTTTACAATTACACATTCTTCTCACACGCCTCAATCAACTTGTATTGTAAAACGTGAACATCGTGACACATGCTTATGTCAAAACCAACTATCTCCTTCAATGCATGCGACCGACGAAGTCAGCTTGCATTTTCCGGTGAAATATTTTCTGCATTGCTCGTAGATTGATTTGTTGTTGTATTTAATGTTAAGTCATCAACTATACAATATGAATTGGGTTGAATCACATTGTCGGCACCTTTCATTACATTACTTGATGACATCTACGGAGAAAAGCTGGCCACCGTATTTAGCTTTGAACCTTTACATACATTTTGTTAATTTAAATTTGCATCAGTTATGCAATCGTTTTAACTAATAATTTAACAATTACCGCTACTCTTAAAACGTTGTGACCGCGAAGACGTAGTGTTTAAAACATTGTTTTTATCAATACGAGTTGCTGTGACTGGTACGCCGTTACAATGAACAAAACCTTGACAAGATTAATCTGAACCGGTTCTGGGTGTGGCAACTTTTTGATGCGACTTTAACTTACTAAAATTGAGACGAGGAATGATCATTATCGAGAACGGAAAATGATTACAATAACTATATTTGAAAAAAAATAATTGTGATTTTTGTTAACTGTATATATTTCTGAGCTTATTTTAATAACCTTTGTTAAAAAAACAAATTTAATAAAATAATCAAAATAAACGATTATCGAAGTTTCAAAATTAGGAAATTATCTGTGCATCTAAATCAATCTTAATTGAATAAAAAATTCACGTACATACGACGTTAAACAAACGTAAAAAATAAAAAAAGGTGATATTTTTTATATTGATTTAGTAAGATAAAGAAAATGAAATGAGAAAACTATAATAGATTGATGAAAAATAATGAAATAAGTATATGGAACTTGTAATTAATAAAAAAGGTATGTTCACTTCGAATTTTACATTCTGAGTTAGTCCGTAAGTATTACTTATATTTACTTGTGTGCCTTGGCTTACTTCTTGCTCTTCTTTACAGGTGCGGCTGCCTTGCTGGTAGGAGCAGCTGCCTTTGCGCTCTTTTTAGATGCTAATACAGGTGCGCTAGCGGGTGCTGCAGTAAATTTTGTAGCAGCTGCCTTTGGCAGAGGTGCAGGTTGAGCATTTATCTTTACTTTAGCAGGCTTTTTGGGTGCAGCAGCAGCAGCTTTGCGTGCAGCTTCAGAACGTTTGCGTGCAGCAGCAGCTAACAAAGCATCACGTTTAGCACGTTCACGATCCTTGATGCGCTTCTTCAGCTCCTTCTTGCGGGCTTTACCACGGTTTTGTTCATCCTTCAAGCGCTTCGCGGCAAGCTGCTCAGCCAACTGACGTTCCTTCTTCTTCTCGTTTTTGATTTTGTGGATATGCTCCATCAAGTTACGCTTATTACGGAAAACGTTACCTTTGGCCTTGACATACAAGTCACGGTAAATGTGACGGTCAATCTTCTTCTACGCACGATATTTGCGCAGCAACCGACGAAGAATTCGCAACCGACGCATCCATAACTCTTTGCTTGGCATTCGTGCTTCACGTGTACCTTGGCGCCGTCCAGGACCTTGATGACGTCCCATATCCTTTGCTTCTTTTGTCTTGCGCCAACGTGCTCGTGAGTGTACTTTCACTGGTTTACGAATGATGAAACCATCTTTGATCAGTTTTCGAACACTCTTGCGTGAGTTAGCATTTTGTATCTCAGCGGCCTCATTAGGATCAAGCCACACACGAGCGCGACCACACCCGAGGATGTCTGAGGCAAGACGAGCCTGCAATTTAAGAGATACCATGTCGACTATGTTCTTCTCTTTTCTGTCTCTTGTATTACTTAGCTGTTCCACTTTAAAGAAGAATATAATAAATTATGTAAAGTTGTTATCAATGCCAGAAAATTATTAGAGAAAAGTCATAAAAACAATAATTGTATTTGCAAAATGTATTTTCAAGAAATAAGAGATGAAATAGTTTAACACATTAAATCATTAATAAAGTACAAAAATCTACAGTTTTCAAATCAATTCAAAGCATCTGTATTTTACAAGAAAAAACGTTTACTTTGATTGCACTCATGAATAAAATAATAATCAAGACACACGACCGAGAAAAATGGGAAAAGTAATTGTTAACATTATTTTAACTATATTGTACATAATGTATTAACTTGAAATAATTACAAACGTAAGTGAGTTGAGAGTATGTGTATTATTTACATAATGTACAATCAAAATAAAAAATATATGTTGTTACTATGATAAAGTTTGTAATACAATCAAAAAAAATTTTAAAATGCTCAAATTTTTTGTTTTAATAAGAAAAAGTTGCTTGTCATTTCAATGATCATTTCAGATATATACACATTATTTCCAGAATATCACCCATATACTATATAAACTCATAAAGTTATCATAATCACCATTATTAAATTTTTTATAATAAATTATTATATTTTATATAGATACATTTAACACTATACACAAAACGATGCTGACGATTGTGCAAGTATCGATTATTTACGACTTAGTCGGTACAGTTTTTCGCTGTTGATGTTGTTTACATTCTGTTATATATTCATTACCATCTTAAGCGGGAAAGACATACACTACATTGCCAAAAAAAAATGATAAATTTACTAAAGTAGTGATTATTTTTCTTTCAATAAAAAATATTAATATATATGTGTATTATTCTTTATATTATGTCGTGATAAAATATTATCATTTATTGTATATTTTTTGTGCTATTTATAATGCTATTTTGCATAATTACAATCTAATTAATTTGTTAAGTACTTTACAGAAATGTTATTTGACAATATCTCTACTTCACAAAGAAATTCTCTCACAACAAATAAATAATTTAATGAAACAAAATTACAAGAATGTGATAACTAATTCCTTCATTAATGGTTAAGTAAAATATTGTGTAGAAACACCAAAGTGAAATACTACAATTAGTATTCTAATCTATTGTTGTTATTGCTATTGTTTTTTGTAAACGAAAATTTTACGTATGTTTGATCAGCAACCAGTTACAATTGATTTACATAAAAAGCAATGTTCAAAAAGATAAATTGTTTTATTTAATCTTCAGCAAATGCATATTTCTACACGAAGCTTTTAAAAATATATCAAAGTGTCAGTATTGTTTTTTTTTGAAGAAAATTAAATAAGTTGCTCATAATTATAACTTAGTCAAAAGACGGTGCATGTTTTTATTTTGGTGTAGTATATGAGACATAATGGTAATATTTTTTGATACAGATCACAACGAACAGATGAAGTATAATTGCATAACAAAAATGTAATTTGTCACATTAAACCTAAATAAGTATATGTGATTATTGCTTTTTCTCGTTGTTGTTAAATATTAATTTTTTTTCCTGGTATTAATATTATTAAGAATTCAAAAATTCTAGTAACTATTGTTGTTTCTTACTATTCAACTTTTGTGCAAATAGAGCATCTTGTTTAGCTTGATAACTGTTTGCTACTCTTCTTCTAACTAACGCGTCACGACGTTTCTATTCATCTGCAGTCAACTTCTTCACACTATTTGTATTCGCGTGATTACTATTGACGTTGCGTCCGCCTCTGTCATTCACATTTGTTTATCTACATACACCTACGAGTGCGTTTTTTAACTAATTTGCATCATAGGCGTTAGTTGAATTGAATAGGTCTAATGTCTAACGGCTAAGTTATTGTTGTAATACTTTGCATTAACTTTTTTTCATGGCATTGCTGTCCGTACCAGTGCAATTACGTCTATGATCGCAGAAAATATCCTTGTGAAAGTAAATTCCACACAAATCACACTTGAAATACTACAAATCTGCAGTGACGCTTGCCATTACTGAAATTTATACTTCTCCTATGAGATGCAAACTGTATACTATATTTCTGAAAAAGTTAAATATAATATATACAAGAATATTTGCTAACAAAAAAAAAGAATATTGAAGTTCTTGGTGCAATCAAATAGTTGTGTATTATGCTGCTTCAAAAAACGTAAATTTAGTAATTAGTTAAAAACAGAGTAAGTGCGTATTCGTAAATAATCAAACACACTCTTATCAAATATGATGTTGTGTGAATATATATATATATATATATACTGATATATGACAAAAAAAATAAAGGTTTATTTTAAAAACTATTTATGTGCTTTCCTGGAAGAAAAAAAAATAAAGGTAAAGATGATTATATAAACAAAATAAAATATCAATTTTGTATCGATTAAGATGATCATATAATTTAAATTCATGTAAAATTCACATAAAATTTTAAGTAAACAGTTTGTAATGTAATTTATAACAAGTAAACAAACTGATCGTGTTAATGTATAAATTTATCTCTTTGTCAAGAGTTAAAGTATAGGTAAATAGTAAGTAAAAAAACTGATGTTGTCAGCACAATGTTATACACCGAAAGAGTTTTGTATGTGTGTGAAAAGGACTAATTGTTTCGTAAAATTTCATATAAACCTTAGTAATTTATTGCAATTGTACTTATTAATCGACATACATTACAGCGAGCAAATTTCTGCATTTAAAAATTCAGTTCATTTAAGATAAAACTACTACAGAAACTTGGAAATGAGAGCTTGTTAACAATGAACATATATTTTTCCTAGCAAACAAAACTGCGTGTTCATATTCTCTAACACATAAGAATTCTACATTACAATGTGTTGTAAGATAGACAACAAACAGTAGACTACGCACAATACCTAATATTAAAAAATGAAATGAGAAAACTATAATAGATTGATGAAAAATAATGAAATAAGTATATGGAACTTGTGATTAATAAAAAAGGTATGTTCACTTCGAATTTTACATTCTGAGTTAGTCCGTAAGTATTACTTATATTTACTTGTGTGCCTTGGCTTACTTCTTGCTCTTCTTTACAGGTGCGGCTGCCTTGCTGGTAGGAGCAGCTGCCTTTGCGCTCTTTTTAGATGCTACTACAGGTGCGCTAGTGGGTGCTGCAGTAAATTTTGTAGCAGCTGCCTTTGGCAGAGGTGCAGGTTGAGCATTTATCTTTACTTTAGCAGGCTTTTTGGGTGCAGCAGCAGCAGCTTTGCGTGCAGCTTCAGAACGTTTGCGTGCAGCAGCAGCTAACAAAGCATCACGTTTAGCACGTTCACGATCCTTGATGCGCTTCTTCAGCTCCTTCTTGCGGGCTTTACCACGGTTTTGTTCATCCTTCAAGCGCTTCGCGGCAAGCTGCTCAGCCAACTGACGTTCCTTCTTCTTCTCGTTTTTGATTTTGTGGATATGCTCCATCAAGTTACGCTTATTACGGAAAACGTTACCTTTGGCCTTGACATACAAGTCACGGTAAATGTGACGGTCAATCTTCTTCTACGCACGATATTTGCGCAGCAACCGACGAAGAATTCGCAACCGACGCATCCATAACTCTTTGCTTGGCATTCGTGCTTCACGTGTACCTTGGCGCCGTCCAGGACCTTGATGACGTCCCATATCCTTTGCTTCTTTTGTCTTGCGCCAACGTGCTCGTGAGTGTACTTTCACTGGTTTACGAATGATGAAACCATCTTTGATCAGTTTTCGAACACTCTTGCGTGAGTTAGCATTTTGTATCTCAGCGGCCTCATTAGGATCAAGCCACACACGAGCGCGACCACACCCGAGGATGTCTGAGGCAAGACGAGCCTGCAATTTAAGAGATACCATGTCGACTATGTTCTTCTCTTTTCTGTCTCTTGTATTACTTAGCTGTTCCACTTTAAAGAAGAATATAATAAATTATGTAAAGTTGTTATCAATGCCAGAAAATTATTAGAGAAAAGTCATAAAAACAATAATTGTATTTGCAAAATGTATTTTCAAGAAATAAGAGATGAAATAGTTTTTTTTCATCATTCGTAAACTGTTGCAATTAATATGTTCATTTTTTTCATTTACAGTTTTCAAATCAATTCAAAGCATCTGTATTTTACAAGAAAAAAAGTTTACTTTGATTGCACTCATGAATAAAATAATAATCAAGACACACGACCGAGAAAAATGGGAAAAGTAATTGTTAACATTATTTTAACTATATTGTACATAATGTATTAACTTGAAATAATTACAAACGTAAGTGAGTTGAGAGTATGTGTATTATTTACATAATGTACAATCAAAATAAAAAATATATGTTGTTACTATGATAAAGTTTGTAATACAATCAAAAAAAATTTTAAAATGCTCAAATTTTTTGTTTTAATAAGAAAAAGTTGCTTGTCATTTCAATGATCATTTCAGATATATACACATTATTTCCAGAATATCACCCATATACTATATAAACTCATAAAGTTATCATCATAATCACCATTATTAAATTTTTTATAATAAATTATTATATTTTATATAGATACATTTAACACTATACACAAAACGATGCTGACGATTGTGCAAGTATCGATTATTCACGACTAAGTCGGTACAGTTTTTCGCTGTTGATGTTGTTTACATTCTGTTATATATTCATTACCATCTTAAGCGGGAAAGACATACACTACATTGCAAAAAAAAAATGATAAATTTACTAAAGTAGTGATTATTTTTCTTTCAATAAAAAATATTAATATATATGTGTATTATTCTTTATATTATGTCGTGATAAAATATTATCATTTATTGTATATTTTTTGTGTTATTTATAATGCTATTTTGCATAATTACAATCTAATTAATTTGTTAAGTACTTTACAGAAATGTTATTTGACAATATCTCTACTTCACAAAGAAATTCTCTCACAACAAATAAATAATTTAATGAAACAAAATTACAAGAATGTGATAACTAATTCCTTCATTAATGGTTAAGTAAAATATTGTGTAGAAACACCAAAGTGAAATACTACAATTAGTATTCTAATCTATTGTTGTTATTGCTATTGTTTTTTGTAAACGAAAATTTTACGTATGTTTGATCAGCAACCAGTTACAATTGATTTACATAAAAAGCAATGTTCAAAAAGATAAATTGTTTTATTTAATCTTCAGCAAATGCATATTTCTACACGAAGCTTTTAAAAATATATCAAAGTGTCAGTATTGTTTTTTTTTGAAGAAAATTAAATAAGTTGCTCATAATTATAACTTAGTCAAAAGACGGTGCATGTTTTTATTTTGGTGTAGTATATGAGACATAATGGTAATATTTTTTGATACAGATCACAACGAACAGATGAAGTATAATTGCATAACAAAAACACAATTCGCCTCTGTCATTCACATTTGTTTATCTACATACACCTACGAGTGCGTTTTTTAACTAATTTGCATCATAGGCGTTAGTTGAATTGAATAGGTCTAATGTCTAACGGCTAAGTTATTGTTGTAATACTTTGCATTAAACTTTTTTTTTCATGGCATTGCTGTCCGTACCAGTGCAATTACGTCTATGATCGCAGAAAATATCCTTGTGAAAGTAAATTCCACACAAATCACACTTGAAATACTACAAATCTGCAGTGACGCTTGCCATTACTGAAATTTATACTTCTCCTATGAGATGCAAACTGTATACTATATTTCTGAAAAAGTTAAATATAATATATACAAGAATATTTGCTAACAAAAAAAAAGAATATTGAAGTTCTTGGTGCAATCAAATAGTTGTGTATTATGCTGCTTCAAAAAACGTAAATTTAGTAATTAGTTAAAAACAGAGTAAGTGCGTATTCGTAAATAATCAAACACACTCTTATCAAATATGATGTTGTGTGAATATATATATATATATATACTGATATATGACAAAAAAAATAAAGGTTTATTTTAAAAACTATTTATGTGCTTTCCTGGAAGAAAAAAAAATAAAGGTAAAGATGATTATATAAACAAAATAAAATATCAATTTTGTATCGATTAAGATGATCATATAATTTAAATTCATTTAAAATTCACATAAAATTTTAAGTAAACAGTTTGTAATGTAATTTATAACAAGTAAACAAACTGATCGTGTTAATGTATAAATTTATCTCTTTGTCAAGAGTTAAAGTATAGGTAAATAGTAAGTAAAAAACTGATGTTGTCAGCACAATGTTATACACCGAAAGAGTTTTGTATGTGTGTGAAAAGGACTAATTGTTTCGTAAAATTTCATATAAACCTTAGTAATTTATTGCAATTGTACTACGAACTAATGCAAATTTTCGTAGAAGACATATTAATCGACATACATTACAGCGAGCAAATTTCTGCATTTAAAAATTCAGTTCATTTAAGATAAAACTACTACAGAAACTTGGAAATGAGAGCTTGTTAACAATGAACATATATTTTTCCTAGCAAACAAAACTGCGTGTTCATATTCTCTAACACATAAGAATTCTACATTACAATGTGTTGTAAGATAGACAACAAACAGTAGACTACGCACAATACCTAATATTAAAAAATGAAATGAGAAAACTATAATAGATTGATGAAAAATAATGAAATAAGTATATGGAACTTGTGATTAATAAAAAAGGTATGTTCACTTCGAATTTTACATTCTGAGTTAGTCCGTAAGTATTACTTATATTTACTTGTGTGCCTTGGCTTACTTCTTGCTCTTCTTTACAGGTGCGGCTGCCTTGCTGGTAGGAGCAGCTGCCTTTGCGCTCTTTTTAGATGCTACTACAGGTGCGCTAGCGGGTGCTGCAGTAAATTTTGTAGCAGCTGCCTTTGGCAGAGGTGCAGGTTGAGCATTTATCTTTACTTTCTCATTTTTTGGGTGCAGCAGCAGCAGCTTTGCGTGCAGCTTCAGAACGTTTGCGTGCAGCAGCAGCTAACAAAGCATCACGTTTAGCACGTTCACGATCCTTGATGCGCTTCTTCAGCTCCTTCTTGCGGGCTTTACCACGGTTTTGTTCATCCTTCAAGCGCTTCGCGGCAAGCTGCTCAGCCAACTGACGTTCCTTCTTCTTCTCGTTTTTGATTTTGTGGATATGCTCCATCAAGTTACGCTTATTACGGAAAACGTTACCTTTGGCCTTGACATACAAGTCACGGTAAATGTGACGGTCAATCTTCTTCTACGCACGATATTTGCGCAGCAACCGACGAAGAATTCGCAACCGACGCATCCATAACTCTTTGCTTGGCATTCGTGCTTCACGTGTACCTTGGCGCCGTCCAGGACCTTGATGACGTCCCATATCCTTTGCTTCTTTTGTCTTGCGCCAACGTGCTCGTGAGTGTACTTTCACTGGTTTACAAAAAAGGAATGATGAAACCATCTTTGATCAGTTTTCGAACACTCTTGCGTGAGTTAGCATTTTGTATCTCAGCGGCCTCATTAGGATCAAGCCACACACGAGCGCGACCACACCCGAGGATGTCTGAGGCAAGACGAGCCTGCAATTTAAGAGATACCATGTCGACTATGTTCTTCTCTTTTCTGTCTCTTGTATTACTTAGCTGTTCCACTTTAAAGAAGAATATAATAAATTATGTAAAGTTGTTATCAATGCCAGAAAATTATTAGAGAAAAGTCATAAAAACAATAATTGTATTTGCAAAATGTATTTTCAAGAAATAAGAGATGAAATAGTTTAACACATTAAATCATTAATAAAGTACAAAAATCTACAGTTTTCAAATCAATTCAAAGCATCTGTATTTTACAAGAAAAAAAGTTTACTTTGATTGCACTCATGAATAAAATAATAATCAAGACACACGACCGAGAAAAATGGGAAAAGTAATTATTAACATTAGTATCTATAATGTAAAAAAATTCGAATTTAAATAGTGATATTTTTATGTTCGAATAAGAAATATATTGCGGCTAATTGAGAAGTATTAAATTTAAAGAGATTTGCTCAAATGAGCTATTTAAATAAAGATAATGTTTTACCTCTCTGCAAATATAGAGCTAAAAGTATGCACCAAATCAAATCTTAATCGATATTCGGTTTCCTTTTTTTTTTGTTTGTTTTTTAAGAAATACAAACAATGTTCACCTCTGTAATTTCATTTTATAAGTTCTACAGTTCTATTTGTCACATATATTTTTTTATTTTATTATATTAACAAAGTATAGCTTATGTAGTTGAGTTCAATTTAATTCTTCTTCTTTTATACGTACTTGCTGTATCTTATAAAAAAAAATAATTTTTCTGAGTTGTTCGTTAAATTTGTTATTATTTTATGTACTTTATCAGATTTTTCTTGTTGCAAAGTTATGATATTTATTCCGTCATAAAGTAATTTGGAGTAAAAAATATGACAAATATGCTATTTTCTAAAAAAAAAAAAAAATAGTTGGTAGTATTAAAATCAAGCAAATTTAAACAGAAAATTACATAATTTTTGTTATCACGATAAAATATAAATCTTTCAACTTTTAGATAAAAATAAAAGTAAACATACACGTTTTAATAAGAAAACTAAAGTTTGTATTGTAATTTTGTCCATTTAACCAATTTTATACATGAATTTGTCAGTTTTTTTGTAAAAAGATAAAAAAATATTGTGTTTTTTGATATAGTAAAAAAATAAACAAATTATATACATTGTATCTTAAAAGTAACCATTATTTCAGTTTTCTACATTACAGTCATCATTTAATACTTCTTATGAGTCATTTTTTGTATTATCGTAATAAATTTTTATTTATAGCTGCTCTTGATTATTTATTTATACGCCGTTTTGAAAGTATGTCCATTTCCACAAATTCAGTCAAATTTTTTTTTAAAAACAACAACAACAACAATAACATTATTATAATAAAAGTGTTAAACACAGGTCAATATATATCGTAAACAAACGCCCATTAATCATTTTCAAAAAATACAATGCGAAACACTAGATTAAATTTATACAAAAACAAGCGGTGAAAAATACACTTTTCGTTAAATCTTTTGGTAAATGTTTTTAATACTTTTTAAGTAATATATCAATAAGTTAGACAAAACTTCCACATTTTTTTCTCTTTTCTTCTGTTTGTTTGTTAAACTTGACTATTTATTTATTTTTTTGGCTTTTGTTGATAAACTTATATATTATATTATTTATTTTGAGGAAAATAGTATTTTTAAAAAATTCCAATTATAATTGTGTTTTCAATAATTATAAAAATTTAATTAAGAGCTGATATATATTGATTTCAGTTTAAGTCATATTATTATGTATTATTTGTGATGATATTTTGAGCGATTAACATGCCTCTTTTTCCATTTCTGGTGTATACTTACCGTACGTTGCAATAGAGTTCATCTTTGCTCGATGCAAAAATGCCTTTCTACCAGCGTCAATTTGACTGTCCTTTCCGTTTCATGCCTTCAGTGCACTGCCTTGTAATGCACGTCCAAATGTAAATGTCAGGTGCCATGGTCGCGGTGATGAAGCACGATTGATAGCATTCAGATACTCAGACGACTGCAACTCGCTTAATCCACCGGATAAGAAGCCGATTGCAGGAACTGCCGGTGGCACACAGCGAGCCAGTGTTCGCACAGTTGCCGCCGCCACTTCGTCAGCTGAGCACTTTATTCCTGATTCTGATCCAGCCAGCACCATACTTGGTTTGAGAAACATCGCCTACAACATCACTCCATGTCGGTGTAATGCCTAGAAAACGGTTGTCCAAACATGCTACGAAATTCGCTCGCAGGTGTTGGTGTCATGCACCCCTTCCAACATTATTTCAGGTTCAACAATAGGCACAAGACCGTTATACTGCGAAATAAATGCATAACGTGCCAATGTGTCCGCGTTGAACTGTATGAGGGCCTCGGAAATGTTATTATTCTGAATCTTATACGCATTACGCCATTTAGAGAAGCGGCAGCCCAGATCAAAGTAGTGTTTTGCGCGTTCAGGGTATACGTCTAGGCCTGCCGTCATTTCCTCACCTGGTGCTCCTTCAAGAAACGGCAAGAGGCCGCCATCAACATTAATACCTGATACAATGCCTCGGGCACGTAGCATGTGTGGGAAACTCTCACCGGTACTGCACGTCTGCTAAACTGTTTCCTTCGACAAAATTACACCGCTGATGTACTGCTCCATACCAGGCGTTTCCAGTAACACCACACGATAATGCCGACGCGTATCAATGTTGTTTGCGATACCCATTGGACCAAAACGAATATCATATACCTCATTTGGCTCATCCGCAGCCAAAATACCTTTTCCAGGAGTAGCAAGTAACTTGGCAGTCTACAGCAGCTCCTTTTCATGTGAGGAGTGAACGTGATTGAAGCAAGGTAGTTGACCTTGATAAACCTTTGTAGTCATACTAGACATGATTGCAAATTTGAGATGTTTATCTTAAAAAACAAGATAATTTCGTTTGTTTTTTAATTAATTACTAGGCTAAATTTGTTATATAACTGTGTTATCTGCAGATATCATCGTCGCGTACGTAAAAAAGAAAGAAAAAAAAATTTGTTTGATAATGCATAACATGTCAAGACAGTAAGAAAATGAAAAAAACGTAAAAGTAGAAGATTGTTAATTTATAATCAAAACTAAATGAATACTATACATGTGACATTCTAATTTTTATTTTGTTGCTACTAAATAACAGTCAAAAAAATCATTTAAATGTGTCGAAATATACTATACGTAAAGTAATTGTCACACTTGTATAAAACAAAACAAATACCTCCTTTTTCTTTTGATAATCATTTTTTGCGGCTTTTGTCAATTACACAATCAGCCTTGAATTACAAGAGAAAATAATTTCCTTCATATTCTATATTATTTTAATAGAATTAGGAAATATATACGAAATCAAAGTTGTCATAACTGAAATAAAAGAAAAAAAAGGACTTCAAAAAAGTCGTAATGTAAATATATGTTGCTAAGTAAATTAATTGGAAAAAAATGTTTATAAACACATCAAATTAATGTATAACACAATGCACATTGCCACACTCGCATTAATACTTAAAATAAACTCTTTATTGACTCACTTACTTGTTTTCATTCAATGTCACGTTAACACACATTCAAACTACTGACAATAACAATTTTGCTAAACCTGTAATTTGTTGCCTTTGGTATTTTCTACAATCATTTGGTGTTATGCGTAAACGTGTCAAAAACCACGTTTTTCATACAGTCACGTTTCTGAAAAAAAAATTGTATAAATAATTATAACACTACTGGAAAAGATAATATATATATATATATATATATATATATATTAGTTTTATGTGCATTATCTAAAAAAAAAAATAATTAAAAAAAATCATTAAAGTAAATATTTAAATTTTGTAAATATATAAGTATTAGTTACTCTTGTGTAACTATTTTTACAGCTCGAAGACTTCTTCGTGAAAGTTTATTTTGTGTTTTGCGGCGACTTTTACTGCTTCATGAACAAGTAACGACGGGCCACACGCAAAAATTAGAGCCTTCTATCGCTCGTAGCCAAATGAAGGATCAAGAGAAACTCGCTCAATGTGTGCGGTAATCTCATTCACAATATTTGCCCTCCCGCAATTTATGTTTACAGGAAATAAACACTAACTATCTGTTGAATTAGCAATGGTGTCATGATTTATCAGTGTTTTGTTTGTTTGCGACGATAATAGACATGATTTATGAGAGTAGATATTATTATGTTCATCGTTTGAATTATCGTTATTATTTTTACGTTGGTGTTGGCAACATTCACGATTAGTGTTATTGCCACACAGTCCTTGCTATTTCAATAGTGCATAATTTTGTTGCTACGTTACGAATATTTGACAAGAGAAATGATTGTAAGTGAAGCGCACCTGATCAGATAACGTACGTGTATTTTCCACATTAGAATTATCGTTAGATAACAATTTGTCACTGATCTTGCTCGCACAAGTGCACGTGACAGCAGAGGTTTCTGTGTTTTATCGTGCAATGCATGATGAGTTATTAACCGACTGAGCTTCGATTATCACGTTTTGCGCATCACTGCTATTATAATCATTTTAGGTTTAGACAATGTTGTCTCCGTCATTATGGAAAACATCATTGGCGGAAGAAATGTACTACTATTACTACCGCCTTGCAGCAGTACTAACATGCATCTGATCGTTGAAGTTTGCATTTTTGTTATAATTGTTGTAGCTGTTGTTATAATTGTTGTCGTTACTATTTTATTATAAAATAAAACTTTCATAGGCACGCGGTAAGCCAAGTATTTTGCTCATTGCCCCAATCAATCCTGCCGAGCGTGTCATTCACAACAAATACACACGTTGCTGAGGCATGGTGTTGGTACGATTGAAATGCTGTACATGTTCTCGGAGTAAAGAACCAAAGATGGATGAACAAGGAGTTACACCAATCCCACCACACACCAGAAAGATATCACGGTAGTGATGATAATCGATGGGTGTACCACATGGGCCCTTCACACTCATCGTAAACGGTTGTTGATGTAAAATACGTTCATACAACTGACCTGTCCATGACTTTGGGCCTAGACGTTTGATGTGCAAAGTCATGGCACTATATTCGTTCAAGTTATTTTACCGTTGCTCTTCATCATGCAGAAGACTATGTTCAGACAAATTCTACGATGAACTTTCAGTCGGTTTGATTAATCCAGGTAAACGTAACATTTTGTTTGTGTCATTTTCAGTAATGTTGTTATTGCTGATGCTATTTGCCCTAGCAACATCTCTACTGCTGCCGTCACACTTATCATTATGGTTGCTATCATTATTATCATTATTAATATTTATATCATTTTTTTGCTTGATGCTATCATCATTATTTTGATGCAATGTTAACAATGAATGTGATGAAGCAGACGATGACTATAATGAAGTTTCGTTCACACCATTGTTGTTATTGCTACTGCTGTTGCTGCAACTACTAATACAACTACTAATTGTGAATGGGTGTCATTGCAGTGGTAATATTTACGTAATATTGACAAACACGTAATGACCTGGGTAGTAATCTGTAAACTTAACCGACTAGATTTGAAAAGCTATTTACACCACATTGTCGCTCACCACACGAGCGCGCTTGATGCTCACGAGTGAGGTATTGTGAAAGAGACGAATAAGCTGATCAACAAACCACAGTGTCAACCCAGGTAACATGCACTCTCAGCTAGAGGCGGCATGTCAGAGAACTGCAGGGAGTAGCGCATAGGAAGCAATCAAATGAGAGTAATAAAATAACTCATAGCAGCGACGTCGTATGCGATTGAGTGCAAACAATCCCATAGACATAAACATCATTCACGTTGTCCACGTAATAAGCTGGATGGACCAATCCGAACCAAAAGTACGTTTACCAATTATTACGGTAGGTAATTTATTTAAATTATGCATTAAATTACCCTGTTTGTAAAATACAATATAATAAAACACAATGTGTGCTAGTGTGACAAGCATCATGGCATACCCGAATAATCGATGCAGTCACATCATCGAATCATACGACGTACCAAGTAATTTGAACAAGACGGAGTGTCGACTAATGGGGAAAAGCAAAAGAGAGAGGAGTAGCACTGCAATTTGGCCAAACCCACGTGCTCATGCCTCAGTCCGTCACATCACATCCTCTGGTGCGGCATCTTTGTGCCAGTACGCCTTGTAGTTGTGATCATGTATTCAGTAAACGGCAAAAAGAAGTACAAGAATAATTGTCAAGACAAGACACGTTGCCTCACACATACTTCACGATGGAAACCGAGGCACACGACGATTTAGTCAATAACGTCCTTTCTGGGTGAGGCGTAAAACGCCGATCAGTAAAAGTAATGTAATCAAATAGCCATAAAACATCACATTACCCGGGTAGAGCTTGAGCCACAAAAAGTCATTAATTTTAATACCCTTTGTGCGAAATATTGCATTTGGTAATTACGGAACAGTCAAGATCGCCGTAAGCGTGTCCTTCGATGGAACTATTCTTGCCGTTCGTTGAATAAGAAACGGTGCCATTACATACCCGTTAGAAGGTAAATAGGTGGTAGGAATGAAGAAGCACAAGATCAATACGACCACGCTAAACAACAGACAGAGCTGTTTGCGTATTGCTGATGAGTAAAACAATCGCATTTGAGCATTCCCCCAATTGCCTTGAAGCCGTGATTATAAAATTAACGCATTAATTTCGACGACGGCGTGTGTAGAGTTGTCAAGCACGTCAATCGCAATGTTATTTGCATCTGCACACAAAACAGTTGGTAAACGAAGTCATAACACGAAAACACGGCAAAGCATGACCATTGATAGTGGGTACAATGTAAATAATGCCATCATTGTTATTGTACCGTTAAATCCACGCAAGAACAGCTTATCGTCACCGTAATCTGGGATATACTTATCGCCAATACAAAATATCACACCACAGCTAAGTGGCAACTTCGCTCACGTCAGTGTGCCAATCAATGCGATAGTGAGGTAAATTAGTGATAAACACACATACAAGCCTAAAGATAAGTAAACTATCTTTTTACGACAATATGCTACAGTGTATTGCAAAAACGTCTCAGCTGCTGCGCACGACAAGTAAACTGAGATACCGCATAAAGAACAAAATAAGATTAGCCCAAAAAGGCTAACACTGTCGTATGTTGAAATTTATTTCACGTCGACTGGTCGTTTCTCAGGAAAGGGACGTCTAATTCACAAAATTAGACCAATTAATCATAATATTGTCAGAATAAATGCAGTCAATGCCATGTAAGCAATTCTTTTCACAAGTTGTGGCTCATGCAAATGTCGCATGTGACGTTATATAGTGTCAATGAATTGCGCAAACATGCTTGTTAATACGAAATTTAATTTATATTTAAAAAAAAAATTAAATATTTTTGTATAAAAAAAAGCAACGTAAGAATATCTTATCTGCTGTAATAGTGTAAATGATGACA
Organism: Blastocrithidia nonstop; assembly: GCA_028554745.1. Taxonomy (NCBI): domain Eukaryota; phylum Euglenozoa; class Kinetoplastea; order Trypanosomatida; family Trypanosomatidae; genus Blastocrithidia; species Blastocrithidia nonstop. Next base: position 261,646 of record JAQOTN010000015.1, on the reverse strand, counting down.
AAAACAAATTTGACTCGTGAAAAATATTTTGTTTTTATGTGTGAGTAATAATGACTTTACCTGTGCATGTACAAAGGTAGCACGAAAACAGTTACCTATAATAATTTATTTTTTTTTTTCAAAGAAATGTGTAGAGAAATATAAAACAAGAGGAAAATAAATTGACGAAGCTGAAGCGTGTAAAAAAAAGATGTAAAAAAAAAAAGTGAAAAAATTGTATAACAAAAAATTTGAAATTATTTTGAAAAAAAGTCTATTCATGTATATACTAAAACAGTAAATATCACAAAAATATTGACAAGCACAAATATGTTTTATTTGCTTTCTTAAAGCTCATATATATATATAAAAAAAAAAAAAAAAGAGGTATTGTAACACAGAAGAAATATATACGTATGAGAGTGTGTCAATGTTGGTAGCAAGCAAACACCTTATACTAAAGTGCTTATTTATGTATATTCATAAATTTTGATACAGTCGCATAAATCACCCGTTTGTATTCACTGAAGTTGACTTGGCTTACTTAGCAAACACAGTTACACGGAGCGAGATATACTTGACTTTTTTTTCTGATGTAAAACAAATTATAATCCATAAAGTAACTATGTAATTATAACGAAAAGCTAAGTGCATCAATTTACAAAAATTAATATGATGAATATAACCATTTTAATCATCATTGCAAAATGCTAATAGCTGTATAAAGTTTTATCAATATATATATATATATATGTATAGGTAGAATTAGTATAATTATTCTAAGACAAGTGTAATGTTGATGATTTGTAATATTAGTTTTTGCTTTGTTTACGATTTGTGATGTAATAGACGTTAGCAGATAAGTGAGCAGCACGCCACTGTGCAGAACGCGCTAACTAGAAATTGTTTATTATGATTATTACCACTACTAATACTACTGTTATTATTATCATTACTCATTTTGTTAACGTTGATAGTATAACCATCAATACTTTAGGACGGCAGAGCACTTGCTCCACTATTAGTGATATTGTCAGCAACAGTGATGTCTACAGTTTGTAATGATTATTTGGGTTTAACTTAGCAGAGGTTTACTTTCTTCATATGAAAGCGAGCAGGTCGCAGACGACTTTGCAGGCGTGAGCGAGATGTTAATGTGCTAACAACTGAATAATTACTTGGTTGTATGTAATCGGTACTGGTTTTATTTTGAAAATTGTTCTACATGTCGTGAGAAATCGTTATATTACTAGGCCATTGAGAGCGTTATGGATGAAAATAACTACACCGAGAGCCGTAAGAACAACATCCGTGCAAGTAAGGAACACAAATTTATGTATCGATCGTTATAGCCCGTTTAGATGCCTACAGTGTATTTTTGCTCTTTTATTACTTTTTCTGTCTGTTCAACTGTTGTGTTTTGCTACTACTCTAAACTGTACTTGTGAAAGTTGTCTTTTGCGTTGGTGCGCATTGTAGTCAAGGTTTGGCATTTAATTATTAATCAAAAGTATGTGTTTTCTCTTACAGGGAACTTAACTTACGTAGTAGACTTAGCTGAAAAGGATTGCTGCTTGGGTCAGCACAAACCATTGCATTATAACGAACTCCCTCATTGATTATAACAAGATCACGTAAATCAACAAACGTGTCTTATAATCGGACAAAAATAATATTAGAATTTGTACAAACTAATTAGCGTAGTGCTTTGCTAGTCAGCATCGCAGCTTTAGTTCCTGATAAATCAAGAGCACGTAATGAAGGATGTGTAAGCAATGCATGACAAAGCGGAACAAGCGAATTGTCAGAAACGTCAAGGTAACGTATTTGTAACGAAAGTATCGAAGAATTGCACTTGAGTGCGTCGACAAAGCGTAATAGTTAAGGATCGCCAAAACATCAATTCTATGCCTCACACTATAAACAAACACTACGAATCAAGTTCTGAGCAGTTTGTTACAGCAGAATGTTTAGATTCATACCTACAGTAAATTATAACATTTAAACGGAAAGTTAATTATCTTAGTCATCATCATCATCTTTGTTACACTAAACTTCAGAATCACTACCAGAGTCTGCTAAATACTTTTCATACAATTTGCAATCATGCAGACGTTTTTAAGTATATCTTTATTGCTTATCTCGACGAGTACCTCTCATCAGTGGTTAAACGTACGATTTTGGTCTACTAACCTGCCGGCGTTCTTTACTAAATGAAGAACGCACGCTTTGCTTCATTATAATACAATCGACTTAAATAAGATAACTAGTATAGTTTAATAACTTTATACAAATATACTTTATTTAAAAAAAATTAATTTAAGTACAAACAATATTAAATTAATATTAATGTTGTTAAAAATTATACTTAAAAGACAGTCATAATTTTTAAAAGAAATTAACACAATAATGTATTTCTGATTTGTCATATATTAATCTAGTAAAGAAATCACAATCAGGATATCAAATGATAACCATATTGTCATATAAAAAAGACTTTGACTTTATAAACATAAAATAGAAACTATAAATTTGTTGCAAAAAACAAACAACAATAATAATAGACTATGAAATAAAAAATAATTTATAATCATAAAACGTATATACACATATACAACATAGATTAAAGTTTTTCGTGATTAAGCACATTAAGTAAAATTCGTAAATAAACAAATATATAAAAGAAGAGGAAGAAACGAAATTATCATTATTTGAGAAAATAACAATTGTAAGATCGATATAAATAGGTAAACGTCAAATACAAGATTTTACATTTTTTATTTAATTATGTTTTTCGTTGCTACAACGTTCTTTAAAAATTTTAAATAAATGCACGTTTCATCCACTCCTGCATGTGTGTTGGTGAAGCAACATCGAGTGTAGGTGTGTCTAACCCAACACACGATGCAAATAAACGGGACGTTACAAGATATGGATCAGCATCTGCTGCAGGTCGACGATCCTACATATATTCTTTACCTTCACTGGCAACAGCATTCGGTATACGAATAGAAGTTGTGCGAGTACCAATACCTGAACTAAACTCAGTAGCTTTTGACGTCTCATGCATACCTGTCAAACGTTCATTATTTTCAGCTCCATAAAAAATTATATCCTTACACACAGTGTTTCTCAAATTGTTGATATATTTGTGAATAAAATCAATTCCATTTTCACTTCTTGTTGACTTTGTTGAGAAATTTGTATGTAAACCGCTTCCGTTTCAATCCCCGTGAATTGGTTTTGCACGATAATCAGCATCTAAACCATCAGCCTCTAGCAAACGAAGCAAAACCCAACGTGCAATTGTTAACTGATCACCCATTTCTACTCCTTCGCACGGTCCTACTTGAAATTATCATTGGCCAGGAGTAAATACAATTATTGTTACATTCCAAATCATGGTCGCTCATCAGGTAATTGATCAAAAATACCACGTGCCATAGCTCGTGAATTGTCAGTGGTAGGTTCACCATTTGGGTAATAACACTATGACAACACGACAATCCATGGAATTTATTTCATCGGTCGAGGCAAACAACAAGGAAATGCATTTACAGGTTTTAGAAGTATCTACGTATCAAGACTTTTTGCTTGACCTGTTGAAGACCCATCAAAATTTCAGACGGGAAAAACTCCATCCGCAAGTAAATCTTTCGGAAGTTTTTATAATTGATCGGCATTCATATAGATAGTGCGATCTTTACTTCGAATATCATGATGCGCATTTTTGCCTCCTAGTCATATGTACGTCACACGGCACGGTTTTTTTGCTGAGTATGACATGTGTCTACTTGACTTTTCAACTATTTTGAATGATAATTTTAATACTATCAACACAAAATTATAACAATAATTTTACTCTCTACAGGTATTATGTACGACTATCACGTTTCAATATAAATAAAAAAGTATAATTTGTAGAATTACATATATCATTAATCACATTTGTTATTGGTACTTGTAACAACATTTCATCCTACAAACATATTTGTTTGCATTTACTCAGAAAAATACTTATTGCTACTTTATGTGCAAACATTTGAGCATCAATACTTTCTAAGAATTTATTAATCTTTGTGGTATATTATCTCTAAATACTTATACATCAAAAATTAATTTGTTGAACATATGGCCCACCATTTATTATCAACACACTTAATTAACACTCTAACAAATATCTTTTATAAAAGGTTAAACCATTCTTTAAATTAATATCATACTTCTCTGTTAACCTCAACTATTATGATAAAAGTACATTGAGAAAAATAAACAATTATGTTTATAGAATTTAGTATATATTATTTACAATATCAATAAAATCAAGTACAGTACAGAATAGTATGTTAAGCTATAATTTGTGACTTTGCAATTAATTATCTCAACGAAAACAACATTAAAAAAGTACATCAATATTTACTCAGCAACAATTAAAAAAGCTCTTGTGAAACTGATCAGACATTCACATTATGTTTTTAAAAATGATAATAGTATAAAGACATTAAATTACGAAAACTGAGAAAGACAAAATTATACAACACTATTATTATTAGCTTATCATCAACGAGCTACTCATTTGATTTACAAAATGTTCAATGAAATAAACATTTAAAAGTATTTATGAATGGTAAAATATACTAAAAAAATGTTTATTTTAATATTGTTTATATTAGTTGAGAAAAATAATAAGCAACACTGTCGTTTTGTAAAAAAAAACCGTTTAGATGTTTATATTACTCACAAAAAGGAAAGAAACTTTTTGAACACATTAAATTAACAATAAATATGAAAGCAACTTACTGTATTATTGCACAAAACACTTAAATGGTTTTTTTATATGTTCTTTTTAGTGATTATTTCTTCTTTTCCGAGCTAACTTTATTTTTTAGTTCAATGCGATCAATACAAATATAAGGCATATTTATTTTGTTTTTTTTTGAATTTTATTTCACTTTTAATAATTAAAAATTTTAATATAAAATTAAAATGTAAAATTATTTTTTTCTTACAGATTAATATTTTTTATCTTATGTCAAAATTTCGTAAATACAGAATTTACTTTGTTTTTATTTCAAAAAAAAAAATTTATTTTTTTTTTTTCAATATTAGTTTGTTTATTTACTACTCTGCGAAGTGTTGGTTGTTCGATTATTCAATGTATTTTCATCAGTAAAATAATAATCTTTCGTAAAGAGTTATTGTTAACAAATATTTTTTATTAATTAATTGATGTTAATATAATGCAAACAAGGTTAATTTAATATTATACATATTCAGCTTTGTACTATACAAATTTGTGATTGACATACTCGATCGTATGTTGCAAACTCCATGATGGAAATTAATAAAATATTAAAAACGTTAAACAAAAAAAAATTAATTAATTCATTGTTAATTGTTTATATTAATAAACAGACAATATAAATAGTGATAATGTAAAACGTTAATGGGTTTAAAATTAATTAAGTCAAGGTGATTTATTTGATGAACCTTTTTGATTCAGATTAAATAATTGATTTTAACTTTTTAGTTCAAAATAATAAAAATATTTTAATAAATAACACTACTTCTAAATTATAAGCTTATGATTTTAAATAATTGTATTTTATAGAAATTATGACTAGTCTATTATTTTAAAAAAACTGTAAAAAATGATTCGAAAATTTAATATTATAAAATGTCGAAAATAAATTTTTTAATAAATATGTAAATAGTTAATTACTTCAATTTTAATAAAACTGCCAACAATTTAAATAATAAGAAAATAAGTTAATAACTGCTTTTAGCAGATGAACATAATAAGCACATGAAAGTTTTTGCAATACATGGATCTGTATCAATATTTGTAGAATAATTCAACTGTCAATAGTCTGTTTTAGTTTTTTTAGCATTCTAACTTTAAAATTATAAGCAATTTGTTTATTGATTGTATAAATTGTCATTCTTTATTGTTATCGTTAAACTTATTGATATGTTGTTGTTTTTTCATTATAATTATTATATTGATTATTTTTTTAATAATTGACTTTACTAGTCTAATAATGATATACATTGAAAAACATTATCATCACTATCGCCGTCGTTATATTCATCATCACTGCTATTATTTTTGGCTTGCATCTCGTTTAAAACGCCAGTGTAATAAGTTTCATTACGAAATAAATGTATACTCAATTCTTCTTTACAAAAAAATGAAGTGCTATTGTTTGCGCTTGTGGAGTTGGAACGTCGATACACAAACTGGCGAACTGCTTCTCGAGCCGCTTCGTGACAACTAAATTAGATAAATAAGTGGATCGTGCTATTTGGTAAGTTTTCGGAATGCCGTCAACCTTTGTTAGTGATCAGTTCATTATTTGCAATGCGCTCATTTTACCTGTTTTGTTTATGACAATAATATGAAATTACTTATCCATACTGGCAGCATTATTACAATAAAAGTACCGCTAATGGTTTTGTATTATTAACTTCAATTTATTATATCGTTAATTCCCTAAAAGCATGTACGTTTATCAGTTACTATTAGATTCTAGCAATATTACGAAATACAATTGTAGTAAATGGATGCAATGGACTCTGTTTGTCTGAAAACAGAAATAAAGGTATTGACTTTTTCAAGTGAAGATCATTAACTTGACGTGACATTTTCTGGTCGCCTCGAGCGTCATTTCAATAAATATTGCTTGAGTTTGTTTCTTTACTCCTTTAGTGAGCAATCAAAACTTTCTGATTTTCTTGAGATTTAATTATTTTACTGCGATCATAAGTTCAACTTTACATATTCATAGTCACTTTTAAATTGTTACTAGTGGCTAGTGTTGTGCTTTGTGGAACATACTAAACAAATATATAATTAACTGAAATTTGTTCAATGCTCTTTTCGATGATTTATTATACTTGTGATATTGTATGTTATGTCAGCAAATAATTTGCTTATTATTTTTCTATGGTGTATACGCTATAAAATTTACTACATTATTACAAATTTGTGCACGAAATCACGCTACCATCAAACATTTTGCCACTCAAATAATCTTACATGTGTTTGAAGAGTAAACGAAGACGTGATTGAAATTATTTTTCAGCTCCGTTGATCGGTTTAAGTAATACACAAAGCTATGTACAATAATTTTATTGCTGTAATATGTGACGTCCGCTTGCACAAACGTAAGCTAATTAACAACAAACGTACTAGTCAGCTGTGCGCTTTCGTACATGACCATGCTTGAGCATACTTGCAGTGCTTACAAAAGGCATTTTGTTGTTGACTTCACGTCTTGTGAGCGAGTTATTATCATTTTATCTCTACCTCACATCAACATTAGAATCGTACTTCCTGCTAGCCACATTAACAGAAGCAGCGTTAGTGAGGTCAACATTTTCCTGATGCTCACCTTTATTTAAGTTGTAATGCACTGAGTTGATTTCATGAATAGTAGTAGTGGTAGTAGTAACATCTACACTCTCAGCCTGATTGACACTGCAGTCGTAGTTACTAGCATCAAAACTATTTCAAAAAGTGCTGACTTACTACATAATTACGCTGTGCAATTCTTCATACAATGTAGTGTCGTGGTATAATCGTATGTGCGTTAGTGCATGCTGTATAAATAAACCAGCAGATATTGCATTCCTATGCTCAAAATGCAAATCGTCATTGCGTAATCGCTTATAACGACCACGCTGCATTTTAGGTTGTATTTATATTAACGCGTTACCACATGTAGACGAAAACATTTTAGTAAATGCTAATAATTAGGCAAAAGGCTAAAACATTTACAATGCGCTAAATAATACTTCATCAAAGCTATACACAACATAAAGTTGAGACATCTTTGTTTAAGAATTGACACAAGTATCACTCGAAGAAAATGATGGTGATGATGATAATCAAGAGTGTTATTTGTTATGACCATCATCACGTTATGGAGATTGCTATGTACTCATTTGACAAGCGACTCCACTATCTGTAACGCTGTTGGTGTTAACGCACATACCACTTCTTGTTATACGATGGTAGCAGTGTAATAGATTTTTCAACAAATTTCAATGACCACATGCTATTTGCAGATCAGCATCAATTATAACAAGATGGCCTATATATTTTAATTGATATGGTCGCCATCTCACACGAGAGTAAGTTGGTGCAGCCTCACAATTATACAATTACGTCAGAATTGACTCATTTCCATTATCTGGAGACATGTCGTTCACATCGACCATACCATCTCATAGGGGTAAAGTTGCTATTACAATATCGGGTAATCTATTTGCTGGTATAGATGGAAATTGGTCAAACAGATTGTGAACTACTAGGTGCAGCGAATTGGCAAAAATCTACAAAATGTATGCTAACTCATCACACTCATCTTTGGTCGCACAAATGCACAGAACTTGAGGTCCAGCGTTGTCTGGAAGTATCGGTAACTGTGCTACACGAATAACAATCGAAATTGCAATAGCGTACAAAATTTACAATTTTGCTGTTAAGCAGGCATACGTAGTGGTGATTGTTTATTATTTTACTGATATATTTTTTCGTAAAGATTATAATATATTCAGTGTATCTTACACGAAACATGTAGAGCTATTAGACAAATTAACGATAATATTTCGCCCATACAGAGCTTGACGATAAACATTTCAAAATCAGCAACCACCATAAAGCTAAGAGTCTGCAGAGCAAATGCAAACAGGTGGTAAGCTGGAACGTAAAATATGTACGAACGACGCGGGAATAAGATCTTTGTCATTTGCAATCACAACTGCCTTCTTACGTGATAGTAAATCAAACACTTTTACATGACTACATTCGTCGATAGCAGTTGTCACTACTTTCTTTTAGGAACAAAAATGCTAATCTCTTTTGCTATCAAATTTTTCGACAAATGCACCATCTGTGGGTTTTGAGCTCTAATGCTTCATTATATTACTTATATGTTTGATAGTTATTTAAATAATGAAAAATTAAAGAAGTGTTGGTTTTTTATCAAATTAATTTCTACTCAATAGGCAAACTGAACGCTTCAGCACTGTTTACTTCTTTGATAATTTGTTTGTTCAAGTTGAGTGTTTGTTCTTTTCTTGTTTTTAATTGTATATAACAATGATCAAAGAAATAAACACTTGTAATGTATGAATTATTAATTAATAACCAAAATATAAATGACTTATTTTGTTATATCGATGTGTGAATGACTGTGGTGTGTGACACAGTAAACACAATAGCTTATCTCGTATATTATGTTTGCCAGTAAAAAATAACGTTACAAAGTAACGAAAATTAATCTAATGTATAAAGAAAGCAAAGTGCAAAAGCTATCGAAAGCAAAATGAAGCAGAAAAATAGTAATATTTAAATGAAATTTTTAAAATTGTCAAAAATTACATGTAATTAAAATTGTAAACATATATCTTTTCTTTATTGCAACAATGATGAAAATAATTGCTAACAAAAAAGTTTTTGAGAATTTATTTACCTCAAAAAAATGATTTAGTTTAGATTATGTTTATCCAACTTATGTTTAGTAGAGAAAAAATAAATAATTTAATTTTCATAATACCATTAAATATTTAGTTACATTTTTTAACTAACATGTTAAATCTTAACAAACTTATTAAATTACATTTACTAATTTCACAAAAAAATATGTGAATACAAATTATGATGATTAGGAGAAGATATCACTACATTTATAATTTAACGTCAGTAGTAATATCTTTCTACTACAGTCAGTAATTGCAAATGCAAACGATTTTTATGTGAAGTCGAATTAATTGTTTGACATTGGTTTTTGTTTCTTTGCTAATAATCAATGATTTCTTTTCAAGTGTATAGAATATTTCATTCATATAAACAGAAAATATGCTTTTGTATGTATTTACCTAACATGATAATCATTTGGTTTTTTGTTGTATATTTAAGTCAGACTTACAAGCATATGCAAACTGATGTCAACGACAACAAAAGAAGCAAAATAATTAGAAGTGTAAACACAACAAAAAGTAATATTAAGAAATATTATTAACTAATTTAATATAATCATGAAAAGCTTAAACACAATTTTAAAAAAGAAAAGATAAGTATTGCACGAACAAATCATATGTTTTCTATGTCAATTTCAACTGTTTTGATGAGATTGAATGAGAAAAATCAGACATTCTGAATACCAATCAGCTCTCAGTAAGGGTGAAGACGTGACAATAGATGCTATGAAGAGTAAAACTTCATCTCACAAGACAATCTTCACACCATACTATTAATATTATAACTATAAAATAACCCTGCCGTACAAAAACCAGAAAAGAATGGAAAAGATATACAGCAATTAATTTTCAGAATATTATTACCACCATAAATTAAATAATATAATAATTTTTTGCAAATTTTAGTGAGTTCTTGACCAATTAGCTATTTGAAAAAAAATTGTATTTTAACTCAATGCATAGCACACTTTGTGAAATGAAAGTAATGATTAATTGTATTAACTTAATTACTCAAATGCTCGTTTCATCCACTCCTGCATGTGTGTTGGTGAAGCAACATCGAGTGTAGGTGTGTCTAACCCAACACACGATGCAAATAAACGGGACGTTACAAGGTATGGATCAGCATCTCCTGCAGGTCGACGATCCTACATATATCCTTTACCTTCACTGGCAACAGCATTCGGTATACGAATAGAAGTTGTGCGAGTACCAATACCTGAACTAAACTCAGTAGCTTTTGACGTCTCATGCATACCTGTCAAACGTTCATTATTTTCAGCTCCATAAAAAATTATATCCTTACACACAGTGTTTCTCAAATTGTTGATATATTTGTGAATAAAATCAATTCCATTTTCACTTCTTGTTGACTTTGTTGAGAAATTTGTATGTAAACCGCTTCCGTTTCAATCCCCGTGAATTGGTTTTGCACGATAATCAGCATCTAAACCATCAGCCTCTAGCAAACGAAGCAAAACCCAACGTGCAATTGTTAACTGATCACCCATTTCTACTCCTTCGCACGGTCCTACTTGAAATTATCATTGGCCAGGAGTAACTTCAGCGTTAGTACCAGAAACGTTTAGCCCCATTAGTAAACATATTTAATAGTGCATATCAACGTATCTTCTCCCCAATGCCGTCTTTGATCCAGTTGAACAGTAGTAAGGCCCTTGAGGTGCAGGAAATCCAAAAGGTGGCCACCCGTACGGACGCATCGTTTTATCAATGAGGAAAAATTATTGTTACATTCCAAATCATGGTCGCTCATCAGGTAATTGATCAAAAATACCACGTGCCATAGCTCGTGAATTGTCAGTGGTAGGTTCACCATTTGGGTAATAACACTATGCCAACACGACAATCCATGGAATTTATTTCATCGGTCGAGGCAAACAACAAGGAAATGCATTTACAGGTTTTAGAAGTATCTACGTATCAAGACTTTTTGCTTGACCTGTTGAAGACCCATCAAAATTTCAGACGGGAAAAACTCCATCCGCAAGTAAATCTTTCGGAAGTTTTTATAATTGATCGGCATTCATATAGATAGTGCGATCTTTACTTCGAATATCATGATGCGCATTTTTGCCTCCTAGTCATATGTACGTCACACGGCACGGTTTTTTTGCTGAGTATGACATGTGTCTACTTGACTTTTCAACTATTTTGAATGATAATTTTAATACTATCAACACAAAATTATAACAATAATTTTACTCTCTACAGGTATTATGTACGACTATCACGTTTCAATATAAATAAAAAAGTATAATTTGTAGAATTACATATATCATTAATCACATTTGTTATTGGTACTTGTAACAACATTTCATCCTACAAACATATTTGTTTGCATTTACTCAGAAAAATACTTATTGCTACTTTATGTGCAAACATTTGAGCATTAATACTTTCTAAGAATTTATTAATCTTTGTGGTATATTATCTCTAAATACTTATACATCAAAAATTAATTTGTTGAACATATGGCCCACCATTTATTATCAACACACTTAATTAACACTCTAACAAATATCTTTTATAAAAGGTTAAACCATTCTTTAAATTAATATCATACTTCTCTGTTAACCTCAACTATTATGATAAAAGTACATTGAGAAAAATAAACAATTATGTTTATAGAATTTAGTATATATTATTTACTATATCAATAAAATCAAGTACAGTACAGAATAGTATGTTAAGCTATAATTTGTGACTTTGCAATTAATTATCTCAACGAAAACAACATTAAAAAAGTACATCAATATTTACTCAGCAACAATTAAAAAAGCTCTTGTGAAACTGATCAGACATTCACATTATGTTTTTGAAAATGATAATAGTATAAAGACATTAAATTACGAAAACTGAGAAAGACAAAATTATACAACACTATTATTATTAGCTTATCATCAACGAGCTACTCATTTGATTTACAAAATGTTCAATGAAATAAACATTTAAAAGTATTTATGAATGGTAAAATATACTAAAAAAATGTTTATTTTAATATTGTTTATATTAGTTGAGAAAAATAATAAGCAACACTGTCGTTTTGTAAAAAAAAACCGTTTAGATGTTTATATTACTCACAAAAAGGAAAGAAACTTTTTGAACACATTAAATTAACAATAAATATGAAAGCAACTTACTGTATTATTGCACAAAACACTTAAATGGTTTTTTTATATGTTCTTTTTAGTGATTATTTCTTCTTTTCCGAGCTAACTTTTTTTTTAGTTCAATGCGATCAATACAAATATAAGGCATATTTATTTTGTTTCTGAGAAGTTCGTATACTTTGTCAACAACATTTCCTTGTATATGCAATTCTATCGCATCATCTTTACGAGCAATATTAACTCCTTTTATCGTGTTATTGCTTTTTGATGTGTCGACAACTGAACAGGACGTTGCTAATAACCTCTTCATTACTTAACACAAATTTTCAGCACTGATATTATACTTTCTCAAATTGCGTATTATTGTCATGTATTTGTTAGAATGTCGTCGCTAACATAATACTGTAACTTTAGGTAAACTGCTGTTGAACATTATAGTTTATTTTTGTTGTGACAAATGATGCAGAATTTCTACTTTGAATACTGAAGTAAAATTACTTTCTACTTGTTAATAAAAAATAGCAATTGGCACTAACTCATTGATTGATAATTTATTTGTTATTCTCAGCTACACATCAACTTTAACGTAACATATACTTTTTTATTTGACTTTATCATTCACAAGAGCGTTTCTTGACTGTAGATACTTTCTCACACCATTGCGCAAATCACTTGGTGTGTTAAGTTAGTCTGAGAGTTGAGATTTAGCCATGGCTTTGCAAGCCTCAATGATCTGTTTTGACGGTGTTTACTATAAAGTGTAATTATCTTTGCTGTCTATTTCATCGACCTCAATTACTCGTGCTTAATTACATTTATTATTGTTATTACTGTCATGATCATATATTTCACGTTGTCGTTACTCAGTATAAATCAGTGCTAATATTTATGTTATTGCATTAGGCAACTGTTTGTGTGGTTTAAGTAATTTTGTCACACTAATTACGCTCTGACTAATGTTGTCTGGTAAATTGCTGTTATTATCATTAAGTTGACGCTATTATCGCTATTACTCTAAACGCACAGCTTACATTTACTGCTTGTATTCCAGTACATTGATCATTTACGTACGCACCATAAATTGACTACATCTCATGCATTCATGCACATCGTTTGTGTATTTCAGTTATATAATATACTCCCTTTGACATCTCTTCTACCCTCACAACCTAACTTCGGGCTTTCAAGTATACTAAGGCTTTCTTATATGGTGTATGTTTGAAATCAGTTAGTATCAACTAATAATCGAAATGTGATTGATTTTTTAGTAACAACGCCACAAACTATGTCACTGGAATGGGCAACATTGACGATGTAACAGATTTTACTATAAAATACAATGCAAAATCGAGACGATTATTGACATCTTTTAGTAGTGTTTTGTATTGTTAATCGCAACACTACTGACCAGAAGGTGTTTCATGAGACTACGTGCATTCTTTAATACATTCATCGCTATCACTGTCAATTAGCATGTTATTATAACTACCATTATTTTGATCAGCGATGTGTGCATCTTTCTATTAACGTTTATCTTGTCCGTTAATTAATTGGTCATTACAGTGATTATAAGTTGACAATCTTTATTATGACATAATTAGATACCGATTGGCTGACACTCATTGTCAACCAACTTTTATCGCTAACTGTTCGATTAGGGTAATACTTTCCTTGATGCCATTAGATCGCTTAAAACTATCAGCAAATGAGAATAAACATCTCGATTATTCTTCCACATAACATCATCTACAATTGATATAATGTACACACCAATGCCAGTAGTAGATTGTCTAATGAAGTTTTGAGTAACAAAGCCTATGGCAACTGGAGCATCATTTTTGTCATTGTCTGTAAACAAGTATGCTAACTAGCCAGCTTTCACGCACTGATCTGATCATTTTGCTTATTTTAAGTTAAGCTTAATCGAATTACTAAGCAAATGATGAATTTGTTGTTTTATCACGATGCAAAGCCATACCGGGCAAAGTCGTGGCGTGTCGCAATGAAATTAGATATGTAAATATTCCTTTCTCTAACATCTTTGTTTTGCATTATCTTTGCTACGTGTATTATGTTAAGCTTTTTACTGATAACTTGATTATTACTTTATTATAATTTATTCATTCTACTATATCAATTTAACTTGTTTAACACTGAAAGTAAGGAGATTGTTATTGACATTTAGATTAAATACATTCAAACAAACTTATTTTTACATAATAAAAGTTTGAAAAAATTCTCTTTATTTAGGAATTTTAAATAAGAATATAAGAGCCTTATCAAAATGTCAAATAATACAGATTATATGAAATCTGCTGGAGTAGTTAAAACATTAGAATTGTTGCAAGAGGGGAAAATTTCTGTTGCAGAGTGCGAGCGGTTGATTCGCGCATCAACCTTTGCCACAACCACTAACGCATCATCTAAGTCATCAGATGATGGGCCACAACAAATTGTTGTCAAGGATTAGCTTGATATTTACCCATGGCGACGCGAAGAACGCTTAGCAGAAGATGCATTTGCATTATATGATGCAGCCTTCAAAGACAGAGTAAAACTTCTAGATGACATGAGAAAACGTTATGTTGAGTTGGTCAAATCACACTCTATTTCACCCTTTGCAACGTTGCTTGGTAAGTATGCCTTGTTTGCAAAAGATTATGAGGAGTTCGAGTAGGGCATTCTTATTTTGATGAAGATGTTATTGTAATAAACGCCATCAAACACAATTCAATTACACAATTGGAAAGTAATGAAAGAGATGCCACAATTACACAAGCAGAGATATGGCCACACAATCAAGCACTTGTCAACTCCCTTATTTCCACCTGCTATTGCGTAGCTAAGGTTGCTTAATGAGAAGTTATTAACTGCAGTAAGTGATGTTGTTGCAAAGAGTGCAGAAAGTACTATTACGGTTAATGCACACTTTGTTTGTCAACAATATTACAACGGTAAAGAAGAACAGTTGTTAGGCAGAGGATACTTGACAGTTTATGATGCACAAGGAAGTCAAACTGGTGTGACAGATGTTACTCCAGTTAAAACCGAGTTTACAAAAGTGTTAAAGTAATTAGCATCGCTCAAGAATGAAGTTGCTAAATTACGTTCAGCACAAGCAACATCACAATGAAAGCCACGGCGCTACAACTATTACAACTACAATAATAACTACAATCGTAATCGCAATGGTCGAAGTAGGTATAATGGTGGTGGCTATGATGAATAGTATGATAGTCAACAACAATAACTACCCTTGCAGTCAAATACCCAACAACAAATTCAGCAGTCACAGAATAAGTGTCGTGCTGTGCACAGTAAACAATGCTTAAAATAATAACTAAAATAAATCTGCACTAAATAGATTCTACTTTCGTGCTTTCCCTTTTTTGCGTCGCTCTGCAAATGATCTATATGAAGGAGGTAATTTTGCGCAAGGCAAAACCTCAAATGTTGAAATTGACAAAGTATTATCGTTATGTTTGCCTGCTGGTGTTTATTTACCATGTGATAGTCTTCCCACTATCACACCTACAAAAGCACGACAGTACGCAGAGTGTGTGCAGCGCGGAACGCTGCGTTACTTCCCTCTCTTTTTACGTCATCATTGGATCGCATCGATCCTCACACTAAGTGATGACAAGAAAACAATCAAAATGACCATACATGATTCAGCACCTTCAAAATTGGTGCACGATGATCTGAGTCGAATGTTCAAAAAGATTTGGCCTGCACTGAAACTAGAAGCATCACCATCACCACGACAACAACGTGGCAGTGATGATTGTGGTGTATTCATGGTAGCACACATTATGTCAGATTATCTTAACGTGAAAATTGCAGATGCATTTACGCTGCCGTCACGTCTGCGTCCTTTACTTGTCAAGATAAGTAAGGGCAAAATGCACAAAGCAGACGCCTTGATTAATATACGTGATGCGTTACTATATAAAAGATATAACATGATTAACTGTTTACCTCATAAATGTATTAATGATACCTCTAACAATTTAAATAGTCAACAAGCATAACAGATTCAAAGCACGCCAGCATCATTGTTACAAGGCGGTAGTGTAAAAACACGTCAACTAAGAAATAGAGAGCACAACCAGCAAAGAAACTAATAAAGCAACGACCGCATAACACTACTCACTGTCGTCCTAAACCAAATAAGAAGCAAAGTTAACTTGATGAACGTATTGCAGTGCTGTGACGCGAAGTAGAGCAAAGAGAAAGGTAAGCAGCAAATTGCAACTTGTGCTACATGCTCACAGCATCAGCCTTAGCCTCTGTACGTGATGGTGTACATCGCAGTTTAACATTATCCTAATTATACAAGCGTCGTCGTTTATGTGGTTATACGCATGGGCAACAAGATGTGGCAGAGACACTCGTCGCACCAGGACAGCCATTAGCTGCTCTTTGTAATGATAATACAAATGGAAAGGAAACACTGTTACCACTTACACAAAATGCGTTGAATGAGTAGATAGTGTTTGTACAAAGCAATGGTCAAATAGGACTTCCACAACAACTTGATAAATGCAATTATACATTTGCATTAGGTGCTGCATTTCAAGGTAATATCACAAATATTGGTGCATATTCTGTACATTACACATTGTCTACACAGCCTAATCTATGTGTTGTCGGTTTGTATGTTAAAGATGTGTTAAGTATGTAGTACAAGTGTAAAGAAAGATGTGGTAATAGACTTAACACGGATTAGTAAAGTGTATAGAGTAATAGTTTAAAAGTTATTATTAATGAAGCAAATAATGATGTTAAAAGAAATTTTGTAAAACATACATCAATTGACTTAGCTAATCCACTAATTCTTGTGTAATGCGCTCAGAACAATGTAGCAAACGGGGTAGATTGTGAGAAGGAACATGCACTAAACACAGCACCACAGCTGCATTTAAACGGCTGGGGTAGACGTCCTGGGGGTCACGTCTGCCCACGAACATGATATGTCTATAGCGGAAAGCCTCCACACGTCACACAGATGGCGTGAAACGCAGTCACACCACAAACGCGTCAGCAACATCTGCGATGGATCAATGAAATACGTGCAATGCCGGACGACGTACTCAATGTGTCGTTCCCAACAGCATCATTAGAGTTGGTGCGCAGAATGGCTGTGGCACGCAGATGAAAGTGGTCGACTATTAGCAAAATGTATGCTAACATCAAGGCAGCACTTCTCAACCTGCTAATGTACACAAATCAGCTGCAGCCCATCAAACTGGATGAACACCCAGAATGACGAGCAGGAATGGCAACTGCACTTCGTTATAACAGGTAAACACCCACAACAACATTTGCACCTGTGACGCTGCAGTAAGTAATGGCAGCAAAGAAGAAGCTGGGTTATCACACAAAGGCTGCACTATACCTCACCATGATGTGAGCGTTCGCTGCACGTCCAGGTGACATAATGAATCTGACGGTGAGAGACGTGACGTTGGGTGTTGCTAATAAAGATGGAACAGTGCCTGTCTCACTGACAATACGAAGAGGTAAAGGAGCACGTTTTCGCGTCCCGTATCAACTGAGGGTCGCTTATGACAATACAAGATGTCTCCACACTACACGCACTCATGTGCCGTAAAACACCACATCAATACCTGTTTAGTAGTGCCACGTTAGTGAAGAATGCAGTGCGTTATGCACTACGACTACAAAACCCACTATCAACACTGCCATCGCTGCGTAAAGGAGCAGCATTACACATGGCTGCAATGAATGTGCCTCAATCGCAAATAATGCTGATGACTGGGCATACATGCCTGGATACACTTCACAGATATCTGAATTATGGCCGCCAGTTGACAACAGAGGGCGCAACAGCGCAGGATAACGCAGGCCATGTCCTCCTCTTCAACCACACTAATTAGGACGCAAGGCACCGGACGCCATCAACTTAGGCGTCAATAAAGTAGAACTGTACACATTAATAAGGCAAATGAACAACGAAACACCCATCACACTGCCGCACCCATCCATATGACCCCTTCATCTAAAAGAGGTCACGTTGTTAAACATGGAAGCAGTAAAGAGTTTGCCCACAAATCTTTTGTCTTCGCATTAGTTTCTACTTTCTGCTTTGCTGTGGTTGCAGCATTTTTATTTTATATCACTTGTTACCTCCCGCACCATCAAGAAGACACAGTTTGTCTCTTGAAGACATTCACAAAGCGGTAGAGATGCACAAGTTCGAGTGTTGTGACGCTCACTTTACATAGCCCTTTCCTCTAGGCGTTCATGGTGTCAATGTTTTTGCAGTCAACGAGATGAAAGGACGACGCAGGTTGATCACCTAGCCTCATCTTAACAAAGTAATAATGGAAGAATGACTGCCACGTCTTACCTACCCATCACGCCTTGCACGATGACAATAGCTGCGCTATGCACGCTACATGCTGCAGATCGAGTTCTAGGCATATTATGGCAGTATACCACTGCCTGAAGAGACACGCAACTGTTTTATATTTCCGTGCAAATGACGGCTATTACCGCCTCAAGACACTACCGACAGGAGCACGATGAAGTGTAGCCGTAGCTCAAGCAATCACAAAGGTCATTGTAGACATAAACACACCCGTAGTAATAACAACAATAATAGATAACATAATGATTGCTGCAGAGTAAGGACAGTAACACAATTTCTGTTAAGCTGTGCGCACCATTTTGTAACGTATACGTTGTGTCAATTTACTCACATCACCTAACAGGTAAGAGCTAATGGCAAAGAGTGATGATGATTTATTGTAAATGGCTTGTGACAATATTCTGTGTTTTTTAGGTGAGTAGTATGCATGAAATGGTAGATAGAGAGTAGTGCGCAACAGTACAAAGACTGTTGCTTAAATTAATCTTAGCACTACGTGCACAACGCTTTACGTGCCGCACATTTGCATCTTTGGTGTCATTAATATGTTATGCAGTGCACACCACACAACTCAACCCTGCAAAGCTATTTACTTCGCTACGTGCATATCGTGCTGTGTACAGGCTGGTAGAAGAACATCAAAACTGAGATGCACAGAGATGTCTGTTGTTGTGCCCTCAGTGCGTAAAGCACTTGATGAGATTGATGCACAGTTAATTGAAAACAAGTGATGACACATAGCAGATTATGTGATGTACACCAATAAAGACAAGGACTATGATGTTTTCATATACACTGATGCATCAAAGAGTGGTTGAGGTGCCATTGCAAAGTGGCGTAATGGTGCTACACGCACTTATCAACAAAGATGAGTGCATGATTTACAATGCACTAATACTCCACAATGTGAAGGTACAGCAAATTAGTTCACAGCACAGCACTCTGCACACTCAGAGCCACGAGCAATCATGATGCTGTTACAGTACCTAACTCACACGTACTTACAGTACGCATCAGCACCAATGAAGATTGCAGTAGTAACGGATCACTTCCCTATTGTCTTAGCACAACGGAAAGAAAATGAGTATGGTGGCATCGGCAGAGGTTATGCATTCAATAAGTTGTATGAGCTTACTAACAATCTCATGTTCAACAACAAAATAAATGTTGTATTTTTCTATCTTCCTGGTGAACTGAAATCTACTGATGCGCTATCACGTAATTTTAGAGCTGACATAACAAATCTGATTGTGGAAGATGATCCAGGCGACATTGGTGTATTGCTGAGTAAATGCTGTTCCCTATTAAAGGTGGATGACTATGCTAATTATATAAATTAATATAAAAAAAAATATTATAGACTATAAGACTGTAGTGCTGCTGTTGGCCTGAACTCAGAAAATTAAAATAATATTAATTTTGTTAATAATAAATTATTTAATAACATGTAAATGTTAGATGAAATGAATGTAATTACATTTTTATCGATTTCAATATGCTTGTTCTAACTCCCTTGTTCTAATTTATAATTTAGCGATAAAAGATTTACATAATTTTTCAAAAAATTTATTTAGTTATCGGTCATGATGCTAAATAATTGCTTCTTAATCAGTTTCATTGCATTGCTTTATGCACTGACATGCCCATGTCTGTTTGCAAGTGCAAACAATATTTACAATTACAAAATTGGTGCCGCATAGTCGTAATGTTTTACGGAGATTGTTGCTGCCGGTGAAACTTTATCAGTTATGTTTCGGGTAGTAAATGGTGGTAATTTTGACATTAATGCCAAACTTTCTGCCACCTTCACTCCTCCAATGAAAGATATCTCACAATTATCACATATGCAATTCAATGATTACGTTGTGGGTTTACGAGACCGAAAGAGCACAATAATTGTTGCTGATTGAACGTTAGTCAAATAAGGTAAAAAGACTTTCACAGCGCTGAGTGCAGCTCAAAATTTGCATGGTTTACCCACTGAGGTAGCACTCTGTTTTGACAATTCATTCTCTGCAAACACGCCTAAATGGGTAGCATTTTCCTTCGATAAAAAGAGTAATTATATAAATGATATAAATTCATCCAATAATCGTGTTGAGAGTGAAATGGCATCGCGCCTACATCACTTTGGTAGTATCTTGTTTAATTTACAAAATGATGTAAGTATGTTGCAATTAAAAGGTATTAATGACAGCTATAAGATCGATTCACTTAAAAATCTTGCATATTGCAGTTTTATCGCTAATTTTTGTATACTGATGGTTATGTGTATTTACTAGTACACATCTATTTCTAGTTAGTTTTATAAGATTAAAAGTGTACTATCGTTAAAGAAGAGGTAAATTGCATATAGTAATTTTCTCTCATAATAATTAATGACAACTTTCTTTTTTTGCTAGATTAACTTTATTTTATGCTAAATACATTCCTTATCCATTCACATTCTCTATTTGATTTTGTGTATATATATATTTTTTTAAAAATATAGTTTTTATTGACTACATTCACTCGTCTCAAGCGTCTTATTTCGTAAAGTTATTACCTAATTTGCAATATTCATGCACAAGTATTTTATAAATTATGAATTTATTAATAAATGTCTTGTAATATTTTTCAACATAATACTATCATACACTGATATTTGATTTTTCAAATAGTCGCTCTTTAAATCATTTCTTTGTTTTCTAATTAAAGTTTTGTAAGTATTCAATTATTATTATTTTGTTGCTATTGGTACAAATCAAATTTTGATCAATTATGTCAACGCAACTAAATCCTGCGTTATCTCCTTTACAGCGTCAGGCAGCATTGCACTCGTATCCGTAAGTGCCGAAACGCTGTGTTGTTACCGGTGGAACAGGTTTTGTGGGAATACGTCTTGTGTAAATGTTAATTGAACGAGGAGCTGAAAAAGTTGTATCGTTTGACATTGTGCCAAAGTAACGTGCAATGGAAGCATGAAATCATCCTCGCATCGAATACGTTACCGGTGACATCACAAACTACGATGCAGTCAAATCGGCAGTACAAGGTGCAGATTGTGTTTGACATCTAGCTGCCGCCGTAGGCCCATTTCACCCATATTCGCTATACGAAAAAGTTAATTTAGGAGGCACGCTTAATGTCATCAAAGCATGTAAATAATGCGGTGTACGAAAGCTTGTGTTCAGCTCATCACCGTCAACTCGATTCGAAGGTAGTTTATTTCATCGCCCGAACGTAGATGGTTTGACCGAAAATGAAATGCCTAATTTACCACTATCTGGGTATATGCAAATGTATGCCGAGACGAAAGCTAAAGCAGAAATGGCTGTACGTGCAGCTTGTCATGATGATGATTTGTGAGCTGTTGAAGTTGCACCACATCAAGTTTATGGGCCGCGTGACACGCTATTTTTACCAAATGTTTTGTAAGCTGCAGGCACTGGAAAGTTGCGTGTTTTTGGTTCAGGCAATAATCGCATTTGCTTCACACATGTTGACAACTATTGTCACGGTTTAATAGTAGCAGAACGACAACTTTACGCTCATTCACCAGTGATTGGAAAATTTTACATTGTCACAGATGGCAATACACATCCGTAGCCTGGAGCATACTGCATATTCTGGAAAGAAGTTGACAAAGCAGTCAAAGGTATGGGGTTTACTTCTCTTTATGCAAAATGGCACTACCCGTTTTGGTTTCTGTACGTAGTTGCTCTTTTCGCATAATTTGTCGGTTATTTGACAGGTCAAACTTTCAAATTAAACGTGTTCAATGTATTTGTACTGACGATGAATCGTTGGTTTCGCATCGAAGCAGCTGAACGATAGTTAAACTATCAGCCTATAATCCCATTTGCTGAAGGTTGATAGGACACAATAGCATGGTTCAAATCGTACTGGTTACCGAACTTCAAGAAAGCAAACAGTACTTCCATGATTGGTCTCTCAACACGCTCTCAACAGAAAATTGACATTCAAGCACATAAACAAGCATAAAGTAATGAAAAACATATATCTATCATAAATAAAAATATATCTATCATTGATTATATCATTCAATAATAAAATAATATTTAATATTTATTATTTGCTAAATGCAAAACATGACAAAAAATTTTTTTTACTTACAGTAAATACGTTACTTTTGTTGTTGCGAAATAGTTTGTACTTAATTAGCTTTCATCTTTCATTTTTTTTTTCTTCGACAAAGATTCAAAAATATAACCTGCCACTCTATGTATGCAACAAAAAGAATAACCTTTATTATTAAACATATTTCTATAAAGAAATTAAAACTGAACTAACTACGATCTAACTTTAAAAAAATTAATACACGATACTTTGCAACTGTATTTGTATAGTATTATCGACATGTACATAAGCTCTTTCTTACTTTTTTTCATCCAAGATTTATATTCTTAGTTTTGATTAGTGCGTGTTAACTTATTTACATAAACATACAACAGTTTCAAAATTAGAAAATAAATTTTAATATTCTGAATGAATTAGCAAATGAGCATTAACAAACAAAATAAAAAATGTTACGTCTTCTAGTAAATAGCTACGTTGAGAGCTTATTGTAATAAAACAAATGTTTAAAAAAAGTAATGCCAAAAACGAAATAGAAACTATAATATATATTTTATTTAGGTTTTAGTGATAGGACCGTAATAAATATAGTATGTTTTACATTCCGATTAGTGATCAGGTTATAGCAACTTAATACTTTTTGACTTGAAAGATGATTACATATTAAGCTTTTTGTGCTGATGAATTTTGTGCTATTCAAGAGTTTTTATCAGTGCACAAAAATAAAATATGAAAATTTTTTTATCAAGCAGTGTATGTTTTTTTACTTTGGTAGAAAGTTGTTTGTGTCATTTATATCAGCAATAACTTTTCTGCTATTTTTTTCTTGTTTTTGCCACAGTATTGAAATAGTAAAAGTATTCCAAAAAAATAACTGTATTATAAGATGACTAACAGAAATCCGTGGTTACCATCTTAGAGTATTGTTGGTAGGTATGTTCGTAAAACGGTCAACACATTTTTTCCGTAGGTGCGCAACAAGTATATATTGCCCATGTTTGATGGCCCGTTACCTCCAAAAACAAGTTCGTCTGTTATTTTACATGGTGAGGCACAGAAAACTGATCCTTTTCGTTACATGCAAGATTTTTACAACTAATAGACAATCAAATACATCAAAAAGGAGCAAAGATTTTTTAAAATGATTCAGAGTAAATATGGGTATTTATAACACAGGGGTAGTACGTGAACTGAACTACAGGCTAAAATTGTAATTACTTCGCGTTAGGGTGGGTATGACACAGGCTAAGAGCGTATTGGTGATTACATATACTTCACCCAACCTTTATCATAAACAAACATGTAAGCTGTTGCCTTTTACCGTAAAAGAGTTGGCTAATCAAACTCATTGGCTCAATAACTCATCAACCCTCTGGTTTTGCAGAAAAGCTTTGGTTATGCTAACTGCGAAATTGGAATTTGTAGAGTGTCTGAGGATGGTCAATATTTGGCCTACACACTTTCAGTTGAAGGAGGTGATCGTTATATTTGTCATGTTCGCAGCGTCGACAACTCAAGCTTGTACCACGTCATTCGTGGAAGAAACATCACAAGTGTTGAGTTTAGTAGTAATAATAACATTTTCTATACCTAATCAAATGAACTAAATAGACCGTATTGTGTGATGATGCAGCAAATTCGACTAGGATTACTATAGCCAGCTGTTGAAATTTACCGTGACGATAACGAATAAAATTTTGTCTAAATTCATAAAAGTAAAGATAACAAATTTGTTGTAATAACCTCAGAGTCCAAGTAAATTGGCAAGGTGTTTGTTCTCCCAGCATCATATCCAACTATACCACACTTACTTTCCCCACTATTTACGTCGAAAAAACCTGTGAAAGTTGCCGGTGTAAATGAGTGAAATTGACTTGAACACTACGATAACTGCTTTATTAAAGTAAGTTCCGACAAAGGTGCAAATATGCGTCTTTTGTACGCTCGCGATTAAGTGGTCCTACGTGACGGGCTAACTGCGTAGTGGAAGTAGCTGTTACCGATGCGCGATGATGTGCAAATATTTGATGTTGACGTTTTCGAAAATTATCTGATCGTCTTTGAAATACACTTTAAATTTGAGCGAAATCATCATATTCGTATTATTAAATGCGATGATGGCCTTGACGCTGCAGCGCGGCATTCTCGCGACGATGACGTACTTTTACATTTCCCGTAGCTAAATGTCATTACTCCTGGTCTAAATAAAAATTTTAAACAAAACACTTTTAATTTTATTTACAATAGTATTATACAACCTAGTAGAGATTGTGTGTACAACTTCGACTCCAACTTAACAGCTCAAAAGGCCAAGTTATGTGCACCTGAGGCACTTTATGCACAACGGCAATCGTAGAGGTTTACCTCGTTTGACTACATGTGACCGTATAGTATGTATCGTGATCTTTGCACCGCCTCTGATGGCACACAAATACCTATTACTATATGCCATCGCAGTGATGCATTTGTGCATGAGACTTCAGACTTTGAATTACCATGTAATAGACCTAAGCACTGTCTCATTTATGTCTACGGTGCGTATGGTGAAATTCCATCTGCGACTTTCCAGATAGCACCGTACTTGTGACTTTTGCGACGTCGCTGAGTTGTCGCCATCGCACACGTGCGCGGAGGAGGAGAGTTGCCACACTGAGCTTAGTAAGGAAGTGGTGCAAAGAAAACAAACTCAGTCAATGATTTTATTGCATGCTGTGAGCATATGGTGAAGATGGGTTATACTACTCCTGAGATGATGGTGGCTCTTGGTTCGAGTGCTGGATGTGTGCCAATTGCCGCCGCAATGAACTTACGTGGTAATTCGTTGTTTAAATATGCAATTATGCGATCCCCATTTGTCGACATAATCAATACCATGTCCGATCCATAACTCCCACTCTCATTGGCGTAGCGGTCCATATGAGGCGATCCGCTAAATGTACAGGCAGACCTGAAGACACTACAAATGTATGATCCCTATTACAACCTTAACTCACGAGTAAACTACCCTGGAATGTTTATCTCTGCAAGTCTAGATGATGATCGCGTGCCAGCATGAAATGCACTCAAGTATGTTGCTCAATTACGGTATTTACGCACATTTAAAGGAGTAGACCCGATAGCTATGCCGCTGATACTGCGGCTGAAACGCGAAGGAGGGCATGGTGTGTGAAGTAAAATCCAAAACATTAGTGAAGAGCTGGTGTTCTTGACTCAATGCTATGACGAGTAGGGTGCAGGACGTGTTAATGATGATATGGATGCTATGAGACAAATTCATAATATGCACGAAGAAGGTATAATCAACCATGATGATGCCTAGACATTTTCTCTCAAGTACGATGAGTGGTAGCGTGAGCGGTTTGATTATTATATGAAGCAAATGACAGGCAAAACTTAGCCTAATTATCGTCAGGCACGTGCAGTAAAAGAACCATACTTCTGGGTGCCAAATGCTCAATAGTTATAGCAAAAGAAAGTAGATGAAATGATAAATGAACGTGTAAGGGCTACTAAGAATAAAGCAAGTAGAGGCGCAAATACTGGCGCATTTGGTAGGCCAGTAGGTGATAATAAATACTACAATACTACAAATGGCCGAGCAAATAGTCGGGCATAATTATAATAAAATAGCAACTAATTATTGAACTAAAAAATTTTTATCAATTTTTAAAAATGTTTTGACATTTTATTTTTACCGCTTTAACTAATAGTATCATTTCAAAATTTGTGTAGGCTGATTAATACTTATCGACATATATTTTTTTCACTAAGAAAAGCAATTTTTATTTTTTCTTCATCGCTACATTTTTTTTCACTTACCTTCTGGTCATCATGAATTTATACTAAATCAACATATTAACATACTATTAATTTTACCATTTCAATTTACTTTTTATGAAGGCAAAAGAAGAGCACTAAAAATGAACAAGACGGAAAACTGTTTGAATAGTTTTTCCGGACCTGCTACTATTTGAGTGTAATGTTTAAATCTATTAATGTACCGGTCTACTTCTAATTTACTACTCAAGTACATAAAATTATTATATTTTACTTGCACATTGCTAAGCTTTTTTCTTTAAAATTACTTATAATTCTTTTCAAAGGTATTCATCAAAATAAAATATATAAAAGGTTTTATAAGTTATTCCGTTAGGCTGTTGCATTTGACATATAATTGATCAAACATAGTTCTTTATTGTTTTGTTAACATAGACATTTGTTTATTTGCCTCACTTTTGATACAGCAATAAAAATATTAACTTATATATCTATAGATATATCGACAGATAGATTGTTAGATTAAAATAATTATATCAAATAAGTCATAGATCACTGTCTATACATCTCAGACATACATCGTGGAAATAAGTATAATAGTGCCACTCCATCAGTTATTGTTGTGGTGGTGCTGAGGGTAATCATTCTTTATTGCGATGCAAAATAATATGCACACGATGCCACTGCTTTTATCGTCGTCAAAACAGAAATGCTATGCCGTGGTGCGAGGCAAAGTGCCTGGTATCTATCGTTCGTGATAATAGTGTTCTGCACAGGTTACAGGTTGGCCTAACGCACTTTTTAAAAGTTTTCGTACATAACAATAGGCAAGGACTTATGTCTCGTTACATACATTGTAAAGTACAAATCATTAAAGTAAAGACCTTACACTCAACTTAAAGCGTCCACGAAAAACGCAAGCTTAAACGCTATAACCAAAAAATACTTTACGAAGATGCAGCGGTGTTGAGACTGGACAAAATACTGCTCATTTATTTGCTTCTGCGAATTGCGTAGCTAGATAAGATGTAAAGCATATTATTAATATCCCCAGCACAAAGGAATAAAAATGAAATAGTTGAGAGGATTGATGTAAAATGTACAATTCATTGCTATAAAAGTCAAATATTCTAGTACAGTAAGTCTACGTAGATGGAGCATGTCGTGCAAATGGGATGGCACACCGAGCCTGTGCTGGATATGGCGGATTTTACGGTTGTGACGACGACACGCGTAATTTTGCACTCGCACTACCAGCAAACGAACCACAGACTAATAATCGCGGGTAATTACGAGCAGTTATTCATGCCATCTAGCAAGCATTCAAAGATGCTTTTGTTTCAATGCCACAAATTGCTAAAGCACCACTGTCACAATGGGCAAGTCAATCAACAATATTATCTTAGCAACACCAAATAACAAATTTAGATTTCGTAGATAATCAAATACCATAATTAAAATACGATACAACTAGTCATAGTGTAGGTAGCAAAAAACTTTTTGTGAAAGCTAGGAATAATATGAGCTGAGCAGATAAAACGATAAGTGCAACTACCTCAAAAATACACGTTTATTTTTTGCGTGTTTTCACAGATAGTAAATATGTTGTTGATGGGCTAGGCAAATTTAGCAAACGGTGAGTTAAAAATGGATTTAAACTAGTAAATGGCAAAAAAGTACGAAATGAAGATTTGTGAAAGCGGCTGATTGAATTGCGTGATGAGTATAACAATTTGTTTGCTAAATGTAATAGAGCAAAGTTGCAACAAATTTGTAAATAAGTACACAAAAGTATGAGTTAGTAAGATGTAAACGAGTTCTGTCTTTCTGCACCAGGATTATAGCTAGTGCATGTTCGCGGGCACAGCAATGTATTTGGAAATGTGAAAGCCGACGCATTAGCAGTTCAAGGTGCTACAATGCACAATGAGAAAACTAAAATATAGTACAACGATTAACAGCGTACAAGAAAAAACTTTCCATTTCGATAATTAACCAATAAATATTTTTTCAGTTTAGTATAATAATGCCAATAGCTGCTGCCGTTATTCGATCAAATATATATAAACTTTTTTTTTGCAAACATTTTTTTTTGTCATACACGTTAAATTATAAAATGAGCGCTATCACGTTAAAAAATTTTTAGAATAGAAAAGTCAAATTAAATTTTACAGTCTTTATAAAGTTTTTTTTTCCAACTTGAGAACTTGACAATTATAAACTTTTTCGGTGTCAATGTTATTGTATATTATTTGCTTCACCCAATTTTTTTTAAAGTATAAAAAATAAACTTTTTTAGCTATATCAATTATTTACTTAAACTAGAAAAACTATACTATATTAGGCACATACGTGTGTTTTCTGAGCTCACTGATGTGAATTGTTTACTTCAACAACGCTGCTTGTTTTTGATTGTTGTGTGATGAAGTGTACAAAGTAGGCAAACACAACTGTCATGTGACAATACAAAATGATAAGAGTATCAGTCGAACACATCTCACAATTGCAGTCAGAGCATGACCAAGTTTATTGCCACTACAAAAATTTAAATGTGAAGTATGTCATACGCAGTAAGTTAATGATAATTAACATCAACGCAATGCAAACAATGAAAATGCAAGCTAATGTTCGAAATTTGTTCAGTGTAGCACTTGGACAGACAACTATCCACTGCAATAGCTTTTCAAGTGCAACTGTATTCCTACTATTACATTGACTGATTCTTCTACGTACGGCACAATTGTCTTTTATACTGATAATCGTAGTAGTGGTAATAATAATAGTTAAATTTAGCATCGCAGTTTAAGCACCAAAGGCACTTTGCCCGACAATTAACAAAGAGACTGATGTGAAAGATTACACCATTAACAGCAAAGAACACATTCGAAGTTTGTAGATTATGTGACAGTAGCAAATTAATTAATAACACCTGAGTTGATTGGCGCAAATACTCACAGCAGTGATAAAAATATTATTAATAACAGTGACAAAGGAAAGGGCTGTTAGAAAACATAACTTGAAAATACTTTACAATCTCGTTCTCTGTTTCATAAATCAAATATTAATAGTAGTAGTAAGAGAGATGACGTCGATGAAGGCGATGACGACTAAGACAACGATGGTATGATGCGGAAGCGTTTGTCATCACTAAGGCAATGAAATAGTATGACAGTTACTACTTAATAGTCATAACAGTAACATCAGAAATAGTTAGTGTTGACATTCAACTCATCATCTGAACACATTAATCGCTAAGGTAATAACACCAATAACATATTTTAAATCAGTGAAGATAGTAATGTAACAAAACGTTAAGACGTGAAGAAGAAACTTGTAAAGGGCGAACCATTTATCGTACCGTATGTAGCACCATAGCAATGACGATATTTCCGCATTACACTGGGGAAGCACAGCGCATAATTAACATTGGCTTGAGAAGACACATTTGTGCTTGCGTAGTTAGTAAACGAGGAGAGTGTGATAAAGTTTAAACGTGCTTTGTAGCAATGTGGGGCACAAATGCGTCTACCGTTAAAACACATCATTACTGCAGAAGTTACAATAAGTTACGCAAGTGTAAAGACGAGTGTTAATGCAGTACTGAGACAGATTGAGTTAATAGCAAGCGCTCACTACTACGTGACGTCTGTGCTGACTCCAACTCCATTGGCAATAGCCGTGTTGTGTAGAAATGTACCTGTAGTCCAGCCTTCTTATTTTATTGCCATTCGCGACAGACATTCTCCACAGCAGCCACTACCTGATTGTGCTTCTCACTTTCCACTCGTAAGTTCAGAATGATAAAAATTTATGCATCAATATAACAAGATGAAATGTACTTAGTAAAAAATGAATAGTAAAAAAGCTAATTACAACTTGAAAAACAGCTAAACGCACTGCCTGCATATAGAGTAAAATTTAAACTAACAGTTATCTGAAAAGCAAAAGCCTCATTTATTGCAAAATGAATAACAATGCATACAATAGACAAGGAAATTGTTTCTTGGCGTCAGTGAATCTGGTACAAGCAGGCAACGATCCAATTTATTCGGTGGATTAACATTTGTCGTAGTGCAGCTATCGTTGTTTGTGTAAGTCGCTCAATACTTGCCCTTTACAGATGCGCATGTAGTTTACGATGATGCAATTGAAACTGTACTTTGTACAAACTTGTAAATCATAACAACTGCAGACAAGGCAGTAAAAAAGCCTAATAACGCACAAAATATTGCATCTTGTCTAGTAAAGGCACTGAATTCAATACACGCCAAACATTCAAAATAACATATTCTTTTGTATCGCACAGCAAATGCCAGCAAAATAATATTATCATGCTTGAATTGTTTATGCTAGTGTCTGCAAATGACTCACATCGAGGAACGGTAACTTGTGCGACATCTTTTACATTTTTAACCTTTGCAAACATCAGAACAAGCCAAATTAACACCAAGTTAGTCCGAATATAATGTTTACTAGGCAATTAGTGAATACATGAAACATGATGACACCTTTACAATCGGTGTAAAAAGTAATGAAAACTTTGACACTATCAACTAACAAAAAGAGATTACGCAAAGCACATCAAATGAATAGGCCGATGCAAAATCAACGGTAAGTAAACCAGAACAGGATAGTTTTTGTAGTGGTCGAAAGACTCATGCTGCTCCACTCTTCCCGTAATTTTAGCAACGTACAGAAATGCTGTATAAATCGCTTAGGCGAAACAGCACTCGATTACAATAAGCTGAAAAGGATTGTAACTATGACGGCAAAATAAGTAAATATGAACGCTCAAATAAAGTTTACCGATACCCTGTCGTCGAATGAACTAATCATTCTCCTGTTGACTGTGCACGAGATGACATGTGTGCCGCCTAATAACGTAGCGTGAACGCCGCTGGATGAGTTTCGTGACACCCTACACGAGAAAACGAGTAGGACACAGCTAATTAACAATCCGCCACTTCATTACCTTCAACACTATAAAAACAAGCACACGTAATGCCCTCTTTACCGCCTTATCCGTGCTTCTTATCGTATTTACAAAACAACAAGGGCGATTGTCATGAGCACAGCATTACTGACGAGAAACGTCATTTTGTCAAACAAAAATGATTTGCTAGCAACGGAGTTGTGTAAATGATACGCGACAACTTTGCGGAAAATGACTTTGAGGCTAGCAGACAAAGTATGACTAGTAATGAACAAAAAACGACAGCCACAACAGCAACAACCGCGAGATTGTCATCATCATCATCATCATCATCGTTGCCTTCATCACACAAATCACATCGTTATTTGAAGAAAATACCACGCATAGATGCAGATAATATTGTACCTGAGGTAAGTAATCATTCTTATAATTACAACATACAAAACACAGCTCATGTACGTAATACAAATGGTTATGCATGTAATCGTAACAATAACATCATTGATGTACACAGAGATAATAATTCTACGAATATGAGTATAAGCGAATAGCTAGCAGCTTCATTCAATGCATTTGATGTGGCAGTACATCATTCGACAACAAAGTCACGTAAACGAAACTATCGCACAGAGCAACGTGCAAGTCATAAAAATTGCGTGGGGGAAGAGGAAAATGCGCAAGGTACATTAATCGTTTACGATTATAGCAGAGGCACACAAAAAGGAAAGAAAGTTATTCGAGACAAAAACACATTGCCAACACCAATGTTGGTGATGCGCTTGACACAAGCAATAACGTTTCTAGTAATGACAGCAAATATAACAACGATGACTTATATGAACTCTTTGGTATCTAATCAGTTACATTTAATTATGTTTTACCTTATTTACTAAATTGTTTGCTGTATTTCTTATAGTTCTCTAATTCGCTAATGGTTCCCTTTGAAAAATATATTTTTTCTGTATATACGTAGTTATGCGTGCCAACAAGCATGTCGATTTGTTTGAGCGATTATATAAAGCTAAATAATGTTTTTATTTCTGCTCTATTTACCTAACTGCACTTGACATATGTTCATTCTTCTAGTTACGTGAAAATGAAAGAAAAAAAAAGAATTAACCGTGTTTCCATTTTACGTATCATATAAAGTTCATCATACACATACACATACATACACGAACAATGCATACAAAATAATAATCTTAAGTTTATGACAATAATTTACATTTGAAAATATGTCATTTTTTCCTTTTCTATTCATTTTTTCTTATTTTTCTTAATGAAAATAACTGTTTTTGTTGCATTTTTAAAAACTTTTGCCCACAAAACTATTTCTGAACAATTGTTTATATCACAGTTTAGATTTAATAGCAGCTGCAAAATTTTACAAATAACTTGATTTTACACAAGTTATAGCTAAGCAACAAACTCAAAACATCTTTGTTTTGTACATTATTAAATCATTAAATTTTTTTCTGTAAATAAAGTTTGCATCATATCTATATATTCGAGCTGTGCAGATACAATGAACGCTACATACAGCGAGCCACTGAGTGATGCGTTGCCTATCAGCTATGCCTTACTTGTTTTACCACCCAAGGCATAGATGAAGCGCAAAGGCTATGATCCTCAGCTTATCATGACACAGGCACCATAGAAGCACCCACTTGCTATCTGAAAAAAATTTAGTCTACCTGCGTCGTGCACATACAAAAAGGCTGTTCACTACATTCAAGAGGCTAACAACAACGAATTCAAGTGGGGCTTGCTCAAGGCACGCCTTAACTTTTCAGATGGTAGACAAGAAATATTTGCACGTCACAATCCATTCTCACCAGACTCGTTTGAGCTTACTGGTAGCTACGATCCTAATGGAGTGTACCGTAATGAAACTTTGCATCGATCACTTACAAACAAAGCAAAACTATAGCCACGTCTGAAACCACTTGTCAACGAAAGTGGACATCATTTGAGCGGCAAACCTATTCCACGAACGTTTGCTCCATAGGTGTTGTACAAGAATTGTCCTCCACCTGTTCACTCACAGGCTGGGTATGATTTCACGCCAATGAGTTACAACGCGTTCGCGCTAAAGCCGAAAGAACCGCTAGATGGCGCGAGAGATGTACAAAGTAATTTCATGCACAAGAGTTGTGATTACAGACCTCGTTATTACTCGCGATAGGCCATCAAGGGAATGTACACACTTAAACAAGGCACATAAAGCAGCAATAGTGTTAGTTGTGATGCATTAGTTAATGATAAATAGAACACTAACACCAGAGTACAAATAAACAAAAATGGAAATACTACCTATGGTAACAATGACAACAGCATTGTTGTTGGCAGTGCTAACAATTCTTTACAAAGTAATTCATACCACAAATGCAATGAACCTATGAGTGGAATAGGGAAAGATAGTCGACACTGTCATTGCTCTTAGGTTTATCAGGTTGGTGATTATACACTTGATCTTAGCAAGGAGGCGGCTCACATTGATCATCGTAATCGAGTAACGCATTTCAAGACAACAAAGCTTGGGACTGAAATTACTCCCACGCTAATTGTTGGGAAGCGAAACGTTCGCGTCCCACGCTTTCCTGACACGAGTGCCGATAAACTAATAAATGAGCACGATGCTGTTGCTGTAAATGAAACTGTCAATAATAGCAGCAATAGTATGGACAACTAAATTGTGTAACGTAATGACTAATTTGTATTACATATTGTTAAATACTGATAGTATTGTTTTCTTTTTAGTAATTAATTATATCTTTTTTCCTGTATTTTATAATATTGACATTACGTCTTGTAAAATTAATGAAATTAATATTTGTAGAATGTGAATTTCATGTTAAAACAATTTACTTACAATGAAAAAAAAAAAGAGCTTCAAAGATGTTATAGTGGGGTATACCTTCGCTACATTTAACAATAAGACCAACAACAACAAAAATGTTAAACTATCATATTGAAGTATAACAGCTCACGTTTACATGTGCGCGAGAATTGCTCACATAAAAGGTAAATATTACTTATGTATTGTAAAGAAAAATGTCTCTACTTTTATTACTGTTATCTTCTAGGTTTCACTTTTCTCTCTCACAACGTTCATTGACAAATTAGTTTCTCTAATTGAAATGGCACATGTAAATTGTTATCTAATTGCACAAAAAGGTAAACATGAGGACAAAGATTAATTTATGTAAATGTATATATTTAGGTTATGAGTATTTTGCTTACTTATGAGCAAATATACGGTGTGTAGAAATATGTACATAATATATTGTTTGTTAGTTTTAAGATGTAATAGTTATGTAACACATTGTATGTTAAATACACATTTTTGTTGTAAATAGTTACGAAGACATCAATGAAGTGAAAAAAATTTAATTCACATTTCTGTGTATGTTTAATATGTGTATAAATTTTAGGTAGTTTAAAAAAAAATAATTTCAAGTTTTTTCCCCTTTCAAATTATTATCATTATACGTTATCTTTACACACTTGATTATAGTGACGTGAAGTTAGTTGCTAATCTTTCATTGATAGGTTTTAGTTCTTTATAAATTTTTTAGTCAAGGACAGCTATCACACAAATAATTCTAACTTTATCGTTAATCAACATTTCTCATTTAAAACTTTACAAGATACAGTTAAATTTGAAAAAACAAATAGTCTGTAAAATAACATAACATTTTACACGTTGCCATCAATTTTTTTAAAAAATCATTTTCGAGCGTAGATAAACAGATTATTTCAGATTATTTTTTCAATACAATAGAGGAGACGACTGACTAAATTTTTTTTTACTGTTATTTACCTTGCTTCTCTTTTTTTTTTGTGTGTGTTTGCTTGCCCAAGGTTTTGATTCACGTCTATTTGACTTACTTTAATAATTAGACATTTATACAAGCCATCAAACTTTCATTATTTTAAGGACACATTTGTCATTTTCTAACTCCTCTCTGTGTTCTCGCAAACAAGTTATAAATATTGTTTTGTTGAGTGCATTTGCTATTCCTCAACAACAAAAAATCCACAACACACTTTCTTTTATTTATTATAATTTACTACGCGTCACAACAGATCAAGATATTATTACTAATACTTTATTGTTTGTAATTGCTATAAAATTGTTTTTTTCTAAAAAAAAAATAAGGACACATACACAGACGCATACAAAGAAGAAGGTTAATTAGGTTTACTCTAAATTGTTTGTACATACTTAGCAGAACACATCCGATAATTGCTATAACTCCAAAACGGATATTCTAGGTTAATCTATAAGTTATTCATCAATAAACGCAAATTCATATCTACACTTTTGTATTATTTATACATAAAAGCAATAAATACATTACAATTATTTTGCTATACACTGTTTCGTTCAAGCTCACTCTTTACCCCTACCTACCACTCTACCTACAAATATAAATCATATTTTTTTTTTGTTATACAAACACAATTATTTGACATTAGTGGTGCAATGGGTGTTCCTAAATTTTTCCGTTGGTGCGCTTAGCGCTACCCATCAGTGATTACACCTTTCAAGGACACACCACCGCCGGTGGATAATTTGTATCTCGACATGAACGGCATTATACACCACTGTTCTCATCCTAATGATATTGACGCAACACAACGGGCTCCTACTGAAAAGGATATGATGCAAGCTATGTTTGTGTACTTGTAGAAGTTGTTTAACGCCATTCAACCTAAAAAATACTTTGTTCTAGCCGTTGACGGTGTAGCACCTCGTGCAAAGATGAATCAGCAACGTCAACGACGATACCGTTCAGCGTATGAGATGCTAGTTGCTCGATAAGAAGCTGCCGCGCAGGGCCTTGACTTGCCTGATGAAAAAGATGTTTTTGATAGCAACTGTATTACTCCAGGTACGCCGTTCATGGTACGTGTTAGCACGTAATTTCAATACTTTCTGACGATGAAGCTGTCCACTGATCCTGCATGGCAAAACTGTCAGGTCATTTTCTCAGGGCACGATTGCCCCGGTGAAGGAGAGCACAAACTTGTGGACTTCATCCGTCGACGTAAGATGCAGCCTGGGTATGATCCTAATGAAACACACTGTATGTACGGTCTAGATGCAGATCTTATTATGTTAGCACTTGCCACGCATGAACCACACTTTGTGCTATTACGTGAGGTGGTGACGTTTGGCGCATCAACGTTCAAGGAACGGCAGCGTCAGTAGGAAAATGAAGCCAAAGGTTTGGTGTAGAACAAAGCATATCACAAGGCAGACGAGTTTGTGCTCTTTCATATTAGCGTCCTACGTGACTATTTACAGATCGACATCACCGAGAAGTTGCGAAAGTTGGGTGGGTTTACCACATTTAATTTTGAACGTGTCATTGACGATTTTATTTTTATGTGCTTCTTTGTAGGAAATGACTTTTTGCCGTCTATTCCTACCATTGGCATAAACGATGGTAGCGTGCAGACGATGATGCAAATTTATGTAGAAGTGGCA
Organism: Blastocrithidia nonstop; assembly: GCA_028554745.1. Taxonomy (NCBI): domain Eukaryota; phylum Euglenozoa; class Kinetoplastea; order Trypanosomatida; family Trypanosomatidae; genus Blastocrithidia; species Blastocrithidia nonstop. Next base: position 224,372 of record JAQOTN010000015.1, on the reverse strand, counting down.
CTCTCGCAAGGTAGGTATTTAACAAATCAAGGTAAAGTTGATTGGCGAGTAAGTTAGTTGTGAATTAGTCGCCTCGGTGAGTTGTAATTGTAGACGATTCGAACACGGCAGGTAGAGGAAGAAAACTATCAACGAAACAGAGCACGACGAAACCTGGGACATGAAACAGGTGCTACGTTATCTGCTCCTGTCACTTCCATCACACAGTACAAAGAACGGTTTTACCGGGAGAAGCACAAATTTGCCAACGGCTGGGATCCTACCGGGCCGTAGATGCGGGCGATGATTTTACACTACCTGTAAGGGTTAATATGGGTCATTGGGTACTACTATCAAGGGGTGCAATCATGGCAGTGGTACTACCCACACTACTACGCACCGATGGCAAGTGATTTGGCCAACTTGCCCGCTATTGCAGCGCAAATTCACTTTAATAAGGGCACCCCATTTTTGCCACATCAGCAACTGCTCGCTGTACTGCCTCCCATGTCCTATCGATCTATACCTGCAGCGTACTGGCCGCTAATGCGTAGCAAGAGTAGTCCACTAAATAAGTACTACCCGTAACACATAGAAATTGACCGTGAAGGTGCACGTGCAGATTGGTAGGGTATTGTCATCATACCGTTCATGAAGGAGGAAGAGCTCCTCGTGGCGTATGAATCGGTGCAAAAAGATGTCAGCGAGTAAGACGCACGTAACAATCGGCCAGGCCCTTCGTTGCATTTTTATTATGACGAGAAAATGTAGCCTACCACGTTGAACGATGACATGTTTGGCCCACTTCACAATGTACTCGTTAAGCGAGAGCCATTTACCTTTCCTGCGATTGATCACTTTGTACCTTAGCTGTGCAATGGTGTCTTGATTAACGATCGACAGCTGTAAGGCTTCTCAACACTGCAGTCAAAGCGCATGCTAATCAACCCAACTTTCGAACAAGGTGAGGTGAGTGTGTTTGGTGCGCCGACCAAGAGAGAAAGTTTAATTCTTAACTTGCAAAGTTTTGACAACTCTATGAGTAGAGCCGAAAAGGCGCTGGTGCTGTTAGGCAAAGAAGTACTTGTTGCCTTCCCACACTACAAACGAGCCAAAGTGGCAATCCTCAGTGATGAGAGTGTTACTTTACACGCCACCTACAGCTCCTCTGGAGTGTTGACCGGGTATGATCGTAAGGTGAAAAATCGTGATGAGAAGGAAAACTTTGCTCGATAGACAGAAACGCATCGAAAGTACATGAAGGCTAAATTAGGTATTGCGGTGACTAAAGTTGATGTTTTGGTTTATGTGCAACGCTTTACTGGAATGCAAGTGATCAAGGATGGCTTTTTGCAACGCAACTTTGCCTCGAATGAGACGTGCTATCCATTGCAGCTTATTTGTCCACTTGAGCTCATTCATATGCGTCCAGACAGCCGATATGAGGAGCGGCCTCGTGATGCGGCAGACACCAAAGTAGGCGCTCGTTGTGTGTTTATCGGCAGTAATTTACGCCATTCCCAGCAGCAGCAACAACGTCTGGAGCAGGCAGGGGTGCCCTTTCTCTTTGGTAGTGTTGGGTTTGTTATTAGTGCTCAGATGAATAAAAGTGCGATTGGCAATATAGACAGTGTGGTAGGCGCCAATGATAATAGTAACAATGTACTCAACCGATTTCTCAACAAGAACAATAACATTAATAACAGTAGCAATAGTAATAATAATAGTAATACAAATGGTAGTAAGAATAAATTATTGTTTACACTTCAGTTACACACATATGCCTAGCCATTTCAACTTCCTGCACCACTCATTGAGTATGCCGCGCGTGATAACTGAGTTGCACTACATGAATTGGCAGATCGAATGCGTGTTCGGCCATCTACGTTGTCTATTATTTGTGGGTCTATGGAAACCACCGCACAATACGGCTCACGCTAAATTGGCCTGTGCATTAAATTGACATCTCGATCATTGGCACGAGTTGGGTATGCAAAGTTGGTACAACGTAGTCATAATCCGTGGTATTTAGGGATTGACTTTTTTGCCCGAATGGAAGAAGAAGCTACCGATCTTTCACACCACTTGGCGAAAACCGATAAGTCAGATTACTTGGGCCACTCTCGCATGTTAGGGCAACAATACACCAATTCTGTTAACCGAAATTATAATAATAATAGTAATAATCTGACTTCGTCGTCGTCGTCAGCTAACGCAGGATTAGCCTCATCACACAACACCACCAATAATTTAGGAAACAATGATCGAGAGAATACCAATTACAGTAATTATCAGTTGAGCAACACCGACAGTTTTGCCGGTGCCGCAGTTGCGCCTTCGCAAAATAACGGGGTGTGGTACTTCTCCCATGACGGGGTGCGGGTGATTATGCACTACATCAACGCCTTTCGTCCACTCGTAGACCGCATTGAGGCTGGTGGGGTGAATGTACGACAAGTTGAGATTGTATAGGCGTTAAATAAAGAATGAGCCGATCGAGCCGCCGAGGATGTGATTGAGTAGATTACCTCTTACCTGGATGAGACGAATATTATGAAATTACCGATGATTGCCGCCACCGAGGACGCCTACCCACCATAGCATTTGTAAATGTTATAGTAAACCATCAGCACTTCACCACGTCCACACATGAAGCGACTAGATATCACCTCAATCACACGTTCACAGCTTTACTTTCCTGTCACCCACAGTGTCGGAGGTCATCTTGTGCCACTGCCACTCCCACTGTCGCAGAGTTTTTATTTGGGGGCTCGTGTGGTGAACTGCAGAGCCGCAGGTGCCGTGCCCTTTGGTGCTCGTGGTACGATTGTTCGCCTACTCGCCAGTGGCCGGGAGGCGTAGGTGGTTTATGATGCTCCGTTTATTGGTGGAACTCGGTTAGATGGACGTTTGCGTGAGAACAGAGGAGCTATTACCAAATTTTCAGTTCTACTGGTGCTACCTCAGTATGCCTCTTCCTCTTCCTCCTCAGCATCACAAACGGCAACAAGTACGAAACGAAGTAAAGCAAACCTCACGAACAGTAGTAATAACAACATCAAGAACAACAAGACTGATGCAGCTTCACTGTTGGCGTAGAGCCGATCCACTGTTATTCACACTGGTGCAACTCATCTAAGTAGTAGTGCACAGCAGAATAAACCGTATTTAGCGGACGATCCTACACACATTTTGTCTAACTTGTCCACTGATCGAGTAGGAAATATGCTCGAAAGTATTCGCCGTCAACAATAAGAGCAACAAAACACGGCGATAGAACGTAAATTAAAAGCACAAATGTCTCCTGTAGCATCATCGATAACTTCACCTGCAGGAGTTGGAGTAAACACACAAGCAACAGCAGCTACTGCCCATCTCAGCTCATCGTTATCATCACCAGCAACTAACACAGCTACAACTACTGGCACTGCACTAAATATTACAGTCAAGAATAACAGTCAAGGTGGAATTCAGGTAGGCTAGTTGTTTGACAAACTAGCCAAACTGACACCTGCGTCAGTAAACGTACAAACCAATCAGGCCCTACCTACTCATCCTCCTAGTATCATCGCTAATACCACCACTAACGGCAGTAACACTAATACGAGCAGCAACACTGTCAATAATAGCGCAAACAAGATAATCAGCTCTAACACTGCTGTTGATGATAATAAAAATGATGCTAATGGGCGAGTCAAACGATAGGTTGTAAAAGAAAAGACAAATACTACTACTACTCCTACTCCTATTACTGATAAAAAGAATACCACAATATCAAAGGAAAGTAAACAAGGTGCAAGTAAGACCAGCAAGACGTCTACGACAACGGGTAAAGAACGAACAAGTAGCAAAAATGACGCTAATTCTACACGTCTGCGTCACATTCCAAGAGCAATTCCGGAAACTTTTTTGTCTGGCCAACTGCGTATTGAGTACAACGATGCTGGAAATACATTTGTGAAATGGGTAGAAAGACTTACTAAGAGACATTTACAAGAGCTCGATGATTAGTAACTCATTGATAAGTAACACAGTGTTTTAAAGTACAATAGCTATTTACACTAATAGTATTATTAATTCTAATTGTCAAATACATAACTAATTACTAAATACGTATATTTCTTTTTGTTTTGTAATAAAAAAGTAATGAACAAGAACAATTTAATGTTCAGAAAAAAATAGTTAAAAAGTAATTCGTATAAATGTGTGTCAATATAAATAAAATTTATTGCAGCGTGGTCGTATGATAAGTTTGATAAAACGCAAACTTTTAAAACGCTATATATATATACACCAAAATAAATTGTGTAAAATGTCTTTCAAAAAAGAAGTTGTCATTTTTTTGTAAGTTGTCATCTAATATGTGAAAGTAGTTATTTTAATTATATTTTTAAAGCAATTTTTTTGTATCTAACACCATCTTAATCGTTCTATAAAACTTATTTATAACCATCTTAATTTTTGAAACAAGTTAATCGATAAACGCAATAAAATAACCATGATAGATACGTGTAACATTTAATTATGTAATCATATAACGGTTATGTGAGCATGTCAAGTCATGATTAAAGTGAAAAGCAATAGAAATAAATTGTGCTAGTGATGATGTGACGAACAATTGTTACATAACAAGCACACTGTTTTCTTCAAATTGTGTTGTATAAAAACAGGCATTTTTCAAACAAATTGTGATAATGTCCGTTTGACAAAATAATTTAGTACACCTGCAACATAGTTAACTAATGGAATAATTGCATTTTGTTTATTATAATTTCATGAAACACAATTGAATTTAAATTAGTGATAAATGTTTTTTCCTAAATACTTTTCTGGTTTTTTTTTATAAAAAAGTTAAATTTATGTTTTTATCCTAAGCAAATAGGTTTTACTCAAAAAAAACCACCCTTACAGACCTGTAATCATTAGTATATCTTTCCTTATCTTTTTTTGTCATAATAAAGAAGTGTGTATAATATAAATAGTGCTAATATTTATACGTGTCATACATATACCAATTGTATTATTTAGTGAAAAAAAATGTAGTAACTGTAATCCTCTAATGGTAGTATTTTAGGCACTATAATTGTGGCTAGTTGTGCACTAGTTTTATCATTATCAATTGCACTAAAACATAAACGCTAGCAGTACAACAGAAAATCGCCACTACCACAGCTGAGAACTAATATTCATACAATGTAATTTAGAGATACTTCACTACCAAGTGATGTACATCACAAACGAGGTGACAGAAGTAAAAGTTTGCCGTACATGCGTGACAATATTTTTGGTGCAAATGAGAAGGCAAAACAAACCGCTTTACGCTAAGTTGGTGTTAGTAATTCTGTAACTGGTAATAGCAAAAATGTACAAGGCAAAGACTATGTCAAGATGTATGATATGGCTGGCTAACATCGTAGCCCTCATTTAAATTCTGTTTGCGATTTCTACTACCATTCACTCTTAGCGCAATCTCATGTACGACCGCAAAGTGCGCAGTTGACTTAGTGGCAAGATGAGACGCTTGGCATTTCTATACCCTTTTCACCAATCTTGTTTAGTATTGCCTCTGAAGAGCGTCAAGCGCCATTAATTCTGTTGACATTTCGTTATCTTCGGCAATAAGGTCATAAGATAACCATTACTATAGAAAAAATGGCAGAATCTGCGACTGTGGAGTAGTACCGAGACATTAGTCTGTCCAACATATCCAGCTGTGCGTAAATTCTTTCTACGAGCATGGCGCGTATTGGTAGTGCACAACGGCCACAAGTGGAATACTGCTACATTGCTAACAATGAACTTGATAATAATTATAATAATACTGCTAAGGCAAGTTAAGAACTTTCATCTCTTGCACATCACACGACTAATACACTAAGTAGTCATTATTACAATAGCAACAATAATACCAACATGAAAAGTAGCGTGTAGCGACAAATGTAGAATGCACATATCAATAATTATGATTATAGCAATAATAATAACAGCAACAACAGGGCTTCGCAGTTTGTCGCACCTTCGTGTAAATAACAAACTCGTTATGTGCTGGCGGTGTTTGTCGTCTTTGACACCTTTGCGTTTACGGTGCAGTATGTTGCCCCTACGCGTGTACGTAGCATTCTACCTACGGCCTTTTATGAGCTGATCCGTGGTATTAAGGTAGTACATGCACTTCCTACTACGTCTTATTATCTGTTGACATAGCCTCGTCTCGGTTTGGGCATTCGTCTTCCGCTAAATTTTGTGATAACTACTAATGCAATGAATTTATTTTATAATGCTCAAAATGTCGCCGCCGCAGCAGAAGCGACAGTAGCGGCAGGAAAAGGTAAAGTAGAATTGCTTACTGCCTTAACTAAAAATGAAAATCAACTGGGCAGTCAATAATAATTAGTAAAACATCATTAAAATAACAAGCAACGATTGCAATTGTAGAAGAGAAAGAAGGAAATGTCTAAGTGTTCATGAGCTCCTCTCATGATCGGTGCAAGCAGAGGTACAGGTAGGATTGCATTTGCCCTACAATACGAGCCACCACCGCACATAAAGTCAACAACAAAACAATAATCGTTTACGTATATGGTACACGCAATACCGCAATACACCATACATTAAATGCAATCATCCATTTCACGTGTAGCATAACCATCGTCGTAGTCCTCGTTATTAACATCATCATCATCATCATCATAGTCATCCATATTGTCTTCTAATTCGTTTTCTGCGCATTCGTCGTCATCTTAATCATCATCATCTACATCTTCATAATCATTACCTACAAGGCAAACGTAATAATAGCATTACTGTTCTGTTTTATAAAAACATTTGACTAGACAACTATACAAGTCAATGACTTACTTTGGTTTGTAGCTGCTGCCAAGTGAATAGAGCACATGCACGTCTGCAACTATTAATACTAAAACTGTGCAGAATGAATTTAAGTAAAAATAAAAATAAAGCATTACAAAATCACAAACAAAGTCATTCACTGTAGCACCTGATGCAGTGATGAGTAACGATGATACTATTGGCATTGTTGCCCTACGACGCTGACCAGTCATTGCGGTGCGAAAATGAAATGAAGCCACACCAGCGCAGACCAATAACAACAATGACAGTGTGCTAGGAAATAAAAGTAACAACCCTGTCACTAGTTCCTTCTTCTTCCGTCGCAGTGTGTCAAACGCTGCTGCGAGGCAGAAGGAGTGTGATAAAGAAAAAACTGCAGCAACTACTAACTCTCACAATAAATGCGATAACCATAGTTTTAATAACTATGCAAAAAATGATATCAAAAATACCTAAAGTGCTGCTGTGAACTGTCCACAACAACAACAACAACAATAACAACCACAATAACAAAAATTACAGTAGTCAGTTGGTGAAATGCAAACAAGCCCGCAAACTGCTATGGCTGCAGTACCATTGAATGGCAAAATAAATAATACCACTAATTAACATTTCAGTAAAAAGATTGCCAGCAAAGTTGAGAAAAACAATTACATTGATGGCGATGATGTAAATAAGCATCGCAAAAACATGAAGTCTATTAGGCACAACCGAACGAAATTTCGAGTTCGCATCAAGTGTGCAATTAATAATGATGACAAATAAAACAAGAACACCTCAAATAAAGTCCGAAATGGTTTTGCAAAGGACACATTCAATGGAGAAGCAAAATATGGTTCACTGAAATAAAATGAACAAACTGATAACATTATAATTATTGACGCACGATTGTATGAGTTGAATATCTGCAGAAATGGCAACTCTGGGGCCTAGTATGGCGATGACGATGAGTACAACGATGATACCAGCCACGCGTACAGTGCAGATGTGTACAAATCTAATAATGGTTTTGTGTTTCATGATAAGTTACATCGATCAGGCAGCTATGTTGCCCAATCCTCTAGCTGGGCTACGCAGCAGGCTTACTTTTGCGTTAATTACGTTTACGTGCGATCTACCGCAAGCATAGCCCATTTACTGATACAACATCCACTTGATACTTCTTCTATCACTTCTCTTGCTTCTACTGTTATTAACAATAATCTATCGAACACAAAAAACAATAATAATAATAACAGCAGCAACAATTATATGTCATAAATGCATAACAATATTAACAACACGAACAACTTGCAGCCATAACAAACAATGTGCAGAGCAATTTACGTGACTTTCTACGTACCCGTAACTCCATCTTAGTGAGCGAGCTTTCACTTTCTTGCCGCATAACAACGTCATACGGTGAAGGAGGTTGTTAGTTTTGCTACATCCGTGATGCGTTCTCTAACACTGGGCAATCATTATGGTCAGTAGCCGTGTGTGTTGTACTGCAACATACGACAGCGAGTCATACCATTTACTATTCCGCTCTCATCACACTGATCGTGTGTAGATGAAAATATAATAGATGATCCCTTGGCGCTCATACGCGTACGTGAGAACGATAATAATTATTACAGTGTGATGTAATCTGGCACAATTCACGAATGCAAAAGTGCGAAGGACACTATTGTCATTGTTCGTCCTTTCCCGTTGCCAATAATAAAAGTTAAAGCTGCAAATGCACAAAAGCACAAGCGCAAAATTAACGCAACGAAGAAAAAAATGAGAAACAAAAATGTATAGACTTCAAACACTTCTTTATATACAAATTAATGTAATGCAAGTAAACTCTACTATACATAAAATTAATAGAAATTGAACGGTAACAGTCAATATCACTCCTATCAACGGCGTATTGTACGTGAAGTAAGACGATTGTTGTAATTGTACGTTACTAGTTTGAGCGAGTAGACGTTCGTTAGTGTACTGTCGTGCAAGTCAAAATTACTTGCTAATGGGTCAGTTGTCGTAATAATGGTGTTTGGACCTCCTTCCTATGCATCACGCAACGCCTCCTTTGCAGCAAGCCAATGCAAATCATCATGATCTACGTCCTTTGCATCATAATCGTCTTATGTAACTACACCAGCGTCATCACCGACAGCTCAAATTGCGTAAATCTCATTCGACAATAACCAAAAGGCTACTACAGCACACGGGCTTTGCACCACTGAATCTGTTTCATCATTGCCAACAGATAACTACACACCCTATCTTGAAAACAGTATGTAACGTCATGGGGAGCTAACCAACTAGCAATTGTCATAATAGTAATACCGGCAATTGTTGTAGTAACAAAAATTATAAGAAATTACCGGCTCTTTTAATCCATTAGCCTCCTACTAATCGATACATGAATACTATACGCGTTGCCATACACGTGCTTTGCGATAGGCAAGCCTTGCTGTTACTTTTAATAATAACAACAGTAATAGTAATAACATGTCTAACACAGCGTAGAGAAAGCAAGAAGGGAAATTGTCAACTTCTAACGTGTTCTACTTCCCACGCACGTTTACTGAAGCAGATTGCGTGTTGTAGGGCGATCATGATTGTCGTATGGACAGCTCTCATATTGACAAGCCGATACGAATTGCGATAGTCGTTTGTCCTGCACACCTCACTGACAATGATGGTGGCAACAACAACAACAATAACATTACCAGCAGCAGCAACAGCACATGTCTTTCTCAGACAAACACGCATGCTGTGCCAAAGGCATTGCTTTTTATGGCGCAAACATCAATTGTAAATTTTCACAAGACTCGTAACACTCTTATGAGGCTTGTAACACAAGTTCAGCATCTTCGTTCGCAAACAATGTAGTAAAGAGTTATTTATCTACACACGTAAACATAAATGTATTTAAAACAACTCATAAATTACTACTTTGTAACAATATTTACCACTTAATAAAAAAAAAAAAAATTAATAAAGAAGAACTACCGTGATAAAATTTAATACTTTTTTTTGTATATTATAAATTTTCCTTTTCTTATTTTTCTTATCTTTTGTTCATGATTGTTGACAGTTTGCTCTACTTGAAATACATTTACTTCAAGAGTAAATTAATGAACAGAAAAAAGACTATATATATATCTCGAATAGATCAATGCAAAAACAAATATTACCTATCTTTTCCTTTTGAAATACTGCTATGTTAATTTAATTGAAGGTAATTTGATTTTATTATATAATTTAGTATTCTTTTTTCTTATTTAACCGCATTTATTTTCTTTCGTTTTACTCTTTTATTTCACTGAAGTTATCAAAAAAAGTTCACAAGTAAACACATTATTGACGTGTACACAAAATATACTAATAATATTACAATACAAAAAGCAAATTAACTTTTAAATTTGTCCATACACTGAACAATTTTATTTTTTTTTGTATTTCTTGATAGAAATTTTTTTTTGCTGAATCACAAAAAGCTGTGTTGTAGAAATTCTTACAATAATTAGTAATAAAAAACACGATAAAGAAGAACAACAATGGGCATTATTACAAATGTTAACATCTACGCCGCTCTTATTTTGCCGGTAGCCATTTTAGTAAAAGGGCATGATATCAAGCTTGCACGTCACATGATGTTATTTGCTGCCGCACTGTGTATTCAGGTAGCGTAGTCTCTTCTACTCAGTCCATTTACATACGCAACGCATTTCGTCATCACACAATTTGCAGGTTTTGTGATGCAGAATGTATTGTGCCTATTAATTGAAATTATGTTCTTTGCCTTTGTGCTGAATGATAACAAAGCAGGCAAAGTGTTCAAATTGGCCTAGTACGACGATAATGAAGGTGAGACAAGAGATGCTGGTGCAACGTGACTTACTGTAAGGTACAATCAACGTGACAAAGATGTTAATAGTAACAGTGATAATAGAAGTAATAGTATGAGTAGTAACAGCGTATCAAATGTACGAGGTCATGGTAATGATATTGACAATTACAACGACATAGGCAGTTGCATCAAGGCAACTGCATTAACATGTGTGTGAACTATTTGTTATACGATGCTGAATCGCTGGATTGGCTGGTATCGCGTAATTAACAGTTTAGGTTTCGAAGGTGAAGTTTTCTTCTCTGCACTGGCAGCGTTTGCACAAGTGCTCTGCACGCAGTACATCTGTCTACTCTTGTGTTCTCATGCACAATCGCACATGAGCAACAGATGAAAATATAATATTACTACTACCAATGTAAGTAATAACAGTAACAATAATAGTAGTAACAGTAGTAGAACAAATAGTGAGTAGAGTAAGAAAAACAATCAAAATGTTACAGCTGGCAAAGGGTCAGAGGTATCTGCAAAACTAGTTTGCATCATACTTCTTTTTCAATGTGCTGCATCTGTGATTAGTAGCATTGCTACATGGCAACTGTGTGCATTTCTCTTCCCGCATTTGCATACTCACATATCGGCATTACCCAAATTTACAGCGTTTAATACTGTAAACAATACAATTACCCTGCCATTACCGTTGTCAACGTTTAAGTACATCAAAGAAGGTTTAACTTCATTAATATTATTTGTTTTTCTGACAACTTTCTCAAAATTAGGAGTGGTGTAATTGGAAAAAAACTTGGAAAAATACTAATTGTATAACTTGAATATCTTAAAAAAATACATGAGCTACTAATTGTTTATGTTAATTATTCTAAACAAAAGTTAATCTAAATCGCAAATATTATTTTAGTTGATCAAAATTTTACATTCACGATTAATGTCCATAATTATTAACGAATTTTGATGTTGTGCTCAGCCAAGAAGTACCAGCAGATGATTGTGTTTGTTGTTATGTGAAAGAAAAAAAACCTCAATTTAAACATATTAATAATTTTATCCATATTAAAGACAGTAATAAAAAAAAACATTCCATTACCAAAAAAGAAATAATAATGTAATTTGTTTTGAAACACTATCAAAATATCTGTACTCCTTCAATTATATGTAAATAAGGTGATAATATTTATATTAATGCCTTAATAACAACATCACTTTTTAAGTTATTATTATGTTTTTATATAATATAAAAATTTTGCTCTTTGTTTTTCCCCTTTTTGTCTACACTTTACATTATCACAACTTTTTGCTTGCCTTGGTGTACATACTAAAAGGCAAGTAATTATTTGAAAAAAACAATTTTACATAAAGTTTATTTGATTGCAAACTCAGTTTCTGCTCAAGTAAAATTAGCTTATAATCTACTCAAACTTTTTACACTCACAGAAAATTGTATATATATATAAGTTTTTGTTATTTCAGTATTGCTGTTACTAATTACTCTATTAAAAAAATAAAGCTTAAAGTACAATGCCGTTGCAAATGCAGAATCTGTTTACATAGTTAGTGCGAAAGTGTATTTAGAGGCTAGGTGAGAAAAAGCTGTGGAAGTTTATTCGAGCATTGCGAGAAATTCCAGCACCAGCTTCACCGTGTGCAGTACGTGACCAGCTACGTGATTTGGGAATCTTTGTTTCAGATGATGTATTTACAGACATAGTTAGCACGTACTGCGTCACAGACGCAAAAGTATTTGATGTAGATTAGTTTATTGCGGATTTTTTCACTCACACTTTAAGTCCGCGACGTAGATATGTTCTTTCTCTTATCTTGACGAAGCTTGGCATTGATGACGCAAATATGAAAAATTTTATTAGCTTCGAGAATGTGTTGAAGTGCTACAGTGTGCATCGGCACCCTGTTGTTGTTAATGGACAATGTGCCCCAGATGACGTTGTTGCATAATTCTTAACTCACTTTGACATATACGATGACAGTACTGATGTAGTTACCGGTGAAGTTAGTAACCCATGCACAAATGCATGCAATTAGTATAATGCTATTAATGACGATTTTTACATCTCAGGTGAGGAGTTGCTCGCATACTATGTTGGGATATCATACAAAACTGTTAGCGATAGCGAGTTTGAGCTTCGTTGTGTTCGATCGTTTGCATTAGACGCACCTAAAGGTGCTGATGCAGAAAATGATTCTAGCGAGCTAATTCGTATGCAGGGCTCTCGAGCAATGTCGCGTAAAAGTCACTTTTTAGGCATGAAGAAAGTGCATCCTTTGTACTGTACCACTAATAGTGATTATGGTAAGGCAGTTACTGATAAAGCCGACGAATTATCGCATCTGTACAAGCTGCCCGAGCACGGACGATCACAACACTTCACCCGCAACTTACCACCACGGAAAGGCGGAGCTACTTCTATGAATATGTAAAGATAAAATATTGCTCAAAAAATAAATTAACAAAAAATTTACTAACCCAATCTAATTTGTTATGTACTTTTCTAACAATACATATCAACGTTTTTACTTTCAGTGAGCTTTGTCCTTTTTATTTTCTCGATCTAATTTTGATGTACATTACAAATTTACACTACAAACATATTCAACATAATATGCAAACAATATCTTGATTGATTCCATTGCAATAAATATATATATATATATATATATCTTTAATATAAATTTTTCTACTTACTTTAATTTTACTATTGAAGTTTAGTCAACCTAAGATCAATGGGAAAAAAAAAGCAAATTTACTGTGCAGTTATGTGTGTGCACAAGTCAAATACACTCTCATCTCGATGTACAAAAATTAAAAGAAAATTTTGTTTACGCAAAAGAAAACCCAACACGTCACCAAAAAAGATATGATGTATTCAATGTATTTTATTAAATTTGATTGCAGCAGTTAATGCCATTGTCATTACTTAACTTAGTAGAATTGCTATCATAATACAACATTTACTTTTTTCTTATTAATTATTTATTGCCTTTTTTATATTTTTTTATTATTACACTATATTTTTTAATTAAAAAAAACTACACAAAGAACATAAATTTCAATTTTAAGAAAATAATATATTTCCACATCAGTGTTTTAAATAATACAAAGACAAAGTCTACATTTGTGTACCAAATTTGTAATAATGGTAGACAAGTATCATATCGATTTTCATCTTGCACGTGGACCTGCTCAGCTGCCTCGGTTATTTACTTTGCCGTTAAATGAGTACAGCTCACAGACGCAACTCTTTACAATTGGGAGGGCAGTGCGGTGTAATGTCATTCTTGACCCACTTCTCGTATTTGCATCAAATGTACAATGTAGTATTTGTTGTGTGCCTAGACAAGGTCATGCTACACCAGCGCATCACAATGATGTTACTTACAATAATTATAGCTTCACTAACAAAGGCAACAGTGAAGAAAGTACAAACTCACATAGTGAGCGCAAAAGTAGTGGCAATAAAATTAATGTCATGACACTATAGAAAAGTGCAAAGCCTTCTCCGCAATTTCCTTTTCAGGTATATCTGACTGATATGTGTAGTAGCAATGGCACATTTGTCAATAAAACTCGCATTTCCACTTCATAGCCAACTCTTCTGCACAATGACGATTGTGTTATTTTCGGAGGTCTACGTGATGTTGATATTGGTGATAAGTTGCCAGATGACGCATTCGACGTCTGCGATGAGCTGATTGTGTGGAAAGTAAACATGTGTGAATAATACAGTCACGATTAACATTGCCCATCTACTGCTGCTGCTGCTGATACCGCGATTATTGATTAGGTCGGTAATAATACACCCAACAGAAAATACATTGACACCTTTGATAAGAATGCTGCCAGTGTTAACAACATTGATGTAATAGAGACCAAGTCGACAACACTGCCATCAGCATAGCGATTAGAAAAGTAGTAACGAGCTTTACTAGAAATGGTTCAGTAAACATTGCTCCTCAAACGCTCTGCATGTAAAACTTCACCTACACAAGATTTGCAAGTAACTAGCTCTGCAGATTCAAAAAATGTATTATAAAAATAATAGTTGCAATCTTTATCATTATCTTTATCAACAGCAATGAAAAAGCATAATATTGTTAATGCAAATATTAACACAACTAGCAATGTAGCAAATGAGTACTCACCAATGGTAAAGCAACAATTGTTTGCAAATGATACACCGTTACGCACCGATGGGGAAAATTTGGGTAGTCGTAAAAGTGTAGGTGAATGTAAAAAAAATAGTTAAAACAGCAAAGGCAACAATAGTAGCAACTCACCACATGTGCCATTGCATGAGACGACTGCAAACATAATGCATTTACCGTCATCATCATCATCATCATTAGCTGCAACAACATTAGTCAATGTGCAAATCCATCAACATTTACAGCAAACAGGTATGAAATATACAACTGGAAAGCAAAGTTGAAAAGCAGGGCTGTTACTCAGTTCATCATCATCGTCGTCATCGCCTCATAACGTTTAGTTACCACCACCACCGCTGCCGTTTAGTGCAGTGCGAGTTGGCAAGTTTACTTTCAATGCATCGCAGAAAAGTGTAGTTTGTCATAATAAAAGCGAGCAACGAATGGATTTAAGGCGTAAATAAAATGGTAAGAATAAATCACTGAAACGAGTGCGATCATCATAATAACTGATGCAGTTATCATGTACGGAGCCAACAACACAAAACACAACGAAATAACATTCACTGTAAACGAGTACAACGCAGTAAGTTATACTGTAAAGTCAAGACATGAATACAAAGGATATTCATAATGTCAACAGAAACGTTTATGTAACGAACAGTAATAATTCATTATTATAACATAAATAGCAAATAGGGTGTAATAAAGATGAGCTATACACTTTATCTTTCACAAGTACACACTGAAAGTGAAGGATGGGAAATGTAGCGGACGACAGCACGACAACAATGAATGTGCTTTTGCCGATAACGTCCATTGCGACACTACTGGTGTGCTGTGGTGATAAACACTGTGAAGAGTACGAAGGCAATTTATCTGTCAACATCAATAATGCGTGCGAAAATGATGAAGAGAATGTAGATAGTGCAGGGAGTAGAAATTACAGTCGTCCTACGAATTCAAATAGTGCACACTATGCTGGTATTGCTGTAGAATTAAAAGATTACTGCCAAGTTCCACTCTTGCCAAAGTAATTAACACAAGGTGCAAAGTAGAATCGATGAATTGCCTGAAAATTGAAGATAGAATCTTAATGCACATAAACGTCATAACTACCGCAAAGTGCATAGAGTGGAAATCATGACACACAAAGTAATATGCTTGAAGGTAATACAGGAATAAACTTGTTGTTGCCATCACGTTTGTCTCCAACTCATCAATAAGCAAGTGACCATAGTGAAAGTAGCACCAGTAAGAAAAACGAACACTAGCGTAACGAAACGAATGACAATAAAAATTATGCTTTTAGCAATTAAGAATGCTCCATACGTAATTAAAGTTAGTTTATTAACGACAATACAAAACGTGATGAAGACCTAGTAGAACATAGCGATAATAGTAATCATTGAGTGACGGTGTTATAAAAGTTCTACGCAGTTCATAATTTGCCCCAACCACTATACGTTAACGTTGATACATTCGAAAAAGTTTTTGACCCATCCTGTTTGACCAAGACAGACAAGTTATAGAATAATCACTCATAGAATTAATATTAAGAAAAATACACTTTGTAAGTTAGAGAAAAAAACTCCTTAAAAACTTATAAAATATATTAAAACATAGAAGTTACAATCCAATTTGGTTTTTTTTTATGCAAGAGGTACACTCTTTATTTTATTAAACAATATTATCACATGTACAATTGGCATAGATGTTATTTAATTTACAATTAATATTTTGTAAAATTTTCGTATCCATTATATTTTAAAAGTTATAAATTATTATCACTTCAAATGTAGATAAAATATTTGTATATAGCAATTTGCAGCGCTTGCGTATAATTTGTACTGAAACATTATGTTTCTTTCTCGTATTTGTGTTCGTCTGTTAGCGTTTTTACTTACATTTTTCTTTATACTTTTTTTTTTCTGATTTAATAAAACTGCAATAATCTTTTGTAGTATACAATTACTTAAGACAACATTCTGTCAAATAGGAAAAAAAAATTAATAAAAGGATATATTATAGTATCATGCAGAAGAAAAAAAAAAGAAAGTAAATTACTTAGCACTAATAAACATGCGCTCTGTGAATGACGGTCACACAAGTAAATCAAATTCATCGCATCAAATCTAGTAAAGTACTTCATCCTTGCTTTTATCACTACTACATGACAAAAATTTTGCTGATCACTATGATAAATTGATCAAAGAAAAAAAAGGTATGTTACATAAACGCTAAAAGTTGCGATTTGTGTCAGATTACCTTTTTTGGTGTCACGCTTCCGACTCTTGTAGTCCTTCTACTTTGTTTAATGTGGAAAAACAAGTAAACATTTACAATTTTGCAAAGTCGTATTTAGACGTGATTTTTGCAAAGCATAACGTAATTTTAGCTCAGTCGGTAACATGCATTTACATTACACTCACGTCAATTGAAATGGTACGCATCAACAATCTTGAGACTGTGGTAATTTAGGAAAAAGAAGGACAAAGTTGCAGGTTCGAATCACTTCAAACGCAAAGTTTGTTAAAAAAAATATTTAGTGCCGCGATGAGCTCAGCTGGTGCTGGGTGCGGGCTTCAAACCCGTAGGTGAGTTGTGCTCACAGCCGTTCGATTCGGCCTTCGTGGTGTCATACTTTTTTTCCACACTTTACTTTACTTTTTTTCACCTTCAGCACATGTTACTTTTTATTAGTTTTATGTTTGTAAGATCAATTCAAAAGACAAGCAAGCGCAAAGATTTTACATGTATACTAATAATGCTAGTAATGTATAAAAAATTTACATTGTATTGATTTTCTTTTGATTTTTATATTGGTAGGAAAAGAAGAAAAAAAGGAAGAGACATTACAAAAAAAAAAAAAATTAGCAATTTTTTTACTTGGTATCATAGTAGGAAACTTACTTTTTCTTTTTTTATAATTTTAATTATAGAAGCAATTAATATTCAAACAATAAAGTTATTTCTATCACAACCACTAAATGACATCACTGATTGTAACAAAGAAGTGCAGCAAGCCGCGTGTAAAGATATTGTCACCTAAATCAGGCAATCTTTCGTACTCACGTTCAGTAAGTTTGTGCTCTACTAACTATCACAGTGATCACTTTGACGATAATAATGATGATAAGTGCATCAATAATGATGATAATCAAGCATTTGCTAGTCAAGGCAACTGTGATGTGAGCCGTCGCTTCTATAGAAATTACAATAATTGTCAAGGTAACAGTAATGCTATTAACAAGACAAATTTTACAGCAAAGAATGATGCAAATTGCTCCGATAATATAAAGGATCAACCACTTCAGCGACATGCACTTGCAGTGATAGACGGTAATCGCAGTAACGCTCAAGCATCAAAATCTAAGAGCCACACTCTTAACAATTTATTTGTGAAACAGGATCAATTACACAATGACATGTCAAAAACACAAATTGTGTTAAATTCATCCAGGCGTTCATCGTTATCAGTGTCGTCAATTCAGCCAAATCACTCACGTAGCATCTCGCTACTTTCACATGACAGCGGAGTGTCTCATCATCATAACAACAACAACAACAACAATAACAGTAGTATTGACAACAACAATAACAATAAGAGGAAAAAGAATAAAATAAGTCATGCACATGCTGCAATAGACATAAAAAGCAGAAAAACAGCAAACGATGATAACGAATACAATTTTTCACGAAATGTAATGCGTAAAGATGTAAGTCATCGCATTTTACATAAACGTGATGGCACCACCAAGACTAATTGTTTGCCAAGTCACATGTCTCACTCAAGGTAAAGCTCAATTAAACTAAAAAGCACAACAACACCAATATCAATAGTAGCAGCAGAAAATGTACAAATTGCACAAAAGCAGCCTAAGTCACGCAATAATTCATCTTAACGCGTTATGCTGGTGCAATCAATTTTACAGAAGGCAGGAGAGCATGTATTGCGCAAAAATCTTTCTGCAAAATACGCAGCACAGTTGTAAGCACAGCAACAAAAGGCACAGCATTTATTAACAGCCTAAATAGCGAGAAAACGCAATCGTAATGAATACGAAGAAAACAAATATGACTAAGATAATGATAATGATGATGAAGATGATGATGAGGCTGTTTTCTACTTACAACGTAATAATAAAATTCGAAATCGCAAAAAATGTTATCAAAAACAGTAAAATAATGATGATAAAGAAGATGATGACGATGATGATGATGAAGTTGGTCAGCGTGTAGACAACACCTTTTCATCGGCATCAGCATCGCATAATAAAACAAATATGATTACTAGTAACAATATTAGTAGTAACAGCAACAACAACAACTATCACAAACATACAAGTAGCGTCCATTGTAGACAAAATGAACATTAAGAGTATGGCAACATGCAATAAATTTTTGATGGTCAGCAATAAGTGAAAGCGTTAACGAAGTATGATGAGGTATGCCCAGGTATGTTTTGTGGCCTAAGTGCCTTGGCAATACCAAGCACGTTATTCGTAAATACACAAGATGAGGTAATCTAATCAAATAAAATTAATAGTTTCGATCCGTACAAACGCGAGTACATAACTTCACAAAGTTGCAACAAGTCAGATAATTTAATGAATAACACATTGTGCAAAGTGAACGATTTACAACAATGTAAACAAGTACAATCACGTCAACGCTGTTGTGTTCGACCAGTATGAAGCCTTGTAGGCACATTTAAGTGTGGACTAACATCCTTTGTTGATGTCGATTTCAATCAACAGTATTTACGCTGAAATCAGCGCAATCCACATGGTGGGATGCAGGTTATCAATATTCATCTGTCTCACGTCAAACACGTGTATGTTGTGAAGACGATGCAAGTAAACTGTGACGTGAGAGAGGAGCAACACTCTGTGATTGTACGAACATCAACTAAACCAACACAAGTCACCTTTGGCTTCAGATCACTTTCAGAGGCAAACAAATTTAAGCAGCTACTAGTATAACATCAGAACATAACACTGTAATTGTTTTTAGAAACATTTGAATAAGCGAAATAAAAATAACGTAAATAGAAAACATTATATACGTATTAAATTTACATTTTTTCATTATCTTTTACGTTTCACTATAATAATAGAAACAAACACTAGAGTTAGGATTTTGATATTTTAATCACCACTTATAGATTTTTATTGTACCATTGTTCTAAAACGTGTTGTTGCGCAAATTTACGTAATTTATTTTGATGGGAGAGAGATGTTTTGTCATTGCAAAAAAAAATATATGCTTAAATGCAAATATAAACTATTTGTAATTACATTGTATGCAAGCTACGATTGTCTCGGCGTTGTGTTAAACAAACCAACTTCTTTCTCGCTCTATTGTATTTTTATTTATTTATTTTTCCTTCTTTACAAGCAAAAGTAATTTAATTTTATATATATTTTATAATCTGAGAGAGGCTAATTTCAAATATGCCTGCACGTAAGACGACTACTACTCATTCATCAAGTGCCAAAAATACAGTTACTTCTAATAGTGGTAACAGCAATAACCACAATTACAATATGACATCTGGCACCAACGTTGGTGCTAACAGCACAACATTCACTTCACGTGATAAACGCTTGTCAACATAATCGTCATCATTTTCATCTGCACAAGACAATGCCAATCCGTAGAAGCCCTGATATGATGACGAAGTACTTGTAACACACTTACTGTAAATTGCATCAACACTTCATGTCATTAGTGTGGCTGTGAATGATGGCAGTAATGCTAACAACAACAACAACAACAATTATAATAACAGTGTTGTTATTGGTGATATGGGTAGTAGTAGGAATAGAATTAATGATAATAAAAATGTAGGTGGTAATAATAGTAATAACAATAATATTAACAATTTTTCAAAGGGCAAAGACAATGCTGGCAGTTATGAACATGCAAAAGTCAATACACATAGCAGTGATCAAGTTAACAGCTCTGATGCTGTTGATGCTGCTGCTGCTGCTGCTGCTGCTGCTGCTGCTGTTGCGAGTGGTGCTGGTGGTGGCGGATAAGTTTCTAGTTTGTAGCAAGTCAATGAGCACAATATTGATCAGGTGCTCAGTGCTCTATCGCAGGATGCGTTAAAGGAAAAGAAGTAGCGAGTTTGCTGTGAACTTACTTTCCAAGTTGCCTCTGCACTGCACTGTAATGACTATTGAACTAATTTGGTATCGCAGTATACTGTAGACCAGGTGGTGTAATTAATAGACTATTGCGCCTCTTGTCGCTACTCTGCAGCTAAAACTATTCACCTACTTGCGGCATGAGAGGAACTGAAAAAATGTGTAGAGCAGCTTCCTGCTCATCTACACCATTCTTTACCCAATGAAGTAGCAAAAGCGACAGTGAGATTATCATCATTACCACCATCACAATAATAAACTACAACATCATCTTTAACACAATTACCAACATCACACTAATCTTCTGTACCTTAAACATAAAACTCAGACATCGTAGAGCATCATCAGGTAGCAAACAACTCTACTGTTGCCGTTGATACTGTTCATAATGAAAACAATACTAAAAAAATTATTGTCAATACAGACGAGTAGAGTACTACAGCATCCACAGTAACACCAGCAATAGCTGCTACTATGACAAGAAAAACAACATTACACGAGAATAACACAAGCAAAACTATCACTACTACTACTGATACTAATCAGTCTAACAAAAATAATTCTTCCTGTTTTACTAGTAGCAACAATGTATGTAGTTAGGAACAGCAGTTGCTCTTATTACATTTGTCTTAATTCATGCAGCGTGAAATAACATAAGGTGCACGATGGCGAGAGTTGATGCGTTAAAAGGCAAAGATGGATGCGAAGAATGCCATCTTGTACAGTAGTAATAACAATAATGGTAACTACAACAGTGGTAATTCAATGGGTAACAGGAGGGCAAATAAAGGACGGGGTGATGGAACTAAAATTGGTGGTGGGGGTAATAACAAGGGTGTCGTCAATGAATAAATGTAAAGGCAGCAGAAATTTTATGAGTTGATCGCATCGTTGCCGCAAGAAAACATATACTTGGATCGTAAAGAAGAGCTGTACTAGTTTGTGCGTTTATTTGTCAAAGAAGGATTATACCAACACGCGGCTCTTTTTCGACATAACCGACAATGTGTTGCATATTGTCGTAGACACGAACAATAAGACAATGAGTGCAACAATGATGAAAGTTGCAACAACAATAACAACAACAACAACAGCAACTACAAGCACACATTATATGGACGTGATGTAATTACACAACGCTATGATTACATTATTGAGCAACCGTTTCATGTACATCCGTTATCGCGTACAATATTAGTTACACCATCTAGTCAAAACAATAACAATGAAAGTACAAATAGTAATGTTAATGCTCAACTTGCATCTGGAACAAGTGCTAAAAGAGATGTGACTGGTAGCAGCAAAAAAAGATCAGTAAGTAAAGAAAAGCAAATTACGATAAACACAGGTCATGTGGAGGCGGCGGTTTTGTAACACTCAACGCACCAACGAGGAGCAGACAACACACATGCGGAAATTAATAACAATAATAACGAGGCACTTGCCAAGCAAACTCATAAAAGTATTTTAAGCAGTAACGCTAATGTCAACGGCGAAGATAGTAAAACTAGAAATAACAGTAGAAGTAACAGTAGTACAAGTAGCAAACGAAATAGTCAGCAAGATGGTAGGAGTCTTGAATTTGTAAATACAGCAGCAACCGAGTCAAGCATCGCGACATAAAAAGCACCATCATCATTGCCAACATTAAACTCATCTCACTTGTTACGAGAATAAATTTAAGCTTTTCATCTGATAAGAGATGAAGAGGTTAATCGAATGGTCGAACGTTACACTTCACATGTGTAGGCAGAGGCAGCGCAAATGGCAGCTGAGCAACGGGCACGTGAAATGACACTGCACTTGAGCAACGAAGGAACTGTTAAAATTGTCGAAGATGTGTATAAAAGCATGGAAGATGAGCTCTCGTAACGACAGAAGAAAATATTACAGCGTATTAACGCGTTAGAGGATACGTTAGGTATTTCGAACAGTGCCACTGCCGCTGTTGCAAGCAGAAATGGAAGTGGTAACTCTAATGATGCAAAAAATACGAGAAGCGCTAACAAAGGCACAAAGAATGCAACGTAGATAAAAAACAAAAAGTCATCTACACGTCCATCATCTTCGTCATTGAAACGAGATTAAAAGTAAGTCTTTTTCAGAACATAATTATATATTTTTTATTAAATATTATAAATCACTTTTTGTGGAAAGACAACGAGCTATTTTTAAAGTTTTTATGTAAATATTTGACCATTACTGTTGATTTGAAATGTATAGTATTTTGTTATAAGTATTAGTATGTAGGTTAATGCTGTATTATTCTATTTACTTAAGTGTAACTAATTTAGCTGACTTTCTTATTTTGTTAGTACATCATTAGATAAATTACTTTTGTTTATGTATGTGTAATATAATCGATACTGAGAATAACGAATAAAAAAGAAGAAATAGAGAAGGCAAGTTTTTGATGAAAGGCAATGATTTCCTTTTTTTAAATTAATCTGATATTTGCTGAAATTTTTTCAACAATTTTAAATGCACAATTTTAAGAAATCAAAGTTTTCTGCGATAGTGGGTGGCAGCAAGCAACTGTATAAAAAAAAAATATAACAAAGATTTAGTAAACTTTACTGTTAGCGATGTAGAACTCAGCGTTGTCATCATCTTCTCATCTTATGGTGGGTTTACGTGTACGTCCATTACTGTGCAATGAAAAGGCACGAGGCGAGGTAAACGCAATTAGTATTGTACCTAATATCAAGAGCACAAGCGCTAACAACATCATCGACAACATTAACAGAAAACCACATCTTGACAATGTCAAAGTACGGATTGTTATTCCTTAAAAGTCATAAGCTGACGGTTCATTCAAACACATTGCATCTATAAATGATGCACAAAGTGATCAGAAATTATTATAACAAAAATAGGATCATTAATAATAATTAGTTGAACAGACATCGCATGCACCTTCTCCTTCTCATGTAGTTTCACGAGCAAATATGTTAGCTTGTAGCAATGTAGCACACACAAAGTAATTATCATACAAATAGTTTTCCTTTGATTACTGTAGCGGACCAAAGTGTAAGCAGAATGATGTTTTTAGTGAGATGTAGGTTGCCAAGCTTATTGACAGTGCCTTTGCAGGAGAAGCAGCTACTGTGTTTTGTTTTGGACAAACAGGTAGTGGTAAAACGTTTACATTGAGTGGAGCAACTGTGTAATTTGTTTAGTCAACATCACAGCCACAGTAAAATTATAGTAGCAAAGATGATAAGATGAATGCGAAAAATGCAAACAAGATTGCGCACAAACCAAACAAAAAGTAAAAAACAATAGCGAACACAACAAGATGAAGCAATAATAAATAAGTATAACAAATTCACAAAAATACAGAAGATGGAATCGCCTATCAGGCAATCAAATACATTGCTCACAAGATCAATCAAATCAATTCAGATGTCAATTGTCTTAATGACAACATTAATGTTGATAGTAATAATAATATTGATAGTAGTAATGAGGAATATAACTTTAAAGACCAAAAACGAATGCACTCAATATTTGATAATGATAAGAGTAATAAAAAAAATAATAAACTACAATGTGATGTTTAGAAAGTTATTGTCAAGGCATCGTATCTGTAACTTTATAATGAGCACATTAATGACCTACTGCAGTGTAAAGACAACCTGAACGTGAGATGATCTTCCAAGGCGCAATCGTTTTATGTGTAAAACTTACTGGTAGTCGAGTGCACAAGTTAATAAGACTTGCTTATGGTGCTTCGTGAAGGTGATGCCAACCGTAAGCGTACCGCTCATTTGTTAAACCGTGATAGCAGTCGATCGCACGTCATAATTACTTTTTACATTTAGCATTATTACTACAATCACGTGCATGCTAATGTACAAAAAGATAGTAATGATTATAATAGTTGTAAGAGAGCAAATGAACCAAACAATTCCAATGTGAATGCACAGTGTAGTTAGTATTAATGTCACCCAACCACATTTGGCAAGTTGACACTGGTTGATCTTGCCGGCTCATAGCGTCTTAAACGTACTCACAGTGATGGAGTAGACACCAAAAGTATTAATAGGTCATTGTTCACACTATGCACCGTTATTGAGCAACTAGCGGCTCGTGAGGAGAAAAATCAGAAGCAGCATGACAATGGTACATCATGTACACACAATAAAATAAGTAAAGAAAATTCAAACAAAAATCTAAAGCATAGTGCGGCAAATAATTTTGTCTCATATCGCTCAAGTTTGCTTACAAAACTACTTTATGATAGTTTGCATGGTAGTAGCCACACACTTATGATTGCTTGTGTGGCACCTTCTATGCGAGATGTATAATAGTCTCTACGTACTCTGTATTACGCCCAACGTGCACGTCGAATCAGTTACACCGCTACTATTCGCGTGAACGCTTAGTAGCAGTAACGAGTAAGCATGATGCAAACAATTCGCTCACTCAAGGCATAAAATGATCTTTTCAGAAGGGTGTTAAACTTAACAAATGTAAATGATGTAATTAGCTAATAGCTTTTGTATGCAAAACTGAATGCAATGAGCTAGTTACGGTGCGCTAATCATGATCAAATGTTTACACGCAATGCAATTACAAATTAATCTCACCCAAGCGAAAGCGATAACGTGAAAATACAACTATTACACAACACCAAACCCAGTACTGCACCTACACCAATAACATCCAGCACAAAACTACCATCATTACAGCTGCAGCCGATCAAGGGAATAGATAGCCATTCAGCAATAGTTGGACAGTTTGAACAAGGAGAAATGAAGAGACGTACATAACGTCATTATTCTTTACCAATAAGTACATTGAATACAAAATCATCAGCTTCTTGTGCAACTTTGCTGCAGCCATTAGCAAATGCTGCAAAGTCGAAAACAAAAGAAATAAATTGTACAGCATAAGACAATGCAAATGTATTTGACACATCATCAAAGTTGGCACAATCACGATAACAGAAATCAGACCGTTGTTATTAAGACTCGCAAAATCATCAATGCAATGCACCTAATCAAAAGTTGCAGCAAGCACAAAGATTATCGCAAGAGAGTAAAAACAATAAGAGTGCATTTGCAGGTGACGTAACAAACACACAAGCATATGGCAATGCTTTGAATAATAATGAAATTAAAATGAAAAGCACGCTTGACTTGCTTAATGCACTACCTGATAGAGTAGGAATGGTAAACAATATTGTCACCAAATCAAAGCTACCGTTGAATAATTACGGTTTCAGACCCGCACCAAGGCAAAAGTAATTAGCACATAAAACTCTTTTACGTTTTATGTAAACTCTATACTTCTTTCGTTTTTTTTAAAAAAATATGTTTCTGTTTATATTTTTTGCTGAATTGTACATTATTAATTTCAACCTTGAAATTATATAAATAATAAATTCACTAATTTGAAATTTAAATAACGTAAGAATTAGTTTATGTTAATTTACCTGTTTTTTGTTTGTTAAAAATTATCAATTCTCTGTATTTGTGTGTGTGTGTGTGTTTTTGTGCACGCGCAATTCATTAATGTTATGCATATGATAATATCTTTTTATTCCTCTTATTACATTTCACTTCAAAGTATACAAGTTTATACGTAGGTAATACTCACCTATAGGTACACGTATAATATTCACATATATACATACAATTACTATTGCTTACTCAAAGTCATGCGCTTATTAACACACAATTTGCTTGCATGCTTGAGGTGCAATTCATATCCATTAACCATTCATGCAGATTAGTTGAGTGAGATTGAGGTGTAGTTTGATGCATAGTTTACACGACGCATGTTGGGGAGAATACACTACGAATACTTACGAGATGCCTTCAACAGACTACGCGTGTAGCATCACGACATCATCAACACTAAATGCACATAAGATTTACCAACTACCTTGACGCGTAAAAGCAGTGATAATAAGCATAGCATACAAGCTGATGATAGCAGTAGTAATAATTAGATTAACGGCAACAAAAACGACGATGCTTAGTACAACGAAAACAATGTCATTGTTGACTTGTCTGACAACTCTAGTTTATTGCACAACTTACACTACGCGTTAAACGTTATTGCAATTAGAAATGGGCACTTGTAGTGCCCATAGTGCAAACTCTGCTATCCAATCAAGTAGTTCATTCCTAACTTTGTGCTGGACTAGCATAAGTAAAAAATTAGCATATCATAATAAAAATAAATAAGTAAAATTAACTTTATTTATTTAAATAATTTTCTCTGTGCTAAAATATTACTATTAATAGTTACTTTACCAAGCATCTTAAGATAAGCAAACGAAGGTAATAGCGTTTGACAAATAAAAAAATTATTTATTTACTTATTTATTTCCTAATACAATTATAATCTAAAAGAGTAAAATTAACAGTTTAATGGCAAAGTCTTCAAGTCAAATTGACATAAACTAGTCAAAACGAAGAATTGTGTTTATTTTAAACGTTTTTTGCCATATCTACACAAATTATGCTGTGAGTTATATTGTTATGCAATACAAAACACGAGTTATTTGTACCTCTTTACTTCTTTTTTTTCTTTTTTTTTGCATACCTTTTGCTTTATTAGATCTTCTTTTCCGGTCAGTTTGCCTAATAGAATAATATATACATATATACCTAAGGAGAAAATTTTATCGTATCTCAAATTATAGAATAGCAAACAATCCATAGAAATACGTTAATATTTGCAGTTGTACAATTATTCAATGAGGCCACTGCTACGCAGAACACGTGACGTGACGCTGCTTGATCGCGTCTATGAACACATCAGTCTTCCACCGCTTATAATGGCAGCGGTAGATAGTCCGCAGTTTCAGCGACTTCGCTCATTGCATCAGCTAGGTGCGTCGTCTTTTCTCTACCCTGGTGCGGTGCATACACGATTTGAGCATTCCATTGGAGTAGCGCATATGGCGCGTGTATTACTGCAAAACTTTCAGTCTCATCAGCCATAGCTGCAAATTGGTGCAAATGACATAGTCTATGGCATGCTGGCTGGTCTACTTCATGACATTGGACATGGTCCATTTTCACACTTATTTGAAGATGTCATTGCCAGACGATGTGGCATTTGCTTTGACCATGAGTAAATGTCTGCGCGAATCGCACTTGGATTGCTACACTAACTTGCTCTATCAACTGAATAATGCACAAAGGTGTTATAGCTGATGAGTGGTAATAGTAACTCCTGTTATGGTTAAATCATCAGTAACAAACGAAATGGCATTGATGTAGATAAGATGGATTACTTTATTCGTGATTCAATGTGTTGCTTTGGCAAACCCACCGTTGACGTTCGTGTGCATCGTTTGTTCAACTCGGCTCGACTTGTGCAAGAAAACGACAGTAATTAATGTGCCAATGCATCGAGTACGTAAGCTGACAACAGTATTGGCAAAGCTGCTAATCGTAACACTATAAAACTTGTAAATAAATAGTTCAATAAGTAAAAACAGTAGTTACTGTAAAAGTAAAGGCAACAGCAAGATTGTATGTAGGAATGGTAAAAATAAAACGTGTAGCATAATAAATTATAGAGACCATGACAAATGGCCTTTGAACAAAAGTTGGTGTTGTCGTTGCGATAATTTTTCACACTACGGGCAAAGTTGCACAAAAACGTCTATCAACACCAAGTCACCAAGGCGATTGGTCATATGATTGGTGATATTCTACACCTCGCCCTTCCCTATTTCAAGGTTGGAGGGTACTTGCTCACTGAGTGCGCGACAAATGAGGAGTTGTTTGTAAAGTTAGGTGACTGGATTTTATAGGCAATAGAAGCAAGCAATGAAACTGAACTTCAGCCGGCACGAGATCTTATTCAGCGCCTGCGCAAACGTGACATTTATCACGCTGTTTTCGCATCTACTCTTAACACTGATATTAGTCATGTCGTTTCACGTGAAGGTGCTCATATCGATTGGACGGAGCAGATTATTGCACACGCCTCAGAGCATTAGCTTCAGCGTTTGTCATCCGATGATTTTATTGCTGAGGTTGTCGTGATTCATCACGGCAAAGGAGCTCGTGACCCACTCGAGAGTGTGTTGTTTTACAACCCAAAGCGACCACTTGAGCCACCAATACGAATAGGCAAAAGCAATGGCGTGCACGCTGCATAGAAACGAGCAAATACATTAAATGAGCGTCATGCTAGCGGTACTAACTGTTTGTTCACACCTTTACAATTTGAAGAAAGAACGCTTATGGTTTTTGAACGACATGACACTCATAACGCGGCCAAAGTGGCTTGTGAACGACTTATAGCTGATCCGGAATTCGCACCGTTCTTCACACCCTCATTGCCTTTCTATAATTGCAAGTAAAACAAGCAAATTAATTGAATAATACAATATTAATTTTTTTTTAAATAAAATAATTAATATTTTATTTATATTATAACATTTTATATATTTTATATTAAATTATTGCATATTATTTAGTGCTAATGAAGAAGAAGATGATGCGCATACTTTATTTCTTCGTGAGTAAGATTATCGATGTCTACACATTATCGATGTCTACACATAGTTGTTACACCTTACTTACATAGATATAAAAATTACCGTAAATTTGTAATTTTTATAGGTACAACTAATATAAACAAAGAAGATAATTTTTGTTTACAAAAAATTGTCACACAAAGACAAAACGATACAAGAAGGTAAATCATAGTATCGTTAACAAAAAACATTTGTAAACATGCTTCGATGTACGTTTTTATCGAGAATACGTGTGCCTGTTGTTCGTCGCCGACAATAACGTTTTTATTAAGTTTTCAATCAACGAAATTTTGGCAAATACGAACGAGCAAATAATAAATGAACAATAGTTGCTGTGTTTGCCATGTTATCCGGATTTATGCTTTTTGAACTAGCACTACAAGCACAAAAAATTTTAGCGCGGGGTGATACGTGCCCCGCATGTGAGGCAGCTCGTGCTACTCATCGTGCACATGTTCGTGAGCGCGAGAAACTATAGGCAATTCAGCGAGACTACCAAGCAAAGACCTAGGCGATAGCAAAATCTACTTCAACGTCAATGCCCTTATCAAAAAACTAATAAGGAGTTGCGTTGTATAATATGTTACAGCAGTTTTATTCTTATAAAACCAATTTATTTATTTTGTTTGTACCAAAAAACAAATTCTAAAATGATGTTATTATTATAAATATTAATGTATTTATTGTGAAATATTTCACTGCATGTTAAGTCACAAACAAATTTTGATTAGCTTACTACTATATGTTTGATCTTTGTCATTCATTTTTAGGTAGTATTTGTTTTGTTATTTTAGCACACTACATTCTGCAACTTACACTCAATATTTGTACACACGAAAAAAGAAAATTAAATAAATATAATTATTACTAATGATAGAGCAATTTAGTGAAAACACACTTGGGCACGAGTTAGTAATGACAAAACACAGCGTTAAAGGTGCTAGTGCTATGGGAAGTGGAAA
Source organism: Blastocrithidia nonstop (assembly GCA_028554745.1). Lineage (NCBI taxonomy): Eukaryota > Euglenozoa > Kinetoplastea > Trypanosomatida > Trypanosomatidae > Blastocrithidia > Blastocrithidia nonstop. Next base: position 193,910 of record JAQOTN010000015.1, on the reverse strand, counting down.
GACATTACAAAAAGTTGGCAAATTACCTGAGAGTTCGCTAGTTTTGCCCAAACAAGGTGTAAAGGCACATGAATGGAGTCCGTACTCTGACAATGGTGGTACAACCACCGCCATAGCCGGACGTGACTTTGTCGTCTTAGCCGGTGACACACGTCTAAATGGAGATTACTGCATTCTTACTAGAAACGATTACACAAAAGTCTTTCCACTGACTAATAAAACATTTTTGGCAAGCTGTGGAATGCAAGCAGACCGATTACAGCTACAGCAAATGCTAAAATATCGCATTAAATGATACAAGTACAATAATGCCGGCGCCACACCATCCACGGAGGCAATTGCACGAATGCTTTCTACGGTTCTTTACAGCCGTCGCTTTTTCCCGCTTTACGCGTTTAGCATGATCGTTGGGATTGATTAGTCTGGTCAAGGAGTATGTTATAGTTATGACGTGGTAGGATCAACGTAACCGTACCAGTATGCCACAAATGGCACCTCAGAAGCCTTTGTCGAGCCGCTCTTTGATTGCCTGCTCAAACGTGAACATATGCATGGACAAGTACCTGTAGACTTGAGTTTAGACGAAACAATGACTTTGTTAAAAAATGCGTTTACAGCTGCCGCGTAGCGTGACATTTACACTGGAGATGCCGTGGCATTTTACATTATCACGAAAGAAGGTGTACGGCGCGAACTCTTTCCACTGCGAAAAGATTAAAGCAATTATATATATATATATATATATAACAAATATAAATTTATTAATTTTTACACATATTACACTTATTGATATTAGTATTATTGAGTGCACAACTACTATTAACACTTCTCTTTTCAAAATGATTTTTTTTCATTAGTTAAAAAAATTTGTTTTAGTATATATATATACTATTTTATTTATTTCTTTGCTTTTGCGATTGATTTTATTTTCGTCTTGCCATTTTTGCTGCCGTACTTTTGCGACGTTGTTCTTTATTGTGTTTTGTAACTGTGTGCGTACAAATACTTATACAATTACATACACATATATACAAACGTATTCACACACAAACATCAACAAATAGACAAGAGCAGAAGAGGTGAAAACAAACAAACAAATAAAGCTAAGTAATGACATCGTGACTGATAGAAACTGATTACAATGCAAGAAAATAATAATCGAACTTGATGTGTTTTTTTTAAAAAAGTTTGTTGCTGTTGAATGATTTATAATTGTAAAAAAAATTAAACGTTTAATGTTAATATTTGCAAAAAGCTACATTATAGTAATTATAATGATTCGACCAAAATGAAAGAAGTATAAAGTCGAGTATGTTCTATTAAAAAAAAATTTTTACATATACAATTGTTTATTTCTTATTAGTTAATTGAAAACGTATTCGGAAAGATATTGATAAACACTGATACTGTTTTTTTTCATAAGTATTAACTCTCAGCAAAAACAATTATTCGTTAATATGCAATATACTAAACTCGTCGGAAGCTTTGTAAGAAAAAAAATTATCTCTTTCCTCATAGGTATTGAAACAGGCAAACCAATATGAATACAGAAGAGACAGTTTAATTCATTAAAAAAAAATTTTTTTAAATAATTTTGTTGCTTAGTTGCTTGTGCATGCAAAAGAAATATAAAAAGAGTTGACTAATTTTGTCTTGCGCATGAAAGATAGAAAGTGTGTAAGAGCAGAGAAATGAGAAAGAAAACTATGTTAAGTTATAACATTCAGTTTGTTTCGTCTTTCTCAACTGTTATGGCTGTATAAGGTTGTAAATATAACGAAGCAACTACACGAAATATACGTATCAACAACAAAAAACGCTTTGCTATTAAGGTACGCTCTACTTCTTTTACCGCTTAAAATATATAATTTATATTATCCGTTGTCTTTACTGTTACAATGTCAATTTGCCTGTAAGCGACGTTGAATGAAATGTACGGGAAATGCAGGGGCAACAAATCATTACTTTCTTATATATTCATCGTGCTTTTCTTTCAAGCGTGACATATTTTAATTATTTTTTTCTCGCAATTAATTGACATTTGCACCTTTACTTTGCACTCAATTTTCTATTGTTTTAAAACACAACTAGTTTGGAAAAAAAAGAAAATAGTTTTAAGTTTGATTTTTATATTTTTTTGTTTTTGTAAGTGAATCGTTTAGACATTCATACACTATTAGCTTTAGTTTTGGAACGTAAACTTAACTGTGACGTCAAAAATAAAAAGTTAACAGTATATGTTCTCAGTATACACAAATATTTACATATATTCAACTTGTTTTTTCTTTCTTAAATTAACAAGGCTACAGTACAGTTAATACAAAACATTTTAATTTGTTAGTTGAAGTTTCAAGACAATTATATCAAAAAAAAAGGTCATTTTGTACTATTATTGTATAGTCTTACTCCTTTTTTTTGTTATATCTGTGTTAATTAGTTCAGTATACACTATTACTTTACAATCGCATAACTAGCAAAATAAATAAAAAGGTCAAATTTTTTACATAAACCTGTCTACATTGTCCAAATAATCTTTAAAAATATAAAATTTACCAAATATACTTAACTAAATTATAATTATCAAATAAAGTTATTTCTTTGTTTTATAAATATATACACTCATTCACACAGTTTTTGAGCATCTGCTGAAAAACTTCAAAATTTGTCTTTTATAAAATAAAATATACAAATTTTAGATATAGCAATATAGATATATTTTTTTTCTTCTAGACTATATCTAAATGGCTACCAAGAATTTATAAAGCTGTGCTGTCGCTGACTCAACCTCATAACAGCATAGTTGAATGAAAAAAAATACTACTATCTGCTTCAAGAACGAAAATCTGATACTGTTTTTAGCCTTCTCGTTGATGATGACGTACTTATGCTTACTTGATAGTAACGTCAACAAAACTTAACCAGTTGTGACATAATACGCATACTTTGACATTGCCATCAATGGTAAACCTGCAGGTCGTATTGTGTTCGGCTTATATGGCAATGACACACCTAAAACAGTGCAATATTTCAAATAACTTTGCACAGGTGTCAATGGTTATGGATACAACAACTCTGTTTTCCGCAAAATTATTCAGAATTTTGTGATCGAAGTTGGAGATGTTGTCAAGAATAGCGATGGTGATATTAAATTTATTCATGAGTATAGTCTTGGTGATGAAAATTTTAAAGCTACACATATAGTTGGTGCATTGTCGATGGTAAATTCAGGAAGTGATACAAACAGTCCACATTTTGCCATAATAACAGGTCCTGCACGTTGATTAGACGGTAAGGATGTTGTTTTTGGTAGAGTTATATCTGGCATGGATCTGATACACAGGATTGATGTCATCAAAACATTTCAGGATGACAAACCCAAAAGTTAGGTAAAGATAATAAATTGTAATACTATATACATACAATAAACAAGATAATATTTGAGTGTCATAAAAAAATGGATATATACACATACCTCACCTTTTTATTATCGTTTTTATTATTAAAAATAAACATGATAATTTATTTTTAAAAAAAAACAACTCATCCTGATTTATTTTTTTTAGTTTTAGTCGAGCAGGCATTCTGTATTTGTTTGCTTTCATCACACTATAGTACATTAAGCTTTGATATTTTGATATGTAAAAGCAATTACATTGTTAAATAAATGTAAGAATACAGCATGCATTATCGGCACATCATTTTATCTAACTATAATACATATAGTAGAAAAGTGAATATATCAATTTACATATATCATTATTGTATCAGTACTTCAAACATGATTAATTAAATGTTTTATTTTCTTTGTTTGTCGTCTGGTTGTTATGATTTTAGCTTTACGCAAGTGCTCCACCATATTATAGTCTCCTTTTTTTTTCACTCTCAACTTTGCACGATAGGTGATTTCAACTGCAAAGAAATTGATATATTTTTTTCTTTCGCCAATTACTGTATAATTGTAAATTTGTATATATGTTTAAATTTTTTTAACAAACAAAGCTTTTCATAAATTTCTGCTTGACATTGTTACATGAGTGAACTTTCTGTAAGTTTTTTTTCTGCTTATACATTGTGTGTTCTGATTTTACCTCTTATTTAGTTTTCCCCTTTTTTTTTTAAGGGTATGTGATAAAAAAATAGACATAAAATATGTTATGTATAAGTGTGACTTGCTCACTTTTATTATGGTTACATATACGTAAATTGATTATCTTTGCACTAAAACCTTTTTTTTAATTTCTTACATTTATTTAACCTTTCAAATCATTAAATGCCGCAACCATTAACAAATTCTCTTTTTTGTTGTTTTTTATTTATCATTTACAGGAAGAAAACAGCAGATAAAATCTCACCATTTGATTTGATCGTAAATTTACTTCTATACCTCTTTTTTTTTCCTGGTTAGTCATAGAAGTAATCTTTGAGTTTATTATTATATCAGTTCAAATACAAAAACTAATTAATTGTTTTTTCATTAAAGCTGAATTTCTGGTAGACTAACAGATGTACAACTCATACGCGCAACAGCTTATTGAAGTGTAACGACGACGCCGGTAGCGTCGTTATGGACATCTTGCTCGTTTATCACAGCTAAAATGGATTGCACTCTGCTCTTTTATATCGTACAGTGTATGCACCTATTATTTATGAAGGCATCCACTCCCACTTGGTCATGTATGAATAGATGACGTCCTTGTAGAGGTGTTGTAGCACAACGCGTTGTAGTATGTGCAACGCTTTTTTCTGTGACTGTCTTTGTTGAGTGGGATGGCTTTCATATTATACTACACATTTTGCAATACAAATACTGAGAGCAACACTGTAACTGGAAGTGTAAGGTGTAATGACAACTTAGCGAGTAGAACAGGCTCGAATGCGTATTGCAAATAGTTAAACAAGGGTAACGCATATAATTTACACGGTAATAAGAATACGAGTTCAAAATAATAACAGCGCTTGCCTTCACGACCATAATTTGCAAACGCAGCATCGTCCAAGTTAGGTGCAAGTGCGTCTTCGCTACGTCCATCACGTAAAGGTATGTAGTCTACATATTTTAGTAATACGTAACTTGATACCAATAAGAGCTACAATATTAACACTGATAATAATTATAATTATATAAATAATAATAGTAAATAGAATTAGTATAGACACTCTCTACGAAACTGATAACACCTTGATAATGGGAGAACACAATCAGCTCGTTAATCAAATATGATGCAAGATAAAAGCAAAACTTTTTAGTCAATACGGACTGTACAAGATTTGAATAACTTTTTGAGGTAGAATGAAAAGGTCAATGGCAATTGCAAAAATAGAGTCAACATAAGCTATAGCAATGTATGTAGTGATAATAAATTGCGAGATAATGATAACTTCAACGCCTATCAAAATGATTGCCGTAACTAATTCAGATCAGTACAAGCAAATTAGCAAACATAAAATGATCGTCGCTACGACAGTTATGAGAAGCAACAAAATAATTATAGGTTTATGTAGCTTGATAAAGTGGGTGATACTAACAGGGCAAATGGTAACCATTATTGTTAAAGTTCAGCCGATGCGTACAATATATTTACCAATAACATTAAAAACATTTATTGCGCAAATGATATGCAGCATGAAAACCTTGCAAGCACAAATGCAGACATTGACAACTTTAACAATTTTGCCACTTTCACAACGTTCAAGTCATAACTGTAGCACAAGATAAAACAGCAATGAATGTAATTACATATTACACACCCGTAACTAGTAGTTGTACGCGTACGTTAATGAATAAACTAAATTTGTGAAAAGCTAGTAAATGAGATTGATGAGAGTATCAAATGATTTGCTTTGCACAAAATATCTGTATTCGACGCTACACATTCGCTAAAATAAACAGTTACTATTGACACCTTAGCTCCAGCTACTTCACCAATGGCCGCAACTAACGCGTTTACAAACAACACATCCACGTCAAGCACAAATTGGGCATGAGGAAGTAATGCACAAGCACAATTTCAGCAACAATCACAGCGCATAATTACACCTAAGCGTATAGCTCTGACAGAAGAGAAAAATCGAATACAATTATTAATTCAATCACAGCAGCAGCAACTACAACAACAACAACAACAATTTCAGCTAAACCTAATTACTAATGGAGTATAGAATAGAGAATATAATGAGATAATTATGCGATACAACCAGCGCCTATCAATTTAGGACATTCTTGATATTACTAACACATTTGCAGCAACAAATACACTTTCAAACAGATAACTAAACTAGCAGAGACGTTACATTTTAAGTCGTCTTCGTAAATTTGCGAAATAACGAACACTTGTATCGTATCAAGGTGCGCTTGATGCAAAATATAAATTCAGTGATACTAATTCTAATGCGCTTTACTAGTAGTTTTCGCACAAACTTCTTAGAAGAAATAAATTATGCCATTTACCTTGTGATGCTCACATAATCGTGCACATATTGCGAACGTGTGTCAACGGGTTGAGCCCTCTTATCACCTTCAATTATTCAGATTATACAAACAGCTAGGCATCTACAAAAGGAAATTATTTAGCTCTATTTGTTGGTGATGTTGGCGCTCCGTATTTTTATGTTCGACATCGATGTTCTTTAGCGAACGAACGCTTAGAACATGAACCTGAACGAATGTACGTAACTCATCAAGGAACTAATTCTCTCTTTGAGGCATTGGCGATTATTGTCGTAATTACACATCTATATTACAATGGCAATTACTTTAATGGCCATAGTGAGTTTGATATAAAGAAAACAGGAATGATAAGAATAGTGTCTACTATGTAACAATATTAAAAGGAGTACGTAAAATACGCTTAGCATTAATATAAATTCTTTTGTGTAGAAACGCTCTGTGCAAATGTACTTTTTATTTTGTATTTCTCTACAAAATACATAAGATCAGTACCTTATGATGTTTATGTATTCATTAACAATTATATTTTATAGTGATTATTTTGATTATTTATTTTACCTTGGTTATAGACAGTTGCCCAAAATGCAAAAATTCAAAAGAGAGAAAGCGCGATAAAAGTAGTAAATAACAGCTATTATACACGGTGTGATACATATATAATTTCTGTGTATTACTGTGTCCTACACAAAGTTAAACCTTTTAAATTAGCATTGAATAATTAGTAAATTTGATAGAAACAAATAAATCTTAATTGAACATATAATAATATTTTTGTGTTTCAATTCAAGCAAGTGCTAAAATTAATAAGATAGTACATTTTAATAGGATCAAACTTCGGTTTCACGTATCAAAATCAAACACAACAAATAATTTTATTCTATTGGTAAATCAGAATACATCTGTTAAAAAATTAACTTTTTTTCTTGTGATTATTTAATACCTTGTTTATCTGAAATTAGTATTTATTATTATATAATATTGCTTCAATAGGAAAAAAAAGTGCAAGTGCAAGTGATTAATTAAAGTCAAAAATTGGTATTTTTTAGAAGGAAATAAACATATAGCATTTAGTACGATAGCTAACATGTACAGATCAAGCAAGATGTCCACGAACGTGTAAGGCGAAGGTATTGTTGAAAATTCGAGTGCTTATGAACAACAGCCTATGACTTAACAACAACAATCTCAAGTAATGGAGGTCATATAAGATGATTAACAAGACGGAAATAACAAGGATGGCATATTTACTCGTCCTAAATCTCGCTCAATTAATTGTGGTTTCAAGATAAAAGGATCTACAGCTGACTTTGATCCTGGCACGTTGAAATCTGGTAGTTTGTCATCAAATTTTGCACTTCCACTATCTTGGCATAAATTATCATACAAGGCTCACAAACTTGTAATTTTGAAAGGGTTGACTGGAACTGCTCTACCAAGTCGTTGTTTGGCTATTATGGGTGCATCAGGAGCTGGAAAAACAACTTTCCTGAATGCCATTTGCGATCGACTTGCTCAAGGAAATGGGTTAAAACTAGCTGGTAGACGCCAACTTGGTGATGTATAATATCAGCGACGATACCGTAAAGCACTCGGCTTTGTCACACAAGATGACATTATATCATCACTGTCTACTCCAGTCGATGCATTTTGATTTGCGCTTCGAACACGTCGTGGAACGTCTGTGGCATAAACGCATTAACGTGTAAATGAAACGCTGTAAATACTTCGATTAGTTCACTGCAAAAACACAACAGTTGGCATTCCCGGTTTAGTGGCAGGATTGAGTGGAGGTGAGCGTAAGCGATGTAGTATAGGTGTAGAGTTAATTTGTGATCCAAAGGTTTTACTACTTGATGAACCTACATCTGGTCTTGACTCTGTTACTTCAGCAAAGATTGTAAATTTACTTCAGCAGTTGTCGCGAATGGGTCGTACTATAATTTATACCATACATCAACCTACTGCTGAGGTATTGACCTACTTTGATGATCTTATGTTGTTGACACAGGGAAAATGTGTTTATCATGGTACAATGGCCAATTCCGTAGATTACTTTTCATCAATAGGGTTTTAATGTCCAACAAAGTACACACCAAGCGATTTCTACATGACACTATTGCAAGATAATGTGACTAGTCAAATCTTAATTAAAAGGTGGTAAAAATTTTTGAAAAATAATACGAGAACGCCGCACACAGCGGCTATTCGGCTTGCAAGCAGCCATAGCTAGTCCTCCTCTGCACGTTATCTCGATCAGTACATCACAAAATTCGGAAGTTCACCGCTTGTTCAATTTATCGAAATCACTAAACGGCGTGCGATTTAGGTTTCGCGCGATAAAATGTTTATTTCCTCGTACGCAATGCAATCTTTATTTTTTTCGATTGTAGTTGGACTAATCTTTCTTAATATTCGTGATAACGTGGACGGGATGACAGATCGCTAATCATTTATTTTCATGATTGCTATGCATCGCACACTCAGTCCTGCGTTTTTAATGCTTAATACATTTCAACAATCGCGTGCGGTGTACTTGCGTGAACAACAAGCTGGTGCATATGCACCTGCGTTGTTTCTATTTGGACGAGGTACAGCGTAGTTTCCTGTTCTTTTTTTCTTTGTCACTATTTAAACGCTTATCTTATATTTTCTCTCAGGTCTACATATCAGTGCCGGCGCGTTTTTCTACTACTGAGGTGTTGTCCTGCTTTGCTCTATCACGGGTATTGGCCTTGGTTTTGCCATCTCTGCTACATTTTCGTCATTAATGATGGCGTCTGCGGTAACTCCTCCAATTATCATGCCGCTCTCCGTTGCTGGCGGATTATTTGCCAGCACAAGTCGTTTACGTCCGTACTGATATTGACTTGAAAAGCCGTCGTACATGCGGCATTCTTATATTTTGTTATTACGTAATTAGTTACGTTTCATTAATAGAATTTACTGCAACAATTACAAAAACGGTGATCAGTTTTGTTTATTACAGCCCCGAAACGGCAAGGACATTTTGGTCAGATTAGGCTTTGACAACGATCCTCAGTCAACTACACCAATCATGTGAGGAAGTTTATGTCTTATGTTTGTATTGGTGCACATATGGGCAGTTATTTCACTGTCAGTTGTGGCTCGTGAGAAGTCATCTTAAGCAGGTAATGCAATAAGAATATAATTACCAAATTATATTAACTTTTATTCTAGTTAAAACAGCATATATATATATATATATATATATATATATATATATATTTTAAAATAATTTTTATACAAGATTCTATTTATTGCAAACATTCTCAACGCTTTATAGTATCGCCTACATTATAGTGAATAATATATGAAGTCGACACTTTAAATTTTTTTTCTTCGTAATGTAAAATTCAAATATTACTTAAAAGTTAGATGTTTTATTTATTTTTTTATAGCATCATATGTTTCTTTTGCTTTTTCAACTTATTTTCCTAATTTATATCAAAGATTAAATGGATATGTGCTAATTTACTATTTTACAACTTTTATCATAGGGTGACCACTGTTACAGCTCACAAAATTTACATTTGAGAAAAAATAGTTTGATCACTAACAAATAAATAATTGAGAATATTATTATACGTACACTGTGTGTTATGCACTTTAAATTTATACTGTATAAATAAAAATATAAAAAACAAATGACAAGCATATAATGTATGCTTGTGATGCTGATCAAACATACATATGCAAAAAAAATTATTGAAGTTTACTTTTTTTTTCTGCTCACATTTTGAATTATGAACAAATTTTACACTCGCATCGCAGTAAATGTTAATTAATTTTTCCAAATAATTTGTTAAAAAATATCAAGGAGACAAACGAGAAATTGTGAAGCTGTTAACTGAAGTGATATAATATAAAAATATATATATATATATATATTTTTGCTGCGTATAAACTAGTTGATAATATTATTTTTGCACATGTGCCGTCATACATGCATTATAATCCCAAATTAACATTTATCAAATTTACTTGATCACTTTTACGTTGCCAAACATTCTGTTACTTTTTACTCAAATTTTCAAATATAAAAAGTACTTTTACTTTGCTCATGAACGTAAAGATAAAATTAGAGTAACATCTATGAACGGAGAATACAGCAAAAGTAATGACGTTTTTTACAGTGCACATTACTTCTTTGTCTTTTACTGTGTAATTTTTAAAGAGATTTTTTTTTTTGTGTATAGATAAAATTATTTTTTCTTATTTAGTGATTATACTGTATTGCAAGACATTTCTTTAATAAAAAATTCCTCATTTTTTAAAAAATTATTACATAATTTTTTTTTGTACATCAATGCTATATTATATCATATAGTACACTTGTAGCGTATTATATGAAGACACGAATTATTAAAAAATGATTTTAAAGTTTCTCATTGATTAATACTGCATTAAGTAAAAATTTTAATACACTTTTGTACCTTATTTCTTTTTTCCAATTTTTATATTAAGTACAAATTAGCTTTTTTTGTAAATTATCTTTCTTCTTATATTTTATAAGTATTAATAATTAAGTAGATAAAAAATAAATTGTAAGTATGTGTTAGTTTTTTAATTTACATCATTGCTGACTTACAAATTTGATACTGTTATATTGTTAATATTTATTAAAATGTGGAAAAAAAAAAAGAAATTTATTTTCACAATAATGTGCAAGTACATGTGAAAATTAAATTCTTTTTTAATATTTATTTTTACACATTGTTCTATTCGTTGATTGAATAGTTAACGATATATATTTAAACTTCTACACCCAATAAATTCACACTTTCTTTATTTGATTTGCGTTCAAATATTTATTTATGTGTGTGTGAATATATTGGATGATTATATTATTGGTATATTTCAAAAATATATAAATATTACAACAATGAAAATTTTTATACGATATATGTTGTTCGTAAGTAAATTTTGTAAAACGTTTTTAAAAAAAAAAATGTTACATTTAATTAGATAATAATTTCCGAGAAGAACGTAAGTATTGCTTTCTTTACAAACGTATGTTATTTTTAAGTATTAAGGTAATATATATAAACAATTCAAAAATAAAGAAAGGTGAAACTACTATTAAAAAAATATTAACTTTTAACATTGAACAATAATCTTGAAAAATTATTGCAAATGAAATGTTGATTTTAAAATTAATTCTGAATGCAAATGACGACGATATAATTTCTTATCAGTAAAAAGTTTGCTAGTCAATACTCAGTACATAAAATGTTGAAAAATGGCTTGATAAAATCAATTTCTGATTGTAATGAAAAATTTAGTGATTTACTTGTTCGAAGCGCTTGCAATCATTCTGTTAATTTTTCCAGCATGCTACACTATGTTATATATTAAGTTGATGCTTATAGTAATTTTAATCGTGCATTTGTAACGGTTAAATATATAAATAAATATATTTTTTCATTTTACTCTTTTTTTTTCTCTCTTAATTATTACAGCTTTATTACGCAAAAAAGAAAAAATTATGTATTTATGTTATTTTGGTCATATTTTTTAATTTTATTTTTTACAAGTATAACTATTGTGAAAAATTTTATGATCGATCAAGTTAAATAGCCTGTTTTTACAATGAAAGCGTAAATTTTTGTTATGCTAGCTCAATTTATAGAGTATGATGTTAATTAATGGTGTTTTTTTTATACAAATTATTCTATCATTTAAATTTTGATAAGAGATTTAGTTACTATTTCAAGTAGCTAAAGTTTGCTTGATTATTTAAAAAATTGCAACTTACATCATATTATATACAATACGTAAACATATAGCATTAGTTTGTTTTAATATAAGCTAAAAGAAACACTGTTTTACTGCTCACTACACCATATAACAAATAAACAATTTGTTTTTAAAAAAAGGTGTTTATTTTTGAGGGTAAAGGTTATTATATTTAATTAAGCTCGAATATTACTCTATATAAAACTTTAATTATTATATTAAAAAATATAAACTATATTTAATATAATAGTTAATCCACTGACATAAAAAGCGCACAAAAATTTTACTCGCTTTGTTTCTTGTGAAAAGTTGTAAGAATTGTTGATACTCTCCTAATAACTCAATACCATAAAATTCTTTCTTAAACATAAAAAAAGGTAAACATTTTGTCCTTTCACTCAATAAGGAGAAAAGAACATAATGAATAATTACAGCAAACAAACACTGTAAAATACGTCTGCTCAAATAGCAAACAATATAACGTTAGGTAATGCCGATAACCGTATAGCAAATACTTCAAATATTGAGCCTCATGGAAACATTGTATAAATGCGTGACGCACACTCAGATGATGAAAGTGGTGATGAGAAAAAAAATGGAGAAAAAATTATGAAAAGCCAAAAATCTCGCTCAATTAATCGTGGTTTCAAGATAAAAGGATCTACAGCTGACTTTGATCCTGGCACGTTGAAATCTGGTAGTTTGTCATCAAACTTTGCACTTCCACTATCTTGGCATAAATTATCATACAAGGCTCACAAACTTGTAATTTTGAAAGGGTTGACTGGAACTGCTCTACCAAGTCGTTGTTTGGCTATTATGGGTGCATCAGGAGCTGGAAAAACAACTTTCCTGAATGCCATTTGCGATCGACTTGCTCAAGGAAATGGGTTAAAACTAGCTGGTAGACGCCAACTTGGTGATGTATAATATCAGCGACGATACCGTAAAGCACTCGGCTTTGTCACACAAGATGACATTATATCATCACTGTCTACTCCAGTCGATGCATTTTGATTTGCGCTTCGAACACGTCGTGGAACGTCTGTGGCATAAACGCATTAACGTGTAAATGAAACGCTGTAAATACTTCGATTAGTTCACTGCAAAAACACAACAGTTGGCATTCCCGGTTTAGTGGCAGGATTGAGTGGAGGTGAGCGTAAGCGATGTAGTATAGGTGTAGAGTTAATTTGTGATCCAAAGGTTTTACTACTTGATGAACCTACATCTGGTCTTGACTCTGTTACTTCAGCAAAGATTGTAAATTTACTTCAGCAGTTGTCGCGAATGGGTCGTACTATAATTTATACCATACATCAACCTACTGCTGAGGTATTGACCTACTTTGATGATCTTATGTTGTTGACACAGGGAAAATGTGTTTATCATGGTACAATGGCCGATTCCGTAGATTACTTTTCATCAATAGGGTTTTAATGTCCAACAAAGTACACACCAAGCGATTTCTACATGACACTATTGCAAGATAATGTGACTAGTCAAATCTTAATTAAAAGGTGGTAAAAATTTTTGAAAAATAATACGAGAACGCCGCACACAGCGGCTATTCGGCTTGCAAGCAGCCATAGCTAGTCCTCCTCTGCACGTTATCTCGATCAGTACATCACAAAATTCGGAAGTTCACCGCTTATTCAATTCATTTAGATTACTCGACGTAGAGCTACTGAAATTACTCGCGATAAGCTATACGTTCTTTCTAGTGCGATGCAAGCACTGTTTTTCGCAATTGTAGTTGGACTAATCTTTCTTAATATTCGTGATAATGTAGAAGGTATGACAGATCGTAATGCAGTAATTTTCATGATAACAATGAACCGTTGTATGTCTCCAGCATTTTTGATGATCAACGTATTTCACAGTGTTCGAGCGGTGTACTTGCGTGAACAACAAGCTGGTGCATATGCACCTGTCATGTTTCATCTTGGTCGCATGGTTGCATAGTTTCCTGTTCAATTGTTTTTTGTGATCGTTGAATCGCTTATTATTTACTTCATGATTGGACTCTAACATAACGTTGGCGCGTTTTTCTACTATTTTGGTGTTGTTATGTTGGCTTCTATGGTTGGTACAGGCCTAGGATTTGCCATCTCTGCAACCTTTTCGTCCCTTGTTGTTGCCTCTGCCATCACACCTCTTGTACTTGTGCCATTGTCTATTGCTGGCGGATTATTTGCCAGCACAAGTCGTTTACGTCCGTACTGATATTGACTTGAAAAGCCGTCGTACATTCGGCATTCTTATATTTTGTTATTACGTAATTAGTTACGTTTCATTAATAGAATTTACTGCAACAATTACAAACATGGAGATTTCTATTGTGTTACTCAACCACGAAATGGGGAAGATATTTTACTACAATTAGGCTTTGACAACGATCCTCAGTCAACTACACCAATCATGTGGGGATCATTAGCAATTATGTTTTTCCTAGTTAACATATGGGCAGTTATTTCACTGTCGTTTGTAGCTCGTGAAAAAACGTCGTAACAACGTTACCTTATAAAATTTATAACCTTAATTACTTTACAAACAAATTTGCTTTTTTACAATTGTACGTTTAACTTATTTTCTTTTCTGAAAATATTCCACAACAACAATTTATTTAGTTTGTGTTATTATTTTTTGTGTTAGAATTTGTTAGTTATTGTTTATTTTACTTTTTTTTAATCTCTCTTTCTGATTTCATGTTAGTTTGTTAAAAATTTGATGTTTGGACAAATAATTTTTATTAAAGAACACGCGTTATTTACTTCAATTCTTTTTTTTTTTACTGGGTGATTGCTCAATTATTTTGCAAAACTTAATTGATCACAAAAAAGTGTTCATAAATAGTTATTAATACAAGTTTACATACATATGTAAACATTTATAGATGTATATTTATTGAAAAAAATATTTTGATTCTATGATGCAAAACAATATATACTGTATGCTCTTTAAAGCATTTTCTATAAAAAAATAATTTGCATGATTGAAAAAAATATACGTGCCTAAATATTTACTTCGATAAAAGTTCACGTGCGTATTATTCAGTTTGCCAGTTAATAAGATATTGTATTACAATCGACAAAAAAAAATTCACCTTTTTTTGTGATGAATTTTTCCATTAAAGAACTAATCTTTCAAACAAATTGAAATTGTTAACTTGATGTCTATTTATGATATGTTTGGTCAAAAAAAAAAAGCAATCATAATATTTGTATTATCTTCAATTTGATATATTTAAGATAAATATAAAACTTAGTAAGTTAGCTGTAACAACCGTTAGTGTAATTAATTATTACAATATGTTTTTTGTTGTTGTGTTTTAAATATAAAACTTATTTATTTATATATTACAAATATTTTTGATAGTTATTGGCAGCCTTTAAAATTTTATAAAACAATCAAATTTATTACTTAGTTGAAATATTCTTTTTTAATATTATTAATTTTTTTAAAAAATTAGCAAGTTTAAATATGAATTTTCAATTATTTTTAGTGAAGTATGTTTAAACTTGCTAATATGTTTGTATTTACTTTTTTTGCAGTATATCTTATCTACTATTATGTTTAGCTGTTAAATCAGAAATAAAATGAGATTGTGAAAAAGCACAAGTTATTAGCATAATTAATATAAAATTTTTTTAAAGTTTTTTTTTTTTTTATTACAAATCAGTTTTATATAAAGCTTATGAAATCATATTAATATTCTATCAGCCTTTTCTAAAATATTTAAATGATTGTATTATGGTCTTGTAATTATAATTATTGAAGTAGTTATTTCCAAAATATATATATTTTCTATGCAGGTGAAGAATATATATTTTTATTTATTTATTTTTTTGGTTTGCAATCTAATTTCACTTATGTCATTATGATGTGTTTGACAGAATGTAAATGTATATTTACCTTTCAGTACTTTGCTCTAGTTATTATTATAAAATCCTTAAAAAATTTTATATTTTTTTCCACCTTACTTAATAAGATTTTTACCAATTTCGTGCGTGATTTGTCAAAAAAACTTATCTAATATCAACATAAACGTAAAAAGAATTGTCAATTTTTCACTTCATATATATATATTACAAATCAAACATAAGTATTAGTTGACAGCATTTTCTTTTAGTTTTAGTTGTGTACTGACGTCAGATATGTATAATATAAATACTCAAAATTTGTAAAATTCGTAACAGAAAATTATTTCACTTTTTCAGACACAAGGATGTATTACTTGTGTTTAAAGTGAAAATGATCAAAACTTGAGTCAAACGAACAATGTTAGCGATGCCACTATTTGTACACAAGTTGATTAGTTCAAGCAAAAAAATTTAAATGAATTTACAAGGTAGCAAAAATAATTGATTCGGGCATTGTAGTGTCAACAACAAGTCATTAAAAATTATCGTGATTTGACTAGCACAATGAAGAGTCGAATAATGTAGTTAGAAAAGCAATTGCTTTCTTTTCAACAAATGTAACGTTCTAAGTAACGATCTGTGCCGAGTAGTAACGATGTAAAGTAAAAAATTTCCGGTCTGTAAAATAATTAGCAACGGTTAAATAAAAGTTAGATAATTGAATTGCGTGCAGAAAATTTATAATTACACAAGCGCTGCGAGTAGTTAAACAACTCTATTTTGCACCTTCAAGAGAATGTGAAAGTTTAGCTATCGGAGAAAGAGCTGTTGCACAAGAACATAAAAAAAATGTTAACTTAAAATATAGCAACACTGAAGAATAAGGAAAACACAGTTTAGTATTTATAAAGGCAATGCTCACTTTTACAAGTTTAATTAAATAAAACCATGCAATTGCTAGATAGAGGCTAAAAAGCTACGTGTAAGTGGCAATCATTCGTCAATACAATTATACCTCATTTGCCACAATTTCAACAAAATATTTACAAACAATATATTGTAAAGCTAATTCAGTAAACTTCTGAGTAAACTTTTGTAAAATTATAGCGCTAATATTCCTCATTGGCAAGTGTATCAAACATATTAACATGTAACGTAGGTGGAAAGAAAAAATTCACACGATGTTAACATCTTGCTTACAAAAAAACCAAAAATGCCTTAGCTCATTTGAAGACTACAGGAACTATTATTACTAACGATGATAATAAGAAAGTGTATAGACGAAGAAGTAAATAGTTTTCAAAGCTAAATTAACTTTCCTACAAGTGCAATTTTTAGCCATCAAACTCTTTTAATCAATAAAATGACTCCGCAATCTGACGTGCAACTTAATCTAATCAAAAAATTAGTAGTACTTCGACTAAGAAGATAAAAAGCGAATCATAAAGATAAAAATAAACATGTTCGAAAACGCACTCAGATAACTTGCACGCTGGCCAAAAGGATGATTGTATACATTCACATCCAAAAGCAGCTAAATATTTGTCGTTAACTCCGCTGAACTCTCATGAATATGCTCAGAATGAAAAATGTAGAACAAAATCACGTTTTCTTGTACCACTATAAATTTTTACATGTTAACAATCAAATTTTAGAGAAAAAGAAATAAAAAAGTATAATTTTTTTTTTAATGATTAACTTTCTTTCTCTATTTTTTTGCACACAATATGTAAATTACTTTAGGATTGATATATACTCAATGTACATGTGTATTTTTTCATAAGCTTGTAAGAATAATGTAAAGATGACTGTAGTGTAAATTTCGTTTTTTTTAATAGAATTTATTAATTTTTTTTTTTTAAATATGAATATTTACTTTTCTCAACTATATATTTATAATTACCATTTGCTTCTTTTAAAAAATTGATAAAGCATATCAGAGTATTTGGTTGTATAGAAAAAAACTAGTATAAATTTTTTTTTGTTTTGCTCGCATATAGTGACAGTTTCTTACATACATACGTTTTTGTTAAAGGTTGAAGGTTAGGTATTAATTATTTTGCTATTATATCTTTCCTATCCTTTTTTTGAAAATTGATATTGTTTAGCAACAACGATAGCGTTACTGTCTCTGAGGAAACAATAATCTCATAACTCGTGGAATTTATTTTTCCCCGTTTCCTTCAAAAAAATTAGTAACACATATTAATCTTGAGTGCACAAAGTAAATAAATTATATTTACAATTGTCAGTGAAGATACTTGAAGCCTGTATTCTGTTTTCTACAAAGGAAAAAGTATTTAAAATAGTTAAATCATTTGATAGTAATACGATTACTGTATATTAGTGTATATATATAATTTTTATTACTTATTTATACCTTTTTTTTTTTACTTAACACTTTACACAAGCAAATAAAATTAATAAACAGTTACTACATTTTTTTTTATGCTACAAATATAACAAGCATTTTATAATTATAGAAGGTAAGAAGAAAAGAAAAACTTTTAAAATTTTTTTCATAAATATAGTTAAAGGTATTGCGTAAGGTCAGAAAAATACATTATATTTTTTTAGTGTAATTTAAAGCTGTATCAGATTATTAACTCTTTCTTTGATCTGTTTATTTTATAAATAAACATATTAAAGTCTTTTGTTTGTTGGCATCAAAAGAAGATATTAAGAGATACTTTTTTTGCAATTCAAAAGTGAAAATTAACAACTTTTTTCTTTTTATTTGTGTTCAAAGTGTATTTACTTCTATATTTTAAACCTGTATCTCTTTTTGTTTTACATTACTTTTTTGTTGTTGAAGTTGTTTTTTTTTTCTTTTGCCAAGTAAAGTTGTACCTCTCACATAGTAATCTGTTCTCTGTTTTGTTGTGTAAGGTGTTTAACCGTTATTTATACTTTTAATTTCTTGTTACAAACAATTTTAAAAACAAACACATAAATAAATTCGTTGTGAATAGTTGGGCAGAGGTAGATCACTTTCTCTTTCCCGTCAGTTCTACGTCTATCTTTTCTTTACGTCAAAATACATTTTTTAAGAGGTAAAAGAGGTAATACAAGTATTTACGTGGTTTGTTTGTTTTGTTTTGTTTTTGTTTATCTTTGTAGAATTAGAATCTACGTTATAAATTTACTTTTTAAATAATAAATTTATTGCGGTATAACTTCACAAATTAAAATTTTAATCTGCATAAATATTTGTTATCAAGTAAATAAATAATATTTTGCTGTCGGTGATAGTGTACTATTGAAGTGAAGATGCATCACATGTATAACAACCCGTACAAAGTGCAATCGTCAAGCGTTTGCTCGGATTAGTATAAAGTCAAAAATAATGCTGGACACACATAATCTGAAAATTTTAGTGTTTAAGGAATTAATGCTAATATGTATTTACAATCAGGTAATGCACACGATATTGCGTGTAGCAACGTAATGTCTTTGTCTAACTCTATTATCGACCAAGCTACCATTGATGATAACACCAGCAAGATTAGTAATAACATTAACAATCACAACAACAATTACAACAATAATAACAACTACTATTAAAATGGCAATAACAATCATAATTGTCAAAGTTTACCGACAACTTAATTGTTCAATAATATATTGGCCTCCTCATTTACATCATCACAGCCGCGCTCATTCTCACAAATGGGATTTCAAAACAATTCTTTTCAATCACTTGAATTTGTGTCATAGTTTAATCGATAGACCAGTAATAACATATCTCCTTCGACGAATAGTGTATGGTAGGCTGATGTGATTGGTGTAAATGTTATGTAGCATAACAATCATTACAATAGTTTGCACTACCTCGGCAATAATCGACATAGTAAGCAATCTTCACACTTACCGTAACAGCACCCACAACCATAACAGCACTAACAAAGGCAAGAATATGATCATTAATCATAATTACAGCAACATCAAAAGCAACATCAACCACAGCAGCAACATAAAGAGTATGTGAGTTATCTCGAACATGCACAGCTGACTGCGCAGCATGGCTTAGCTGAATTTCATCACAACACCTTAGCGCAAGTTGCAACAGAATCATCACAAGAAATTAAAAGTGAAAATGATATGAGTATCACAAGATAAGATCCACTATCAGCGGATGAACGCGTTCACTCGTACATCACAAGTAACATAATTCCGTAACTGCAAATGAATAACTCCAATAGCCTCATCACACCTAAAAGTCCCAAGTCACCGAGTAATTTTTTTTACAGCCAATTATCGTTATCATTTACCCCGTTGACACACTCCTTGACTCCGTCACGAATGTACGCACATAATCCATACGGTGCATCGTTAGACAATGAGGTAGAGAGCAGAAATAAAATTATAGACGCTAACAAAGATAGTAGTGACAGTGAAAACAATTATAACAATAATCACGTGATTGATAATATTGCTTATAGTAATGTCAACAACAACAACAACAACAACAACAGTAATGGCAGTAATAGTAATCACAATATTGATAATAGTGGTATCAATAACAATAATTTTATAAACGATGCTAATGATAACAATATTATAATTGGTGCAAACTGTGAGATGCTGCCGATTTCAGTTTATACGCGAGCTAAGATGAACAGAAGTAATGGTAACAGCTTTCGTGCGCAGAATATGCCAACACTGTTGAATGCAAAAATACCTGAAGCACCATTCTACAATGAGTGACAACAAACCAGGTAAACAAATTACCCATGTCCGGGTCAATCACATCAAGAAATTACATTGACTTCTACCAATAAGACTACATCTCAGTTATATCAACAAACATAAGCACTTAACTCGTCTGCGCTACCTAACCCTTTGTGATAATAGAAAAAATAGTATGTAACGCCGTTGATGTCATAAATTCAAGGTAACATCTCAGGTCAAGAAATGTGCGCGGCAGGGTGTTACTCAACTTCTGGCAACAGTTAAAATAAACCATTACATTTTATCAATAAAGTGTATCAAGGAAATATGTGTAGCAACTATATGCCGTATGTGATTAACACTACGCAACCAATTCCTATGACTTTTATAAGTTCGAATAGTGCAATTGAAAACACTGCTAATACATTTGCACCTGTGCATCGAACTGAAAATGTTTTCATCAATAATAACAATAATAATAGTAAAAAACACTTTAATGTAAGCGAAAAAATAAATAATAGTAGTGCTAACACAAATGTGTATAATAATATCAATACTGCCTCAAACAATGAATGGCAGCAATTTGTATTACAAAAGCAATAACAAACTGCACAGATGTAAACAATTAAAAACAATCCAAATATGCGAAAAGTAAATGATGCTTTACATCAAATTTAGACTTCTGAACTATAGTGTAATCAAGTTGAGAGTGTATAATTAGAATTTAGAAACTTAATAGGTCAGCTGTACGAGGCGGCACTGACAGTACACGGCCGTGATGTCCTTACGTCAATCTTACACCTCAAAACAACGGAGCAAGTAAACACCATCCTGTCTGAACTAATTCCACAATTAAACACTTTAGTGTTAGATGCACAAGGTGTGAACGTATTTCGGGCTATAATTTAAATTTTACCTACTGATCAGCTTATATCTAGTGTACTATCGCATTTGAGCAGTGACACTTTTTTACTTCTCGCAATAACGTCACAGCAAACTCGAAGAGCATTATAAAGTTTATGATAGCAACATGACATGAACATGTTAGATCACCATGTTCACCTATTGATTTAAAAAGGACAATTTTTGTGTGTGCACCAGCAAGGGTGTTTGGCGATGACACGCCTGCTTCAACATGCGACAAGAGTGCAAAAGCAACAACTTGTAATTCAACTTTTGCCATTACTCCCTAACATTGCTGTTGATCAATATGGTAATTATTTAATACAAGCCTTATTTCAATATTGAAATTAATTATAATCATTAACGCAGAACATAACAGGTATATTATTCACAAACATATTGCAACTGTCGTTTAACAAATTTGGATCAAATGTTATGTAGAAGCTAATCTAATTAATCGATGTTCATGCACGTACAATAATAGTACAAGATTTTGTCTTCAATCGTAACAATCTAAGACCATTTATGCAAGATAGGTATGCAAACTTTGTATTGCAAGCGTTAATTAATTCGTGCAATTCTATATAATAATTTTAACTTATCAGCAGAGAAGTTTTACATGAAATACACTGTAGTCCATACGGCCACAAAATTTAGGCTAAACTTAACATGGTTAGTAACAGATTAAGTGCAAACAACTATCCGTCAAGTGCATACATGCCACAACACCCTTATACCTAAACACTTAATACTATATGAAAAAAACTAATTTTAAAAAATTTTGCTGTTGTTAACACCAAAATATCACACTTGACAATTATAGTATAAATGACAACAACAACATCAACAACAACAATAATAAGTAATGCATAATTTGTATGTTTTTACATCTTGTAAATTATGTTTTTTATGAATAAAACTTGTAGAAACTGAAAACATGATTGCTGTAAAAGTAAAACTGTATTTTCAACTAATTGACATAAATTATATATCTATTAGTAAGCAAACAAAAAACTAAATTACGGTACTATGTACATTATTTAAATCTATTGAATATGTAGCTCCTAAGTATTGTAAATACAAATGTAATATGGCAACTTATGAGTTGATGTATATTCTATTTTATTAACAAGAGTGAATATGTTGAAAAATATTGATGAAAAGTATATAATGTCTAAATTCACATCACGATATTATGTATACATACTTCTCAAAAAAAATGATTAGTAGTAAAAGTTGTTTACAATCTAGAAAAAGAGTGTATACGATAAATTAATCAGAAATAATTAGTTGACGCAGTAAGTATGATAAATTTATTAAAGCAATAGTGTTGTCAAATAATCAGCTACCTAATCAACTAATTTAGATTGATTAATATTTGCATCAATGTTTTTTGCCTATTCTTTACTATGTTTATTTTATCGAAGTTTATTTGAGGTACATCTAGTGAAATTTTTCCCATCACTTCAAAGATGAGTATAATTTTTTTTATTTTAAGTAAGCACTTGAAAACTGTCTCTATTTTGCTAATATCTTTCAACATTTCGACAAACATTTACATTTGATTATTATGTGCATCTGCATTAACACATACTCCAAATTAATAGTCTTTCTCCTCGAAACTAAGAAACAATGATAATATGTTCACATGTCAAAAAATCATTATCGTTGGTTGTATATTTTATCACATATGACAATGTCAGGTTATTTAAATAAATAGCTTTGTTAATTATTTGCGTCAAATTTACCCCTCAAAATTGTTCTTTTTTTGTAGTTTTTAGTAAAAGCTTTTTTTAGTAGTTTATTTGTATTAATAAGTACTAACATTAACACTCGCTCAATATAATCTATATATATATGTATATATATATATATATATATATATATATATATATTATAAAAGATAAAATTTTATTTTCAAAAGAATATAATTTCAATTCTCTCAAACAAATTTGTTAGTTAACACAATTTGATAAACAGATAATCAGTTTATAGCACAAAGTGTAATAATAAATTGTTTGTGCTAAAGCAATAATTATTTAAGCCTGAATGCAACTATTCTAGTATCATAACGTCAAATAACATTTGTATCGCACGCAATATTAGTGAACTTTCAATATGTTTCCACAACTACATTCTAGTATACAATAGACACTTTTGAGAAAAATGTAGTGCTAATAAAACATTCTGAGGCAAATGTTTCAATTAATTAATATGTTTAATCTTACAAGTTTTTACTCAATCTTCGAATTGAAGATAGTTAATTACTATATATCAATACTATTCTGTTTATATTGTTAAACAGTTTGCTTTTATTTAACTGCGTAATATGTTTTGTATGGCCTACATTCAAGATATGCTGAATAATGTAATAAATTTACAAATACTTAAAATTAAAAGAATTTCTGTGATATACTACAATACATTTCATTTCTATTTTGCATCCACTTAATGAAGCTTTTCAGCATAAAAATCTGGTCATAAAGCTGATTAACATCTTTATTGACTCACAATTTAATACAAGCAATATACTTTTATTCTTAAAAGAATATATTTCTGTATTGGCTATGAGACGTTTTGTATAACTCTTATAGTACGTAAATGGTGTTAATGTTGTGAAAGTTACATATGTATGTTTATTATCACAAACATACGCTTTCCATTCACAACATCGTACCCCGACATTGCCTCAAGCATATATTGATTAAAAGCCAAGTGTTCCAGTAAGAATTAATGTTGGATATTTGATACATAGATGGCCATACGTAAAACCTGCTTTGCATCCTTTGTAATTATAAATGAACTACATTTTATAAAAATAGCATGCGCGTTACTGTCGTCATTAAGAAGTTTAATCAGTTAATCAATTTATGGCCAAACGAAACGAGACAATTGATATTGCGAATAGAAACGATAGCAAGCAAATCAAGTCGACGTTTTTCCCTTTACAACTGTACAGAGATGCTATGAAAGCAACACTACAACGATATAGTCCATCAAAATGTACAACTGTTGCAGATGTTGCTAATATAGAGCATTGACAACATAATTCTAAACTATTAAAGCACACTTTGCAACGAAAGTTAGACGAATATTTATACCTTATTGTAGAGTAAGACGAGAGTGATGGAAAATGAACTATTCCTTCTATTCAACAAAAAGCAAAATAATCATTAAAAATTTCTGCTATTCGAGCAATTGAAGAACACCATAACAACAACTTACAGTGCTACTGATGATCTAACGCACCTCAAGGAACAGTTTTTTTACCTTAAGAAAACATACGTCTATTTATATTCACAGCAACTTATTTATCTGGAAGACCACAATTTGATAAAATGTAACCGGTTATGAAAAACCACGCATGAGTATCTCGTAACGAAATGAAATCATACAGAAAAGATTTTAAAAGTAATGCATTACTTGATGTTTTACTTGATATATCTACCGATAGCACATATGAAACTTAAATTTGAAAAGATTTTTACGAATATATATAACTTAATATAAAACATTAATTTTATTTTGCTTCGTACATATCGCAAATAAATATATCGATATTAATATTTCCTATTTACTTAAATATAATAGTAACTAGTTTCTTGAGCAAATTATAAGTTCGCAAAAAATTAATGTTATTCTCATTATTTATAAAAAAAAGGTACAACCCTATTATTTCTGTTTACTTAATTTGATTTTGTATTTAAGCCTTCTTAACATAGTTTCGTCAAAAAAGTATTTTAATTAAATTTGCAGTAATTTTTTGAAAGACCTTATTTATCTCGAATTGAGTATTAGCATAAATACATATCTAAAAAAAATTAATAAAATAATTATTTGCTTGCACGTTTTAAGTAGTTAATACAGTTAGGACTGTTTGATTAAAAAAGAATTTATTTTAAGGCTCAGCAATGGAGAAATAAACATTAAAATTTAAGATTGCCCGTAAAGTTATAACGTATTAGGGCTACACCTCTAGACGATCAAAAGATTTAATGTAAATTTTAGCTAAGCTGAATGTTAATGAAGATACTGTGATATCAACATTCCGTGAAAATATATAAGATAATGATCAGTTCACAGATGACTACATAATGAATTAATATAGGGCAGCCGTTAAATTAAATAATTGAAGAAGACAATCAAGCTCCGTTTTAATTAATGGTAAAGAAAAAGTTTAACAGTCTTAATATAATACAAATCAAAAATAGTTACGTCAAGATGATACTATAGATAATAGGGCAAGTCTATTAAGTGGCTACATTTCCACCTAATAATATAATGTGAACGATATGGCTCAACTGTCTGTACGATAAAGAGATGACTTAACTTAGTTCATAGAAGAAATATTAAGGAAGCCTATACCTGATGTTGGTGCA
Organism: Blastocrithidia nonstop; assembly: GCA_028554745.1. Lineage (NCBI taxonomy): Eukaryota > Euglenozoa > Kinetoplastea > Trypanosomatida > Trypanosomatidae > Blastocrithidia > Blastocrithidia nonstop. Next base: position 167,889 of record JAQOTN010000015.1, on the reverse strand, counting down.
TATCTTCGCAAAGATCCTAAACCTCGTGCATAGTAGGTAATTGATGATACCAGTATGCAATTAACAGCGCGCACATCAGGTAAAATACAAGTTTATTGTCAAGACGAAAGGGGTGGAAGTACTAAATTGATTTATGCTACTCCACAAATGAGTTTTGCATAATTTGCAGCAATTGTGTAAAAGAAGTATGGATGCCCCATGGCAATGTCATTCTACTAGGGTGATGATGTGATATAATTAGATGATGACGATGTGTTGGCATCATTTTTATAGCTGTGCAATATTAAAGGGAGAAACGTCAAGTTAAATGTCAAGAAAAGTCAACACGTTAACAGTGAAGGATGTTACTCTAATAACAATAGCATATACGCTGTATCTACTACCTCATAAAATCATATGCTCACAAAAAAGTAGCGCTTCCAGCGGGCAATGGTATTTTCAAATGGGTAGATTTCTATTGAACTGAAAAAAACGTATGTATAACAAATCTCGGCCATTTATTGCTGTGCATTTTCGCCTAGTGGAGAGCAGTTTGTAACTGCAAGTCGCGATCGCTCAGTACGACTTTGAAATACAAAAACAGGAGGCTGCACTGTTATGAAAGGAGGACATAATGGTTTTGTTCTATCGTGTGACTTTTCACCTAAAGGAAATCGTGTTGTATCTTCGTCTGATGATCGATCTATCAAAGTTTGAAATACAACTACGTTTACTAAAGTGGCAACGTTAAAAGGTCATGAGGACAAGGTTTATTGCGTTCAGTACAATCCGACAGGTGAATATATTGTATCTGGATCATGTGATCATACTGTGCGTGTTTGGAGTGCTTAGACGCACTCAAAGCTGATCACATTGAAAGGACATACTTTGGCTGTTTTTTCATGTGGATTTGGAAATACTAACAAGGGTAAATATATTGTCTCTGGAAGTGATGACAGACTAATCAAAATATGGGATTGGTAAGCAGGTCGGGAAGTCCGTTCACTTATAGGTCATATTGGTACTGTTTGGTCTGTTAGCTACTCGCATAACGATCGTTTTGTTGTTAGTGCTTCAATGGATCACGAGTTGAAATTATGGGATCCAAATACAGGAGCATGTATACGAACAATGTCTGGCCATACAAGTCCTATTCATCATGCAATATTTTCATATGACGATAAATACATCTATTCTTGCGCTCGTGATTGGAGTGTTATGGTGTGGCGCACTGATGATGGCGAACAAATTGCTAATATAGTTAGTCATAGAGACTAGGTATCTCATATATCAGTTTTTAATAATTTATTACTCACATGTTCGCATGACAACACAGTAAAATTATGAAATGTACAAGTTGTGGAATAAATTAAGTAATGACAGTTATTGACTTAAGAAAAAGTATTTTAACAAACAACAACTTTCCATTAAATATATATTTTTACTTATCTATGTATAAGTTATTTTTAATATTTATTATAATCAAACTAAATCAATATTTATTAAAAATTATAGTTATATAATCGTGTGATTTTTAAGATAGAATTTCTAACAGTATATGACATTACGGTTTTACTTAGCATATATGTTGATATATTTTCTATATATTTCGATTGCTAAAAAGAACTGTAATTATTACAAGATCGCTTGAATTTCACATTTTTTATGTGACTGTAAGCATTATTAAAGGTCTATACTATATTCAAAAAAATTGGATATCCTATAAATAAAATAACAAATCTATCTTCTGAAAAAATCTTAATACGCACATGCTTAGAGTGAAGAAAAAACAATAATTTCGAATATGATGTTCATTCGATTTTATCTATGTCACATTCACATCAATTGATAAATTCCAAAACATTGTGTAGAAAAATTGATTTTTTAAGTACATAACGTTGTATCTTTTCAACTATTTTGGAAGAAAACCCAACACTATTATTTTTAAAATATCTTATATTAAATAAAAATATATAATTTTTTCAAAATTCACATCACGATATTATGTATACATACTTCTCAAAAAAAATGATTAGTAGTAAAAGTTGTTTACAATCTAGAAAAAGAGTGTATACGATAAATTAATCAGAAATAATTAGTTGACGCAGTAAGTATGATAAATTTATTAAAGCAATAGTGTTGTCAAATAATCAGCTACCTAATCAACTAATTTAGATTGATTAATATTTGCATCAATGTTTTTTGCCTATTCTTTACTATGTTTATTTTATCGAAGTTTATTTGAGGTACATCTAGTGAAATTTTTCCCATCACTTCAAAGATGAGTATAATTTTTTTTATTTTAAGTAAGCACTTGAAAACTGTCTCTATTTTGCTAATATCTTTCAACATTTCGACAAACATTTACATTTGATTATTATGTGCATCTGCATTAACACATACTCCAAATTAATAGTCTTTCTCCTCGAAACTAAGAAACAATGATAATATGTTCACATGTCAAAAAATCATTATCGTTGGTTGTATATTTTATCACATATGACAATGTCAGGTTATTTAAATAAATAGCTTTGTTAATTATTTGCGTCAAATTTACCCCTCAAAATTGTTCTTTTTTTGTAGTTTTTAGTAAAAGCTTTTTTTAGTAGTTTATTTGTATTAATAAGTACTAACATTAACACTCGCTCAATATAATCTATATATACTGTCTTCAATATGTTTCCACAACTACATTCTAGTATACAATAGACACTTTTGAGAAAAATGTAGTGCTAATAAAACATTCTGAGGCAAATGTTTCAATTAATTAATATGTTTAATCTTACAAGTTTTTACTCAATCTTCGAATTGAAGATAGTTAATTACTATATATCAATACTATTCTGTTTATATTGTTAAACAGTTTGCTTTTATTTAACTGCGTAATATGTTTTGTATGGCCTACATTCAAGATATGCTGAATAATGTAATAAATTTACAAATACTTAAAATTAAAAGAATTTCTGTGATATACTACAATACATTTCATTTCTATTTTGCATCCACTTAATGAAGCTTTTTCAGCATAAAAATCTGGTCATAAAGCTGATTAACATCTTTATTGACTCACAATTTAATACAAGCAATATACTTTTATTCTTAAAAGAATATATTTCTGTATTGGCTATGAGACGTTTTGTATAACTCTTATAGTACGTAAATGGTGTTAATGTTGTGAAAGTTACATATGTATGTTTATTATCACAAACATACGCTTTCCATTCACAACATCGTACCCCGACATTGCCTCAAGCATATATTGATTAAAAGCCAAGTGTTCCAGTAAGAATTAATGTTGGATATTTGATACATAGATGGCCATACGTAAAACCTGCTTTGCATCCTTTGTAATTATAAATGAACTACATTTTATAAAAATAGCATGCGCGTTACTGTCGTCATTAAGAAGTTTAATCAGTTAATCAATTTATGGCCAAACGAAACGAGACAATTGATATTGAGAATAGAAACGATAGCAAGCAAATCAAGTCGACGTTTTTCCCTTTACAACTGTACAGAGATGCTATGAAAGCAACACTACAACGATATAGTCCATCAAAATGTACAACTGTTGCAGATGTTGCTAATATAGAGCATTGACAACATAATTCTAAACTATTAAAGCACACTTTGCAACGAAAGTTAGACGAATATTTATACCTTATTGTGTTCAGAGTAAGACGAGAGTGATGGAAAATGAACTATTCCTTCTATTCAACAAAAAGCAAAATAATCATTAAAAATTTCTGCTATTCGAGCAATTGAAGAACACCATAACAACAACTTACAGTGCTACTGATGATCTAACGCACCTCAAGGAACAGTTTTTTTACCTTAAGAAAACATACGTCTATTTATATTCACAGCAACTTATTTATCTGGAAGACCACAATTTGATAAAATGTAACCGGTTATGAAAAACCACGCATGAGTATCTCGTAACGAAATGAAATCATACAGAAAAGATTTTAAAAGTAATGCATTACTTGATGTTTTACTTGATATATCTACCGATAGCACATATGAAACTTAAATTTGAAAAGATTTTTACGAATATATATAACTTAATATAAAAAATTAATTTTATTTTGCTTCGTACATATCGCAAATAAATATATCGATATTAATATTTCCTATTTACTTAAATATAATAGTAACTAGTTTCTTGAGAATAATAAACCAAATTATAAGTTCGCAAAAAATTAATGTTATTCTCATTATTTATAAAAAAAAGGTACAACCCTATTATTTCTGTTTACTTAATTTGATTTTGTATTTAAGCCTTCTTAACATAGTTTCGTCAAAAAAGTATTTTAATTAAATTTGCAGTAATTTTTTGAAAGACCTTATTTATCTCGAATTGAGTATTAGCATAAATACATATCTAAAAAAAATTAATAAAATAATTATTTGCTTGCACGTTTTAAGTAGTTAATACAGTTAGGACTGTTTGATTAAAAAAGAATTTATTTTAAGGCTCAGCAATGGAGAAATAAACATTAAAATTTAAGATTGCCCGTAAAGTTATAACGTATTAGGGCTACACCTCTAGACGATCAAAAGATTTAATGTAAATTTTAGCTAAGCTGAATGTTAATGAAGATACTGTGATACCAACATTCCGTGAAAATATATAAGATAATGATCAGTTCACAGATGACTACATAATGAATTAATATAGGGCAGCCGTTAAAGTTCGAGCGGAACGACATAAAGCAAAGCTCTAATAGTCTGGATCTAATACTTCAACAGATGTTGTCAAAAAATCAGCAGATGACGTTGTTGCCGAAACACCTCAAAAAATTTCCTTGTCATATCAAGGCAAAGTATTTTCGTATGAAGGTCTACTAAGTGGTAAACAGCGTGCTGTGCTGCAATTGTTATGTAAACAAAAAGACGTCACTCGTGAAGTTGCTATTGTTACTTTTCGTTCTAACTTGCCTTAAAATAATTTATCAGATGATTAGATATGAAAATTGGTCTGTGAGAGTATAAATTAGCGTCAAGCTAAATTATTAGCACGATAGGGTCATACAAAGTCATCTGAAGCCGATAATAATGTCAATAATATAAACTATGCTTAATCGGCTGTCAATAGTGTGACACAAACTTCTGACGTAACGCAGAAAAATTTAAGTCCTACAATATCAAATAATCATGAAAATAATACAGATAACAATTACAATACGGCAAACTATTTGATCAATTCTGAGCAAGGTGAAAGCAGTGCATACAACTCTTAGCAATATCAATATGTTAATACATAGTATAATGTGAACGATATGGCTCAACTGTCTGTACGATAGCGTGATGATCTTAATAATTTTATTAAACATGTACTTGAGCAACCCTTACCTGATGTTGGTGCATATCTTCGCAAAGATCCTAAACCTCGTGCATAGTAGGTAATTGATGATACCAGTATGCAATTAACAGCGCGCACATCAGGTAAAATACAAGTTTATTGTCAAGACGAAAGGGGTGGAAGTACTAAATTGATTTATGCTACTCCACAAATGAGTTTTGCATAATTTGCAGCAATTGTGTAAAAGAAGTATGGATGCCCCATGGCAATGTCATTCTACTAGGGTGATGATGTGATATAATTAGATGATGACGATGTTCTTGCAATGTTCCTCGAAATGTGTTCTCAAAGTGGTAAAAAGGTCAAGTTAATTGTTGGAGACATTGATACACGTAAAAAGGCTGCCGATGACTAACTAACAGCTAATAAATCAATGAGTGTAAACACATCAAACGCAACATCTGCAAATTCGTCTGCAAATCAACAAGCAGTTGCCTTTTCTAATGGCGAGTTAAAGGTTCAATTGTAACGAACATACACAGGGCACACACTCGCAGTCTACTGCTGTGCATTTTCGCCTAGTGGAGAGCAGTTTGTAACTGCAAGTCGCGATCGCTCAGTACGACTTTGAAATACAAAAACAGGAGGCTGCACTGTTATGAAAGGAGGACATAATGGTTTTGTCCTATCGTGTGACTTTTCACCTAAAGGAAATCGTGTTGTATCTTCGTCTGATGATCGATCTATCAAAGTTTGAAATACAACTACGTTTACTAAAGTGGCAACGTTAAAAGGTCATGAGGACAAGGTTTATTGCGTTCAGTACAATCCGACAGGTGAATATATTGTATCTGGATCATGTGATCATACTGTGCGTGTTTGGAGTGCTTAGACGCACTCAAAGCTGATCACATTGAAAGGACATACTTTGGCTGTTTTCTCATGTGGATTTGGAAATACTAACAAGGGTAAATATATTGTCTCTGGAAGTGATGACAGACTAATCAAAATATGGGATTGGTAAGCAGGTCGGGAAGTCCGTTCACTTATAGGTCATATTGGTACTGTTTGGTCTGTTAGCTACTCGCATAACGATCGTTTTGTTGTTAGTGCTTCAATGGATCACGAGTTGAAATTATGGGATCCAAATACAGGAGCATGTATACGAACAATGTCTGGCCATACAAGTCCTATTCATCATGCAATATTTTCATATGACGATAAATACATCTATTCTTGCGCTCGTGATTGGAGTGTTATGGTGTGGCGCACTGACAATGGCGATAGAGTTTAGACTATTGTTGGTCATCAAAGCACAGTGTATCACATGAACGCTCAGGGCACAAAATTATTAACTTCTTCACTTGACGACACACTGAAATTATGGCAAATACAAAAATCATAACATCTTTTTTAACTGCGGCTTGCTAATAGGTTAAAAACATATAATGTATTGTTTAAACCTTTTTTTTTTTTCTTCAAATATTATTGTTCTTTCGCCTCTTTAATTTTTTCGAAAATTTTTGCTATAGTAGGTATTACTTGTTCAAGCTTCTATAATATTTGTAATTTTAACTTTTTGTTTATTATAATTTATGTCAGTAATTATGAAAAAATAACGTACCATTTATTAGAATAAAGTTTCTTTAAAAAAACTTATAGAGTTACTAATTATATAACAAATTATTTCTTGTTAGCTTAGGTCTGTCAAGTTGTTTACTTGTGTCAGATATAAACATTTGCTAATATAGTTGTAGTTGTATATTGTGAAATGATTTGTATTCAAGATCGAAATTGTACAATTTTATATATGTATATACATTACTATCATCTGTTTCTAAACATTTCAGTCAATTGACATGAAATAAAAAAATGTGTGAAATTATAATGAGATATATTACCTCTTGATCAATGCATATATTGAATTGTATCTTTACAAATACTGATATCATACCTTTCCCTTTTAATTTGATGGTAGGAGGATAGCGATTTGGTAATATATACCTGATTATGGATATATTTTTTTAAATTAATTATTTGAAAACAAAAAAGCTATTTTGATAACTTATGATATATTTACTGAGATCAAACACTACCAATTCATTTTTTTGAAAAGTTCTACATAAGTAGTATATTTGCTGTTTTTTTCTTTTACAAACTTCTTTTTTCGAATTTTTTTGTGATATCATAAATTTTTATATGTAGAAATTATTTTGCTACAATGGTAAAAAACATTTTTGTATAACTATATTTGTATTTAACTTGCTCACAAATACTTCTTCTCTATTTGGCAAAGTGTTAAATATTTTGTATTGCTATGCAAATGTTAGGCTGATTACAAAAGTTGTAAATAAGCGTTTAGGTGTGACAAATTTACGCTTTACATAATTTATTATTATCACCTTTTTTCATAAATTCTGTGAATGATAACAAACAATTTTTTCTTCGCTGTGCTATTTGAAACTTCGCTTTTTTATGCACACATAATATTGTTATATAATAGTTCTATTACCTATACAAATATTCATAAACATTATTTATTGTTCGCTTTATAATATATAAACATCAACAAATTTGTTGACAACTATAAAAATTCGTTCACTTTTCGAAAGTATATAACTATCTAACCTCGTGTAGTTGTATTTAATAATAATAAAATTTTCTCCTTTCATTCTTTTGTTTGAATTGAAAGTAATGCATATAAAATTTTTTGTTGCTGTTGTTCTTGCATAATATTTATCAAAACATTTGTAAGCTAAATTATTTCAATTTTGTTTATGTTTTTGTTATTTTTGTTTTATACTCCTGAATGTTTATAGTAGCTGTTAGCGTATTATAAACCTATATATCTAATCACATTTCACTATTTTTTTAGTATTAATACTTTGTAGTCAAGGTTACATCGAGTATTAAGTTTATACTTTTATTATCTACATTATTTACAAGTCGTTGATTTTTTTTAAAAAAATTTGTTATTACTTTGTCAATGTCACATTAGTTTTTGTCATCAATTAATGAGGTAAATGAAAATAGCTCATTGCCCATGTCCTTACTCGCTCTACAAACAATTGCTTAATACGTAATTTCGTCATCTTTATCGGCGGTAAAGGAATTAACATCATCTTCTTTTTCTTCTTCTTCTTCCTCTTTATCGCCTTGATCTTCAAGCTAATCTCTGCATTAACATATCAACCCTATGGCTGAAGTTGTTTTTAGTGCATCATCTCCGCAACTTCGATTAATATGTGAAACACTGCACTTCTACCGCAATAAGTAAATTCTGTAAAATTTATTAATGCCTAGTTACAACAGCTCAGATTTATGAAGACTATATCTTGACCCGGTAATACGTTAACGGTCTGCACTGATTTTTGATGTAAAACGCATGGAACTCGGCCAATGATGATTACTACGTTCGTTTAGTCCTGACACTGCAATTCCGTTCCCATTACGACGAATATAATTTAGTAGCTAAAATGGTAATGACTCCAATAACACAATAGATGAGATGACATCGATGACTTGTGCACTAACAGCGAATACGGTACAGCGTCTATTTACAAATTCACGAACGAATACCTTCAATAGAATCTGTTGTTTGTCACACTTGTGCGGATTGAAATAGTTGCGTTAATTAAACATGAAGTACACTTTAATAGGTAGTGCTGCTACAAAATCAGTTACTTTCTGTGGAGATATGGTTGGTGTGTTATAACAACTATAAATTCTTCTTATAGGTGACTATTATTTAGTTAGAGCCCTGCCTATTGCAAAACTTACTAATCTCAAAATTGTTGATTTTAGTGGTACAGGTGTAAGTGATGAGATAATTTACAATCTTGCGTTTCATGCTACACAGCTGTAATAGTTGAATGTTAATGGCTGCACAGAAGTGATTGACTTTGCACCATTGTCGAAGCTTCGTTAATTACGAGTATTAAAACTTGCTTCAACTCTATTAAACGATGATGCATTTGGTGTAATTTGTCAGAATTGTGTATAACTAACGCACTTAGACGTTCACGGCTGTCCCAAGCTACGACAATGCCCACATATTGGCACATTGTTAAAATTACGTTTTTGCAATTTAAGCTCAGTCCACGTAAACGCTTAAACACTGGTGTAAATGGCAACATTGCCAGTACTTGACACGTTACTTTTGCAACATGTTGCCTAAATTGACTAGGCATCGCTGATGCTTGCATGAATGAATGAGATATAGTCAAGATACAAACAAAACTTGCAGGTACATTATAGATATAGTACTTACTAGATCAATCGTATATTTATTGAGCAGCCTCATTTTTTTTCGTAAAGCATACGTACGTTGAATTGTACTAATTTTGCCATGCCAGCATGTTTGTTCGATAGCTTATTCATTGATTGTGAAAACATCCGACATTTGTACCTAAGCGCAATTAGTAGAAGCGATTTGCTAAACTATGCCCAGCTTGGCAATCTCAAAATGTTGTAGACACTTGATGTGAGCGGTACATTGATTGGTGATGATGGCATCGAATCATTACACTAATGTCATCATCTCACTAAACTTAACGTGCAAGGATGTCAACGCATACATAATTTTGACTTGATTGCAGACTTGCAAAGCAAATTATAATGTTTAGTTTTGAGTGATACGTTAATTACGTAAAAGGATTTATCAGCTATTGCACTAGCTCACGTCAACTCGTTATGCACGTTGCACATTCACTGTTGTCGATTAATGCGCAACTGTGACACATTGTTGCAATTGAATCAGCTAAAATAGATTGGAGTAGGCGGAATGACGTTGACGGAAGATTGACTACAAACTTTACAAAAGTTAGCGCGGAAGGGGGTTCACGTGTCAACTCAAATCTCGCTACTGTTATTGATCGATTAACGAATAAAACGTTTTAATTCTAACAAATATTACAGTGTTTTTTTTTCATCCTTATCAATATTAATTTCTTCTTCAGTAATTTTGAGTTGAACCACAGCAAAGCAATTATCACAATAATTCCAGCTATCATATATATATATATAATGCATATGTATATGAGTATTTGTTTATCAATTACCTTTATTGATGTATACTTTCCAGTTTTTACATATAATATTAACAAATTTACAAAGTTTATAACTTTGAAAAACGTGATTTATTTCTTATGCATTATACGGTTTGATAGCGTAAGTTTTTTCTTGATTTTCTCTTTGTGGAGTTGTGTTCTTCCATAATAAGTATGTAATTATAATTTTTTTGTATATTCTATCTCTAGCATACCTTGCTAATATCAATACGAATTTTTTTCCACTTCTATTAACGTTGTCATGTTTAAATTTTTTTTCAATATATGTTATAATTACGTTTGTCATCTAATTATTGTACATTTTACAAAGGATGTATTTACTTTGATTACAAATTAATGGACTTTTTTTTCTGGATTTTGGTTGCACAAAATGTAAAGTGTCTTTTTTAGTGGCATGTTTAGAAAAGGTTATATTTTTCGCAAATTTTTTATTTTCAATTGTTTTTTTGTTTTTTTAAAGATATGTATACATATATTACTTTACCAATTAATTATATGTGTAATTTGATCACTTGTAGATATAACTATAGATATGGATAATTTTGCTTGCTTTTTTTTTGTGTGTGTGAGCATTGTTTTTTATATTATTCTACCTTAAATTCGATTTCTATAAAACATTTTTTTGTGAAGTGTGCGGTTGTTTTTCGGATATATATGTTAACTTACTTTTTCCACCTTTTTTTTTCCTCTCTCTCTCTCTTTCTCTCTCCTTTCGTTTCTTGCTTTCTGAAATAGCTAAAGTAAAGCTAAACTTTACAGAATTATTATTATTTTTTGTGAAGCTTTTATTACTCTTTCTTTAAATTTCTTGTTCGATAAACACAAAAAATAAATACATTTCAAAATAATTTTTGAACGAACAAATGTTGCGTAACATTCTGGGATCTAAAGTATTTGTGCTAACTTTAGCCTACCATTGTACCACCCTAAGCAAAAAACAGTACGTAACTTACGGTGATAATTTGATGTAAGGTCATGAAGAAAATGTTATCTCAAGACACCATTTTGTAAATAGTGCATCACCGACAATCATTTGCGTTAACCGTTGAGACGGCTCTATCATAATACATTCAAGTTTAGTAGCACAAAGAAGTATTAGCAGTGGGAGTAATAATACTGGTAGTGGTAACTCATCAAGTGTACCTCAGTTTCGATGTGGCAACTGCAGCAAAACATTTCGTCTTTTGAATGCTTTGCAGCATCACATCATGACCAAACACGCTGGTGATGCAAAAGTTCTGAAAAATGTGTAAGGTGTATTTGTAGAACTAGGCTCGTAAACTCACAAAGATGTAAATAGTCATGACAGCAATGTAGCATCTACTCAGAATGATAATAACAACAATATAAATGGTATTGCCAAAGAAAAATTCAATCATTCTACGTTACCTGCTAATATGTTTGACAGTGATAACAATGTTCAAAAACACACACGAGAAACCGGTCAAGCTGTCACATCAGTAAATGCAAATAGATAGTCTACTTCCAATTTTACTGGAGGATACGCAAGTACACCACCATAGTCAAAAATGTCCACTGGAGCTGTACCAGAGTTTCCTGGCATATTTCCTTCTTCCATTTCAACTCACGCTTCTGCGAATTTTAGTGGTACTGGTAGTAGTGTTAGCAACGAGGTTGACGGTAGAGATGTAATGGAGAAAAGTGTAAATGGATAAAATTAGTAAATCAATAATTAGCAACGTCAGTACGTTTGCAACATTTGTCAAAAAGTATTTCGTATGGAAGCTGCACTACAGCATCATTATCAAGCTAAACACAATGTCGAAATGCCAACTTCATCTTCATCACCATCACCATCATCATCTTCTTCTTCTTCTTCTTCATCATCGTTGTCGTCGTCGTCGTTTACGTTTGGCCATGCAGCACCGTCATCTAACACTAGTAACACCATTAACTCTATGTTTACAAGTTCACCTCATCATAGCATCAACTCAACTGGCTTAGGATAAGGTGCCAAACTTAATAGTGCTAACACACCAAATAACATATTTGCAACATCGTCAAATGGCTTTTATGCCTCACGAGCACCAATGTAAAGTGATGATTTAAGTAGACAAGATACGTCACGCTCAACACAGTATATTAGGCAGCAATCTTCAACTTCAATTAATGGGGTTGCAAACTAATAACAACAACAGCAACAACAAAAAGATGCAATGAATGTATTGAAACCTGCTCAGTATCACTTGTCGGTTGCACCACATGCACCATAAAGTGGTGATATTGCATGCCACTGACGGTGTGTTAACAGTTGTGTTCTCATGGGAACGGTAAGCGAGGTGATGGAAGGGTATGAGTACGATTAGCACGTGTTACAATTTACATTGACCACGACATTTGACGGTCCTGCACCTGGTGAGCCAGACAAAGACTTTCACACAATTCGTGTGTACGATGATCATTACTGAAGGTTAATTAAAGACAAAGTTGTTGTGAATGGTGCCTCTGTACTTGTCAGTGGACGTTTACGTTTAGTACCTCAGTACGACAATGCAATGAAAAAATATTATCACTATCCATTAGTGCAGGTGCACCATGGAACAGGCTGTGTGGAACAAATATAAAAGTAAATCCTCAAAAGCTAGTTATAACTTTAACAATTTTACATTATCAAACTTTTCAAAATTTTTTTTAACCTAAAAATGTTAAAAGTAGTTATTTAATCGATTTATTAATTCTTTCAAGTTAAAAAAAAAGAAAAACTTTAGTAACTTGCTTTTTTTTATATGTGTGTTTAGTTTGCTACGAGCAAAGACGCCAACAAAACGTGAAAAGTGTAGACTAGCAGACTTAATTCTATATTGAAAGTAAAAAATAATTACTAATTGTCTTGTTTACTATTCGTTTATTTAAAGATATCAATGCAATTTATTCTTAATTCATTTACTATGTGCAATGTTACTGATTGATGTATGTGAAATTCTAACTTTAATAGAATTTATAGCAATGCTGGTGTGTGCATTTGTAGCGCAGAATGTAGTATTATTACACAAACTTGTAAAACAAATATAACTTTTTAATGTTGTTAATTTTTTTTAACACAAGAAGATACAATTAAAAAATATATCACTAAAAATATACATATATACACAATTATTTTAAACAAATTTAGAAAATACACAACAAATATTTACCATATAAATGGGTCATTCAGCAAAAATTACTCGTGGTGGTAACAAGAAGCGAGTAAATCAGAAACGGCAAGAGGCAAAACTGAAAGCACAAGGTGCAAAAGAGCATACAACATCAATCAAAGACCTTGTCGATGCAAAACGTGCATTAAAAGAGCGAAACAAATCACTTACTGCAGAACTGAAAGCGCTGAACAAAAATGCTGACAATGTGATGTCGTAGAAGCAATCGCACATTGTACGCATGGTGCCAAAAATGCCTACAAACAAAACATCCAAATAATAATAAGCTTAAATATATTAACAGCAATAATGTCAATTTTTTGTATGTGTCAGCAATTTTTAATTATGTTCGATTAAATGTGATAATAAAGATAATTGTTAAGGCTGTAAATGCATAAACTTAAATGTGCAGTCAACTAAAATATGTTGTTTATTTTCAATAACAAATTATTTGCTATGTCCACTGTCAGTCACGTCTTGATAATTTATAAAGTAACTATTAATGTATTTTCTTTTTCAAATTTCTACACATCTATTTACTCCTTTCTTACAATTTGCTTATCGATTAATATTTTTAACAAGATAGATTACTCTAAAAAGTGGTAACGTGTTATACTACTCGCTTTTCGTACAGATATAAACTGTCAAGTAAGCTAATTACTTCACTCGAAATTTATCATACAAGAACTCAACTAGTATATTATTTTATTATCACTGTAAAGTAAAATACAAAATTACAAATAAACTAACGCAATGCTTCGTCGTGCCTTCTTGACCAAGCCACTCCTCGGTGCTACATCTGGTGCATTTGCCACCACCGCCGCCGTCGCAGCCTACAGCAGTTCACTTCGTTTGCCACTATCTGCCATAGCCGCAAAGCCAGTGGCAATGCGTGCACCACCACATAGCAAACTGTACAACGTGTCTACTCATCACGCAAATGCATTGCTCATGACGCCATCACGTTCTGCCTCTACGGTGGCTATCTCTGTGCAAGGTCTGCATTACGTAGGCACTGGTTTGGCAGCCATCGCACTCGCTGGTGTAGGTATGGGTATTGGTACTATCTTTGGCTGTCTGCTGCTTGGGTGTGCGCGTAACCCAGCGATGAGTAAGATGTTGTTCAACTATGCCATTCTAGGCTTTGCACTAACTGAGGCTATTGGTCTGTTTGCACTTATGCTTTCGTTCCTCATGCTCTTCTCTTAAAAACGTTAATATTTGAATCATTTTTACATATTAACTTATTTTTTCCAACTTTATAGCAACTTTTTTGAATGTTATATGGATCTTTAGTATTTATTCTTTTTAGTGGGTAAAGTAATTTCAAATTGACTTATTTTTCTTAGTATGAAGCACCAATCAACAACAATTTTTGTCATTATCACTTTTTCAAATTTGTAAGTTTGTAGAGATTTTAGCGTTATTTGTCAAAATAGTGGTACAATTCAGAAGATGTATTGATAAGAGAATAAAAAACCTGATTTATTTTTGATGTTTACTTCAGAGTATAATGTGTGCGTATGATCAATTAAGCACACAAAGTAAAGTGATTGTCGATGCGCATTATTTCTGTTAACAGTTTTTCAAGCTTTTTTTTTCTTTATGATAAGCATTGTTTGTTTTTGACATATGTTATGTATTTTTTATGTGTTTGTTTGAATTTTTGCGTTGTTAGTGCATATTACGTTTGACTGTTGGTGTAAATGTGTTTAAACAGATTGTTGATTATTTATACAGCAGCCATTATTGATGACCAATACAACTATGTAGTCACACGAATGAAATATGTAAAAAGAACAAAAGGTCAATGTTTGATCATTATTGAATGCTCACTTTTGCGTTTCTGTTTGTGTGTGCATATATATCTGTGTTAAACAAATATCAATGAGTATAAAGATATAGGGTGACAGTATGTTATAGATATTGTGACATAAAACGACAACTATGTGAATGTATGCGACTGTAATAATAAAACCTCATGCATAAAGATATAAAAATAAAAATTATTTATTAGTTATGAAATATGTATATGTGTTAAAATAATGAAGATCTTACATTTGTGTCATTGCCATTAATTAATTTGTATAGTCAAAGTATTCTGTACACTTAAAAGTTGTATGCAATGCATAAAATGATTGCAGACACACACTGAATACGTAACGCGAAATTTTTTTATTTTTAAACAGACAATAAAGAGGAAACATCAACGCAAGCTCATAAACTTACACAAAGAAAATACACACAATTTTGTTCAAGAAATAGTAACAACTAGAAAAGTAGCTAGATTAATATTTATTTTTATGATTATTGGAAGTAAATTGATAGTGTTTGAGTTATATTACATTAAAAGTAAATAACAGAGGGAAACTAAAAATAAATTTGCAGTATTTGGATGGTAGTGTGTTTGCTAGCAAATGTCAAAAGAAAAAGGTGTAGGTTTAAAAATATAATTTATGTTATTGTAGTGTTTTTGTTTTGTTGATAAGTGTTGATAATTTTATTTACTGTTTTTTTCTGTTACTTTGGTGTGACGTTAGTCAAAATAAATTTTACAAGACGCGTTTCAAGTCATTTCTGTTGATGATAAAGCAAAGACAAACATAGAAAAGGAAGACTATGGTGCAAAGCGTATATGAGCAACAAGCTTTTTTTTTCTTTTCGAATCACATGTCACTTATGTCGTTACACCATTTTTTTTTAAACCTTCAATAGATTGTGTTTTTTTAGACATTATCTGACTTATCTTTATCGATACTGATCAATAATAGCATAATGTAATATAATCCAAATGCAAAAGTAAAAATATTGTAAGTCAAATACTGTTATTTATCAACTATTGTTTTGTATGCTATGCATAATTGTATATATTCTTTTATGATGTGAATCAAATAGACATATTTACATTTATCTTGTTATAATTTATATTTAAGTTATTGCTATTACACGTTAGTGCACTTTTAGCTAATTTTTTTGTGTCGTTTAGCAGTAACATATTTAGCTGTATCATCATATATTAGTTTGTCAAGTTATTATTACACATATCTACACGTACAATATTCTCTGACGTGCGACATTTTTTTCACATTTGTTCATTTGATCAGTTTGGTGGACAAAAGCAGAAGTGTCCAAGCCGACAAAAAAGAAGCAGCTACACATAAAAATTAGGGTTGTATTTTGTGAAAAACTTTTTGTAGTACTTACTTATCGCATTTGTTAATTTGCATCAAGTAACGTATTTGCTTTACTCTTTTTAGCAAATTTGCTTTTGCAATACAAAGCTTGTTACTTTGTAATTTATACACATAATTGTTATTGGTAAGGAACCCTTAAGCTTTACTCTCATACAAAAGTAAACGCACAAGAAAGAACGCAGAGAGATTCCATATTTTGTTTGAACTTGTAGTCAACTGCAAAAAAAGTATTGATCGCATATAGTTGTTCCTGAAGTTCAAGAAAATATTACTTTGTGTTTTCCGCTTTGTATTCATAGTTCAAGTTATAATAAAAATGACCTTTAGGCGATTGGCATGGCTGACATTAGGTGGTTCAGTTACTGCATTAGGAGCAGTGGCAGGTTATCGATGAAGGACACTTGAGATGCGGCGTGTGTAACTGAATATGTAATATGTTTAGTTGCTGCATCAAGTACAACTTGCAGAAGAATAAAAGCAAAGTCAAGTACGTGCATTACGCGACAAAGAGAAAGCAGCCAATACAATGCAGCAGACTATAAATAATATCTGAAGTGATCGACTTGCACGATATGTGTAGACTAACGAAAGCTTACTTGCCTACATTAAAGCACTGCCATAATCTCTCGGTGTGCTGCATGGGTTAACTAATCATTACAATTACATGTCTGCCATAGCACGTGAGTTTATTAGCTTTGACGTGTCCTGTATCAAGGTACACATCTTGTCTTTGTTGTTAGAGCATGCTAGACGCGTCTGTAATGGACATTACTGTCAGTAAATGAATTGCTGTGATAACAAGCCTGAGGCATTCGTGTAGAGTGATGTTCTCAATCACAGGAATGACAAGTATGTGTAGCATAAGATGAAGAGTGTATGAACAACGTTACGTGAGTTGTACACAGCAGAACCTGTTATTGTCGCTGTGTGTGATAGTTTTCTACTTGACACATCTGCAGCATGTTAGTCTGATCGTATGCAAGGCAAGAAATTACAAAATAGTAGTGATGGTAATGCATAACGCACTTCCTCGTTTAGCGATAATGGCGATCGTCGAATTCCATCCTCGTTGCATGAGGTCAGTGAAACGTTCAATTACTGTCTTGAATAACTATAGAAAAAAATAATGCAAAGTCAAGAACGTAATAATAATAACGAATTGCTAAATAAGAATACTGATAATTACGCTCAAATCCATTCTACAAATGATGGTAATTACAAACTGAGAGATACAAATTAGTATAGTACATCAAATGTCTACCTGACTAATAATAATGATAATAATAGTATCGACAGTGCAAGTACACAAGGCAGTGTGACGGGCGATATTATACGTTAATTAGCTAAAATAGTACATGTTGATGAGATCACACCTGCCCAACGTGCCATGATAGATCGACGTCATGAGCAGGAACAACGAATCAAACGTGAAAGACGACAGTTAAAGACACGCGACGATGTAGAAGCGGCTATTGCGTATTCGTCGTAACTCTTGTCAAGTATTCATGTACCTTCGTGTGATAAGGACAATACTGGCATCAGTGAACGTTTTACTAGCCAAGCAAATTCACCTTTACAAACATTGCAAAGTAGAACAACCAGCACACAATAGAATAAGTAAACAGGCAATGAGTCTACCAGCACACATGTTCTACACGAGACTTGTACTGATCCTGCAGTTCATCAGGCAATGTAACAAATACGAATATGGCAAGAGGCGGCAACGGCTTATCTGGTACAAAGTCAATCACTTGACATTCTTGACTGCTACAGTGCATTACTTGCGTAGACATTGACACATGTACATTCAATAGAATAGCAATAAGCATAACCTCACTAGCAACAACATAAATAAAACTTAAAGTGTTAATAACGTTTTATTGAACGGTTACACATTTTACAAAAAGTTTAGGATGATTGATGACTGTAAATAGTTCACAACTGTATTTTTTTCATTTTTTATATTTTCTTCTTTGTGACACACATTACATGCAAGCAAAAAGGAAGTAACATAATACTTTGTGTGTACTTCTTCGTACATGCTGCGTAAATATATATGTATGTCTAATGTTTACTTGCATAACTTTGTTTATCAGATAATTTAAAGATCATACTGTAAAGTCTTCTAAAACACATTTGTAAAGTATAATTATCGTGTTATGTAAATATGCTAAACACTAATATCATAAATGGTTTCTGCTAATAAAATTATTTTCATTTCATTTTTTCCTTTCACCTTCTTAGATACACACAGATACATACAGATATAATATATCTAATTCACCCACACACATAAAATTATTTGACCGCATAGCATTGCACTACAGTTTCATAACGAAGATTTTCTGTTGCAAAATAATTTTAAATTTTAACCTATTACGTAAGAATACACGTTTATATTAGCACATATATAAACATAAGTAAATACAAAATTATAAACACACATTCTTTACATTTTCTCTCTATTTCTCTTTTTTTTTTCCTCCTTTTTTTTAGAAACGAACTGTTATATAAATATATATACATATTTTTTTTGAAATCAATACACTTATTGTCATCAACAGCAACTTATTACATATATTTGAAAACAGTTTCTATATTTTGTAAATTACACTATAACAATGCCGTAGGCGTGCTTTCTGTGTCTTGACTCGACATAGTACATGCGGAATGGTGATCAGTTTCCGACGCGTTTGCTTGCGTAACAAGACGCCGCCAATTTACTTGTCAACGCAAAATTGTAATCTAATGCGTAGAACACCATTGGCTTTTTAGTGACCGGTGGAAGTGCCTGCACGGTACATGAAACGCTGTCGAGTGATGTAGATCAGATGATGGCGGCGATTTCTGCGATTACAATCAAGGGCAATACATGCCACTTCCGTGCTGGTTTACTTATTGCGGCATTAGCGCTTAGTCATCGCACCAACCCACGCGCAGAAAAGCGTATTGTCGTCTTTGTCGGTACACCATTGCATGAGAGTGAAATGGAGCTTGAGCAGCTAGCCAAACGACTGCGAAAAGATGATGTAGCGGTAGACGTTATTGCGTTTGGTGTCTAGAGCAATGTGCCCCCCTGTTGTAATCGTTTGTCAATAAAGTAAATCGAAATGGCACCTCACGTTTTCTCAGTGTGACAAGATAGCAAAATTTGACCGATGCGTTGATGAGTAGCTCAATATTGATGGAACGTGATGAAAGTCATTCTGCTGCTGCTGCTGGAAACGATAATCCAGCAATGCAGATTGCCGGGCTTTCAGAAGGTAATGCAGGCCAGAGAGGTGCACATGGGGATGTTGGCTTCAATGTAGACCCTAACGTTGATCCATAACTTGCCTTAGCCATTCGACTTTCCATGGAAGAAGAGCAGCAACGTCAGGCGGCACTTGCTGCTGCATCAGCAGCAAATACGGCTAATGCTGCTGCCTCGTCTATTCCTACTCCACACAACAATGCTAACACAGACACAAATCAAGCAAATACACAACATGAAGAGAATGAAAATGATGATAACAACTAATAGCAAAATGCTAGTGATGACAATGATGATGATGACAATAGCATGACAGAAGAGGAAATGTTGCAAAAGGCTATACAAATGTCACTAGAAGATGCATAATAAAATGATCATACGGCTAATGCATAGGGCAATAACGATGAAGATGCATTTGAAAATGAACTGAGAAAGTAGCTTAATAATAATGATAAGAAGAATAACGATAGCAATGACGATAAAGATGAAGAAGGTAGTAATGTGCAAAAGCATCACAAGTAAACGTAAAGATCGCACTCAACTAAAGACTATTTTTAAAAAAATTACGATAGAGTGTGAATTGATAATCATTCTTCGTGTTTAATTTTTTCTAGTGTTTGATTAACGTTTATGTGTAAATACAATTACTTTACTATAAATATAACCTGAACAATGATCGTTTATTTTGCACTTGTTATTAATTAAATGTTTATTCTTGCTAATAAGCATTTCATTTGCCACAAAAAATAAACACAACGTTTTTTACAGATCAATAGTCACAAACTGTAATGGTGTGATTATGTTTTCGATTGCAATTTACTATATCACCCCTTTTTCTAGCATTCTATTACAAATTTGATAAACTTTACATAGTTATTATTTTAGGTTTTTTGCATAGCAGCAAATTTTCTGCGTAAACAAACATTTACAAATTTTGTTTTAGGTAAATCTCTAGAATATATACTTATCAGTAATCATTACAATTAGTCTTTTTCTCATATGGACAGCATATACGTCATTCTGGTTGGCTCTCATGTTGCCTAAGTCAACACACTTCTTACACGCAATCCATTGTAGATGTTGCACCCTGCGTGAAACAAAAAATTTACAGTGCAGTGTTTACACGCCGCATGCAGTATTGACAGCGTAGATGCGGAGTTAGTCAATCAAGCCCATGCCATTGTGCTGTGTCGAGGCTGTCAGTTACCTGCTAGCAAGGATTGCTACAAGATGAAACCCATCTTGGCCATTCGTGATGCCGCAGAGTAGTGCACCAGTCACATTATCAACGAAGTTTATTTTTATGGTGTGTATAATTTACATGAATTGTGTCAGCCTCTGATGCACGTTGCACTTACTCCGTTACACGTTCTGTTTAACACGCGTTCATCGCAACTTACGGCACTTGGCTATAGCGCACTCAAGCGAGCCTTTTGATTGCTTGATCGAGACAATGATGAGGCAATGTATATGGATGAGCTCATGCACTGGCGTAAGCTGGTCTAGTCCACGTTAACCTCTGACAAAAAAATCAACTAGCGGCTCTATCGTTGAAAAGAATAAGTAACACTTGCCTTGAGTGAGTCTATTGATAGTAGTGACAACATTACACCCAACTACTGCAATATTGATAATGCGATGATAGACACACAACTAAATAATACCACTTATATCAGTAGTAGTGAAAGTAGTAGTACTACCGGTAATGCAAATAGAACTGTCTCACATAACGTTACAAATCAAGTACGTTCTGATACAAATACCGATAAGCAAAAATCGCTAGTACACACACGTACACCGGCAGTGATGGCAGTAGATAGTCTACACTCTACGACCGAAGAGAATGCACTTTGTTTTAACGCATAATAATTTATTTAGCTGCACCGTCTATGACTTGCTCAAGGTAACAATGTTATGTAGTGCTGGGCCACATTGCACGCGGTGGGCACCCACCCATCTGCACTACCGTTTTCATTTCAAGACCTCAACAGTGTTTCTCGCTTTATGGACGTAAACACGTACTTGTCCAACGTAGCGGTTCAGTTTTTCCGTAACATGTACAAGATGCGCTACGTTGCCTCTCCAGCTAAATTTTGAGGCGTAACACCTGGCATACCATGACGTCATGTGTGTGGGTTTTTAATAGACGACGAGTTTGACGGTAAGGATGATCTGGATGAGACAAGTGACGTTAATATCAATAGCCATATCAATAATTAACAGAATGCAAAAGACATGAGTAATAATGCCCAACAGCGTGATAATGATGTATTGCATGGTGCACATGATGTTGCATACGCCTCACACAAACGACATCGTCCGGTGCTAACATTAGATACCTTTATCGAGTACTGAAAATACTTTGCACTGTAGCAACCTACGGTTGTTGTGCAGTACGCTCGATACTGAGGCTACAAGGGCGATGTACGAGCACTCTTTGTCACACACAAGAGTCGATCTTTTCGTCACCTGACCAACTAGCGTAGCGGATTAGTAAATAGTGCAAACGCTAATGTGTATTACGATGGCAACTGAATGACCTCACCATCCGTTGACGTTTTGCCAGATACTCTGCAGGTATTGTTTGTGGGCAGTCCTCGATGTGGTAAAAAATCACTTATCTGGAAACTAACTCATCTCGACACCTTCAATGACGAGTATCATGAAGAGGAGGATGACAATGAGCACAATATTAGTCATGTGAAGACGAGGTACAATATCGACGATAGTGTTGTAAACGAGAGTCGCAATACTAATGATTACACCATTGACGATAATATTGGTGATGGTGATGGTGATTTTAGCGTTAATAACGACATGAGTTGCATTTCACACCAAAGTAAGAGTGAGTTGAGTACTTCTATTTCGCAAGAAGGTAGACAAAAATATGAACATCATCATCATTCTCATCATCAAAATTATCTTTCTCGTAATAAGAATTTAGTAGATAAAAGTAATACGCAAACCTAAATATCGTCATTACCATAGTAGAAGTAGAAGTAACAGCATGTACACGATAAACAATACCATGATCGGCCTCCGTGGCAAACTCGTTCGTTTGGTGATTTTCAGACTAATAAAAATAAACAACACAGTAAATCAAGACGTCAAGTCATACCGTTGTTTGTGCAAATCAGTACTTTTTTCACTCTTCGCTCTGCCCTATCAACGGAGCAGTAGCCACAGACAATCATTTATACCTCATTAGCACACGATAAAGTTGTGCCGGTACTGACAAACGCGTTTATAAATAAAACGTTTGATTTAGTTGTCATGTGCATTGATGCTAACAATTTTGCGAAAAGTTGTATGTACATGATGGACTTGTACACTACCGTCATGAACGGTAACGCACAGTTTAGCAGCACACGTTCGAATCAGACAGAGTGTCGGCAAATGCCATTTGTTATTGTCCTGACAAAGGGTGACAAAGCGGTAAAGTCTGCGATAAGCGAAAAGGATATTGAAAAATTGCCCATGTGGAAAGAAATGAGTTTATTTTGTTATCGCCATCGCCTGTTGTGGCCTCCCGTGTACACGTACGCAAAAGAAACCGCATTCATCTCACGCTATCTTACTACCGTTGTGAATGATAAAGGCAATAACAACAATGACAACAACGATAACAAGAAAAATGTTGATTTATGTCATACTATTCAAACAATGGAAAAGAATGTTAGCTAATTTAATGAATACGTCTACGCTGTTGCACAAACTCCTGATATTGCAGTCGGTCCAGCTCCACTGACTACTGTGCGAATACTACGACGTGTGACGTTTACTTCGTTGATAATTTTATCACTGGTAGCGGTAGCTGATTACGTACGTCGTCGATGTAAATCACATGAGGTAAGCAAAATTGATGTAATTGAGGACCTCAACCACATTTCATCATAAGTTCATCAAAAATAAACATACTATTTGTGTTTTCTTTAATTATTGTATGAGAATTAATTATTTTTTTTGAAACAAACAAAAATGAATAATAATACTTAGCTAAGTTTACATATTTTTTTTGTTTATACTTGTAATCATTTACTATCAATAAATCAATCGATCAATAACATTTATTAGCATATATAAGTGTAGAGTGTGTATAACGTACTGTGCATTTTTCCGTTTTATTTTCTCGTTACTTTCCTATTCAAGCGACTTATTATTGTAAACAATTGTCGAAAGGACATATATGCACCGTTATCAGAGATTTTGTATTTTACTCAATGTAGATGTGTTTGCTAGAGTAATGTTTTACTTGTCAAGCAAAAAACTTAACTTGTAACTTTTGACAATACTAAAAAACGACCCTACATTTGTCATGCACACAAAGAGAATTATTTGCAAATTAATATAAAACCAATATATTTATATAGTATGTTATTGCGAGACACTACAATATCATTTGATGTAATAAATGCTTGTGTGTTTGTAAGTCTTTGCTTTTTTAGCTTTGATAAAATATTAATTATCCGAGTATCAGCGATAGTAAAGATAGAAAATTACAAACAATATAAAGAAGTTAAACGTTAATTTATCTTTATTTCACAGAAATTGAGAATTATAAGACAACATTAACTCTTTTTCAAAATAAGGAAAAATATACAAGCCAGCAAAACACACACACACAAAATGAGTGGTGTACCAGCAACATTTGCAGCAGGTTGCTACTGGGGTACAGAGCACTTTTTTATGCGAAAGTTCAAAGACGCGATATTAACCCACGCGGTTGGGTTTATGGGCGGAAAAGATGCATAAACCGTTACCTATGCACAAGTCAAACACGGTAACACTGGTCATGCGTAGGTATTTCATTTCACGTACAATCCGGCTAAAGTGAACTATGATCAGTTGCTCGATTACTTCTTTCGCATTCACAACTCCACGACACTGAACAGGCAAGCTAATGATGTGGGTACAAATTACCGCAGTGCCATCTTTTACCATAACGAAGAGCAGCGTAAAGCTGCCGAGGAGTTTATTGCACGCATTAATGGTAAAGATGAACAGTTGCATGCTCAGTATGTCAAGGCGTTCGGTAATGCACCATGTGTCACGAGTATTGAGAAAGCAGGTCATTTCTACCCTGCCCATGAAGAGCATCAAGATTACCTCGACAAAAACCCTAATGGATATTGCTCTCATCGAATATACTATTAACGCTCTTACACATCCTCACAACTATAAACAATGTGTTTCATTATAAGTTAACATCATTACGCCAATAATAACAAAAGTAATAGTAAACAATTTATATACTTCATTTTTTTTCCTCTTAAATTATATTATAAAATGTCTTTAAATCCTTGTTAGTGTTTTGAATTCTCTATACACAATTTAGTTTAAAATATTACACATATATATATTTGTATAAAATACAAATAATTATCAATTTTCTGTTGCGAAATGTCTTTCTGTTTTGAGTGTACAAAGATTGATTTAATAAAGTAATACTGGTAACGGTGATACTTCAAAATGATTTATTTTTTAATTTATAACTATATATCATACACTTTTATTGTGGAAAAAAAAGCATGGAACTGACAACAATTTGTGTGCGTAAAACTTCAAGCAAGTTTTGAAGGTGATTATCAAAACTATACACATCCAAATTTGAATACATTGTAAGTTATTATGACTGAATGGCATTTACTAACTTTAAAGCAAACATTTAAACAGTTGACCTGATATTTTAACTTTCACATAACTGATTTTTTACACATTCAATAGCTAGTTTTGTAAAATTACAAAAAGTATTTCTTTACTAACTATTAATAAGCTTAAGGTTTGGTTTTTTGAGCTATCGATTTTGATATATCTTATTTTTATTCTAGTATTCTTCATTATAAAATCTTTATTTCGTTAGAACTGTTACAATATTATTTTTTTTTTTTTAGAGTGTTGATATTTGTTCTTCGTACTGCCATCACAACATTTTTCTCATATTTTCTTATAACATATAATATTTTTTAAACAACTCATACAAAAATACACACACACACGCACACACAATCATATATAAATATTTGAACTGTGATATAAGTATACACGTGCATACTCACACACTTCAATCGAAAAGTAAATTGATTATTTTCTTGCACTTTTACCAACAGTATAAACTTTTATTTATTTACGATCAATATACACGTGTATTTACGCGGCTGCAAATTCTTTGCTGTAAAGCACAAACTAAGAATACTATACAAGAAATAGTAGTATCAAGGACAATAAAAAAAATTAATACTAATTAGTGAAGTTATTATCTTTCCCTTTCTTTCCCTTTCTCTCATTCTCTATTTCTCTTTTAACTTTTCATTTCAATCAAAAATAATTAATCTGATTTGCATTTTTTTTACTCATTTGTGTGTTGAAGAAGAATACGTAAGGACAACCGTACGTACACATTATAAATATACATATTGTATTTTTATTTTTATTTGTAATACTGAAAAACAGCTTTATACAGCTACATACCTATTTTCATAATTTTGTACATTTCCAAAATTAACATAAGATTTAAATTTACCTTAAGATATATTGTTTGTTGCAATGACGTCGTTTATTACGTCATACATTTTAGGTATTGTTGCTCAGTACGTCGATGTCCGCTTCGACAGCGTACAAGCCTCACTCGCACAAGGGCGTTTACAGGTGCGTAATGTTTCTGTGAACCGTGAAGCGGTAAACAAGTTTCTGCCATTCCCTATCGTAGAAGGTTCAATAGGCAGTATTGAATTACAACTACCAAGTCTGATCATCTCCGCATCACCGCTACGTATTATAGTCAATGATGCACTGCTCGTTTTACCTGCTGATCCAAGTGGGGTGCCCAAGTAACGTACATTGGATGAGATCAAGAGTAATATTAACGTGTTTACAATATTAGGCAGTGCAGCACTCTCCTCACCACTAACTAGTGACAACACCAATGAACACGATAATGCTGAAGGTGGTAAAGATGTTAGTAATAATAGTGCTGGTAATAGTAGTAGTAACAATAATGAGGTACTTAATGACATACAGCGAAGTGTAATGTAAAGTGAAAGAAACTGAGATGAAGCTGGCAATGATAATAAATATTATCATGATGATGATAATGTAAATGTGAATAGTAATGAAAATGTTTGTGCTGACAGCACCGAAAATAATAATGATGAAAATAATAATGATGATGATAGCGATGATAGTGATGTTATAAGTGCACCCGCATCCGTAGATGAAAATGATGAGTTGTAATCGTGTCTGAGTGCAAGTGATATTGCTGAACGTGATGCAGAGGGCAATGCGAATAATTCACAAACAGCATCACAACTAACTGCGGCAGCAGCTGAGAATTATACAAGTCCAACCAGCCGCTTGTACAGCTATGTAAAGTCCAAAGCACTCCAGCCCGTGTAATGAATTGTACAACGCTAAATTGTTATTGAGCTCATTAACACACGTATAGAGTGAATGTGTGATGCACGTACAGAAGCCAGTTTTGTCTTGTGCATTGATCGTATTGAGGCAATCGTCTCGCCAACCTCCTCGGCAAACGAACACGCATAAAATACCGAAATGAACGTTTCTACAAAACCGCATGATAGTGATGACAACGTTAATGAGGATAAGAAGAACAACAATAACAACGACAACAATGATAATAAGAAGCGCACTGGAGGCTTCTTTAGCTGATCCTCTCCTTTGTCTTCTTCCTCTCCGTCAAAAACAACAACAACATCGACGACAGCAGCAGCATCGTCGTCCGTTACGTCTTCAAGCAAAGGTAAATCAAAAAAATAAATTAGTGATGAAGAGATGCGCATCGTAAAGGTGTAGTGTTATGGTGTTGCTGTCAAGGTACAAGTCCAATCAGAGCAATCATAAAATGCTTTATAAAATTTGTAAAATTAATAATTATAGTTGAAGTAGTAGGATCAAACAAAAATTGAAGAAGATCACAACATGCAAACTAAGAGTTCTACCACCACTATCAAACATCACATCAATACACAAAACATTGTGTTGATCAATGAGTTGCAGGCTCGCCTCACACGCGTAACTCGCAAATCAGGCGGTGAATTATTACGTCAGAATGTCACAGTAAACTTTGGTCACGAGTTGCCGTAAATTCAGTTTTATTGTAATGAAGCTGTGCTAGCGGCGTGTACGTATTGTCTGCAGCAACGATATGCACGCTTGCACAGTCCACCATAGTGCCACCCGTTCTTACACCTACGACGGCATCACTCATTATGACCGTACTGTGCTCGTTGCATCCACGAGCGCATTCGACGCTCTCGTAAATCGTTCAACTTTAACTTGTCCTATTTACACGTTCACAATAGCGCCAATGCACGTTATGTGAAGTTGCTCGAGTAGTGCTTTCGTGTGCACACGGTTACTCCCTAGCAGGTCAACGCACTCGCCTAGGCAGAGCAGGATATTCATTTCATGGATGTCATTCACGCACTACGCAGAAGAGTTCAAATGAAACATGGCGTGTATGCACTTAGTGGGAGGAACATTCAAACCAGCAATACTCAAATTACATCTCTCACTGCTAGTAACTCTTCATTGACACATCACCGATAGCTACAGTTCTTCTCGGTATATGTGGACTGTCATGCCATACATTTTGTACTCCCAATGCAAAGTTTTCTTACGTTTGTAAACTTAAGTGTTGTCCTGCGTCATGACGATTTATTTGTTACCTTGTAAGATGTACAGGGTGTCTACCGGACCGATGACGAAACGAACCGGGTGCAATCTGCCAAGCAAATTGTAAGTTACAACACAAAGGTGTAAAAATAACTTAAACACAATCAAAATAATACAAATAGTACAGATGGAACGAGTGCTTTTGTGTTGCAAAGTGATTCAAATTACTCTACCAGTGATGTTGTCGTAGCGGTGCACTCAGCAGATAATGATAATGTTAATGATCAGGAACAGCCTTATCAGCCTCTTTTACCAAGATAGCATCAATATTCGCAGTAAAAATAGGAATGTCACAAATAATATAAGCCAGAGCAATAATTGCAAAATAAGCAGCAGTAGTAGTGAAAAGTGTAACAATCAAACGAAGAAGAACAACAACACGAGTTGTAAGGTTCGTCATCGTTGTAACTTGCACAATTAAATAGTACACAACCACACCCACTACTGTCAATTGAGATGCACAAAACGTCTGGTCTTGCCCAGGACACGAACACCATCATCAAAGTTGAAGTAGCATCTATGGTGTGTAGATTGACATCGGTGCAACTCATTACACTCATAACTCCCTTTCTGCCATGTTTGCATCAAGTGCGATTGGCGCAAATTATGCTTGAACGTAACAGGACAAATAGTAACGCAATCAGTGAAAGTGAAAATGCAAATACTGTCGTAGAGTTGCACACGAATGACGCAAGTGATCAAGACAAGAAGCGATCTAAAACTTCCCCTACCTCACCGTATATTACCCGAGATAAGTGTAAAATGCATCAAGTACAGACAATTATTGTTGTTCTGCCGCATGTTTAACTTCAGCTAGACTGTTTGCACCTACTTATTCACCACTGCTCCTTTTCGAGCATGGTTACGTAGGCTATTGTGATATTGAGGGCGAATAAGTTAAAGTCAAATAACGACAAAAATAACAATATCAATGAAAATGAAAATGATGATGTATAAGGCACAAAGTCTAAGAACAGTGCGAAAGGTAATGCAGATAGTCTGACACTCACACAACGAGTAGTGTAAAGTGTAAAATATGTTTGTGTGCTTGATTAGTTTAGTATATCACGTGTGTGTGACACTGAATTGGAAAGTAATATTGTTGTTGCTACTGATACAAACTCATCAAATTCAAAAATGTTCATCTACGATGCCTAGAGCGAATTACAAGATTACATTGTTGCACCTATTTCTATTCGAATGAAAACACCTATCTCATTTACACAAGAGAATCAAAGTAGCAACACAAAAACTAGTTTACTTCACTTGTCAAATCATGAGGCGGTGTGCATAAGTGATGTCAAATTAACTATTACAAATAACACATGAGATAATCTGCTAGACATGAAGACAAAATGACTGTAACTTAATAAGACGTGAATAGCATTACAATTACAAAGAGACATGTGTGCATCAAAATAGTAATTTGACAAAAATTAATAACAATTTTAGTAGTGTGATTTGCGAAGCATTCACACTAGTACACCACAGCACGTTCACTCGACAACTTCATAAACACCAACACGAACAACAACATCAACGTCATATTCGTAATCTTTGTCTCTTGCCCAAGCGATAAATACTAATACTAATACTAACACCACCAACAACAACAATACAATAAAAACAAGTAAGTAGAATTTAAATATTAATAGCAGTAGCAGTAGTAGTAGTAGTAGTAGTAGTGATAGTCATTCAGTATTAACCACGTACAATGACAGCAAGCAACTCTTGCACTTTACTCAAATAACCCAACGTTAGCAAATCTTTATTCGTGCGATTAACGTTGTCTTTTCCCCTGCACAACTTTAGGCAAGTGTAGGTCATGTTCATTTATTTCCGGTTATTTACTCTCACAATGCATTAAATGCAGCACATAAAAAATAAGTGTCAACCACTCTGTCACATTCTCCATCACCGCAGCGGAACGAGGACAAGTCTAGACAGAAAGTAACACCGTACATGGAAGGTAATGCATGGCGTGGTGAGATTGAACGAGTGGAAATGACGATTGCACTTCCATAACACCAATAACGTGATGAAAATAAATAGAAGTAACTAATATATAAGTCTAATGCTGCATAACTTACCATCCGTTCACCACGGAAAGTGTTTATAGTGAATGTAAACCTGTAACATGGCCTTGTCTTGTGTGTTGGTAGTTACACCAAACGGTACAATAACGTAAGTACACCTTCGCAATCGTCTACATCTGTGCCTGTTACAGTAATCAATTTGCCAGAGGTAGATGTTACCTACGAACACAGACGTGTACACGAAGTGTCAAGCGATAGCACAATACAACGTGCAAATCACACAATTACAACTACTACAACTTCCACTTCAAATACTACTACTAGTACTACAGGTAAAGCAAATTTAACGCACATGAAAATTGAACACATTGAGAGCATCTTACTCGTGAAGTTGTATAGTGCAACGTTTGTCATGGTAGATAGTCGAGTTAGTACAAGTTCTGCTGATACTACTACTACGTCTTCTAACAACAGTGGGTTCAGTGACAAAATATGTGTGATAAAGTAGTGTGTTTTTCTCGGTGGTGTACAGATTAGTAACATTCACATGTACATTCACCCAGACACAACATCACAGCCAACTTTTTTGCGTCCTTTTCGTTCATCGTTTATGCAGCTCTCTTTGACACTCGCGTCAATAGATATCCCGTATTTGCTTCGTTCACGTAAATTGCAACACGTACTTTTGCCCTTGATGGCCTGATACTCTAAACTACTTCGCTATCAACTTTTAACCTAACATGCCGTACGCATCTTTATGAGTAGTTTTAATGACATGAAGTTTATCATTCACGCCTCACCGTGTGTGTTGTACTTTGCAGAAGCAGGCATGTTGCTTTTACATATTACCAATAATAATAATAATAGTAATAATAATAATAATAATATAAATAATAGTAATAATAGCAAAAATGTAAACAATAACAATAAGCACTTATCGATTAACTTTACTGAAGCGCAAACTTGTAAATGTAATGATTGAAAAGAATGATAAAAGTAATAATTATAATAGAAAAAACAAGAAAACGAAGATGCAAAAGAAAACAATGAACAACTTGTCAAGTAACAAATAGTGTGAAGGGAGTTAGCTCATCGCTTTACTCCATCGTTGTAACAACTTAGCAATGCATTGTGTGTTATGATGTTAATCGATACAAAGCAAATTGCCTATCAGCTGTATGTTCAACCTTTTCATTGTACAATTCATTCACGTGCTACGTAGCCATCGTTCTCAGTTTTATAGGACACGCCACATGCACGTTTGTGCCTTCATGCAGCCCATTTGATATAAGCTACATTACCATTAAGCAAACCATCATACTGGTGTGCGGTGGTGCAGTAACAAGTACACGCACCAACTCATGTACATGTACCACGTTTACACATCTAACTAATAACCTCATCTTCAACACCACTTTGCGCACTGAGTATTACTGAGCTAAGCTATACACAATGGTAAAATAGTACAGCAACTAGTAATGTTAGTACCACTGATAAGAGTTTATGTCTGTAGCCATCACACGTACCAGCGTGTTATGATAACGAAAATAGTGTAAAGCGCAGCGTGTTCAATGAAACCAGGAGTATGATCACTTCGTTTGATAACACGACACAGATAACGTACACGAACAACAACTCTACCTCTATCACCACGAATAATAACTCGATAAACAATAATAATGATAACAACAACAAGTATTATTAAAACAATAACAAGGACAGTTAGTTAGTAGTCAATGGACTCAATGTGTTGGCGTGGTAAATAAATGCAACCGTTCCTTCTATAGGACACTGAAGAGACATTAATTAGCTCATCGATTTACTCTTCACGTTACACGTTTGCGCGTTAATACCACGCTGTCCGTAGCAAATTACATAATCGATTGCCCATCAAACATTTTGACGAAGTTTAGGCGAAGTACTTTACATCTCTCAATCAATGAATGAGATTGGTGGCAAGTGTAGCAGCAGCAACAACACTAACAACAACAATAATGGCAGAGGTAACAATCACCATAACTGTAATTCACAGTCACTGTTAGTAATAGATTCATGTACATTTGTCAATGACACATGCTCACTTTTTACAGCAGAATCAAACTTACCTGGCAAAACATATCTTGTTGTGGCAGCAAACACAGTCGTACTTTTCAAACATTGCACTTTTTACAATATTATTGATTGCAGCAACAGTGATATAATTACTACCACTAATCATACTACTAATTAAAATAATGAGCCAAGTATGTAGAATGAGGCATGAAACGAATATATTAAGTGTGTATCTGCGTAGAGCAGCTACTATTTTTGTGAGGACTGCTCCTACATGACTCTACCAGCCGCGTCTGTGTATAACAATAAATTTAATGACTAATACAACAGTAATAACAAGTCTACAAATAGTAGTGTCATCAATGAACTAACTGCAGAAGAAAGTAATAATGTAAATCATTCTAATAACACTACCATCTCAAAATAACATCCATCCTTTGTGCTATCGTCACTAATGCAATTGCCTGAAATAAACATTAGTAACGGGTAAATACACATAACGTGCGACAATACGGATGCAAATACGCACAAATAGTCTATACAAATACCCATTAACACGTTACGTATTCGAGCACCGCCTTCCACAAGTTTAGCATCTACGCAATCAAGGCAACTGTAACTACGATTGAACAATATGCAATGTGTGTAATATGCTCTGCATAGCCATGCGATAACCATGACACACACTATTTGTCCACACATGCATATTTTACTATCACTTATGTAAAGTCACACAGATCACAAGTTAATTAATGTGGAGTGTAATGTCAACATTCCAGCAATTCACTGCCCGCTCATTTTGCCTGTCATTTTATCAACTTCAAGGTACATCTCACACTGTCAGTCACGCTGAAATAACTTACATGCGATGGATCAATCTAATATGTTTGTCAATAATAATAATGCGAATGATAATAATAATAATAATAATAATAATAGTAGTATTCGCAAATCAGCTTATTCACCACAAAAAGATTATCAAGAAGTGTAGCACTGTTAACAATAACTAACGAACTAGTATACGACAACATGATTGTCATCTGCACATGAACGCAAGCAGCGTTAATTGCTCTATGCCGCTGCCGTGCTAGACCGTTTACATCACATGAACATGGTAAACAATGATGCTCAGCTTTCTAGTCACAATGCCTAAAAATAGCATTCAGTAACACGCTTGACATCGTTTCATTGATAACTGTTGCTTGTGTGTAAACCAATAAAATGAGAGGTGTTGATGCGCAATGGTCAGGTCATTGCCTCAGCTCGTGTAAGTGAGTGTTTCGTCTGAAGTTCAGGTGCATGAAATGAACCGATGAATAATAATACTAGTATTGCTCATCAGCTGAGTAATGATAATAATTATAATTACAGTTATAGTAATAGTACTTCTAGCGGTGGTGGTAAACGCAAAAGTAGAGGCAAAATGATCTTCAACCCATAAAATTTAATGTAATCTGCATCTACTGCTACTTGTGCTGTTACTACTACTCAAGCAACATCTGTACCAGAAGGAGAAGAAGACGAAGAAGAACGTCACTCGTCAAGTGAGCTGCTGTCATAGGTTACCAAAGGTGTACTCGATGTACGATTTCACTTGGCTCAGTGTCAATTGTACGACTACACCTCTGGTGAGTTGTAGAATGTGTTGAATGCAAGTCTGCTCAGCCCCTCTGACCGAGGCTGGCATCACCGAAATGGATGCTAGTTACAGCTACACGCACAGCTTCACTAAAATGAGGCAATAAACTGTGAGTGTACCTTGTAAGAATTGCTTGAGATAAAACTACGCACATCACAGTTACAACTTCTGCTCAAGTTATGTGCATTACTGCAACTGTAGCAAACGTAAATTTGCAAACATTATGATTAGTGCATTTATAACATGATTACCACAAATAAAAAGATGACGTTGATGTTAACGAAAAAGAAGACAGCAGCAGCTACACAAAATGTCAATTTTTACCAATGCGGTGTAAATAATGATAATGAATATGGCTCATACATGTCAAATCGTTTATTAACAGTTTTACCTCATAACTTGTATACCTCACCTTATTCCACCATCGTCTACAACAGTAGTGGAGTGTCTGTGACATTGCGTAATGGTGTAAATGACCTGATTGTTATTCCTGCTTTACACGCCAAAAACATGTCAAGTGCAATCATGAATTAATACGTTACACAAAATGAAACTAATTATAATTATAATTATCAGATAGAAAGTAACAAGTTAGGTATGAATGATTAAATAAATTCAACACCATGTTTAGCCAAAGTACATCTTCGCGGAAGCTACTTGGCATTCCCATAGTGCATCATGGCATGTCATGCGATGAAATAGTATGAATACAATACTTCAAGTATATCACATGATATTAATCATATCTTTCATGGTGTAATTTGTACCACAAATAATGCCTCTCACTCTGCCATGTCACGAGAGAGCAGTGGTGGGGCTGTACTACAGGTGCATCGATTACCGTTAACATTGCAATAACACACCTCGTTCACAGAACAAGACGAAAGATGCTCTTGGGTCAATGATGGCAATGGTGTTGATACATGATGCAATACCGCGTATCAGATTATCTTCACCAACAATATTACGTTACACATTACAGTGCGCTTGACAAGCAATTTGGTGCAAGAAGTGTACATTCGTAGTCAGCTGCTAATTAAAAATTATATGCCTTATGCTATTCGCATTTCACATGATGCCAACAATGCATAAAATACTGTTTCATGCAATGCCACGCAACTAGTTTAGAAAATTAGTAATCTACATTAGTCTTCTCTGCCTCTACAATCTCACAGTGCCCCTGTAGTGCTAGGCTAATAGTTACAATATCCACCACCACCACAACAACAATATCAAGACAGTAGAAATAATTATTGTTGCACCGGTATAACTCATGTATCTACCGCACATGATCATTACAGTGCTAACGAAAACGCAACAAGAACAACAGCAGCAACATAAACAGTAAACATGCAAAGTATTGTTATTCCTGCAGGCAAGACATCATCTTTACCCTACTTCTTATTCACATCTTCATCACTCATAATTTAGATGGCTCAACATTAATTTGATTTACCCGCTTCAACTGCCGATTACACTAATAATGACTACAATAATAATAATAAGAAGAATACAGACGTCAAACCACTATTGCCAGCATTTACCTCTTTTTAGCAATTATTGCAGTACGACCATAAAACTGACATGAACACTAACAACAAGAAGAAGAAAAACAATCAAAACACAAAAACGGCAAATCATTTGAGTAAGAAACGCAAACGTAGAGCGTGATAACGGCACATCATGTAGCAGCTTCATTGATGTCGATTATGCCATATTAATGACACGCATCAGTAAATTTTGATATAAATGAAAGGTATACTATTACGTAAAGCTCAATAGCATATTCACAAAAACGTTGACACTGACTTTAGTAGTAAGAACAACCACAGTAGAGTGAGCATGATGCATTTGTCCTCCTCTTTTTCTTCATCATCGATGTAATTATTACTGTTACAGTTCAGTGCACTTTCACCAATACTGACCAATGCGACACACTTCACGATTGGTGTGCAGTTTATCATTCGT
Organism: Blastocrithidia nonstop; assembly: GCA_028554745.1. Lineage (NCBI taxonomy): Eukaryota > Euglenozoa > Kinetoplastea > Trypanosomatida > Trypanosomatidae > Blastocrithidia > Blastocrithidia nonstop. The sequence continues at coordinate 131,545 of JAQOTN010000015.1, read as the reverse complement.
AACATGATCACCAATGGACTTGACAACGATACTACCACAAGTGATAACGAAGATACTGATTTACACAACGATGAAAATGTTTTAGTAAACACACATTTGCGGTCTCAAGTACATGATGATGCTTGTAAATTGCAAAAACAGTTATAGTCATAGTTATTATAGTAATACAATAATTAGTAAACCTAACAAGTGAATTATGCGCTTCGCGATAATTGCAGTATTCAGCAGCCAGTTCACATGTTACACATTGTCCCAGGTGAGACGTGTTGCCTTGATGAGATTAATTCACGTTATGTCATTTCACACTACCGCTTTACCTTATACATGGCAAATGAACTGTACACCGATGTCGTAGATGCCAGTCAGTTGTAATGAATGCAGAACACGTAATCTTCACATGGTGCACGAAAGAACATTATTTCAAGTTCCAATTATTCGCCTAAAAGGCAGAAAACACTAACCATGCCCAATGTCAAGGTGACAAATCGTCAGCATGACAAAACATAACACGCCAATTATAAACACAAACCAAAACACAAAGCATATCAATTTTTGGGTGATTACTATGGAACAGATCTGACATAGTTTGGTTCATCAAGTGCTTCTTCTTCTTCTTCTTCCGTAGCAACAACAAGTGCAGCTAGTTCTTCATTGTAATCATCTGTGTCATTGTCCGATTAATAGGTAGACACATTACACCAAGTAGATACTAATTTCACCTCCACTACAACTGCAAAGACTACTACTACTACATCCAATGCAAATAAAACTAGTCAATCTAATAATTATTATACTACCATAGAAAGTAGTAGTAGTAGTAGTAGTAGTAGTAAAAATAATACCACCACGGCAAGTAACACCACAATTCCTGCTATGAATACAAACGCAAATGACATTTAACACTCTCATGTGATGACCATGAAGCTGGCCTCTACACCATCGTCTTCCTTACCATCTGCGTCATCAATGTTGCTACAGTTACTTTCGTTTACTTCGTCTTTACAGACAGTTCAGCTTACACTGAAAAATCGCATTGACCACCCCTCGTGGTCAGCGTGTAATTTCCTACACTCTCCGTCTACAAGAGTTATTATTGAACCAGTTAACATGTGTTTATTGCGAAATGGTTGCACAATACCATTGTCTTTGCATGGTGTATTGAGTAGTAATAACAACAAGAACAGTGATGAAGATAATAACAATGAATATGAAGACGACGACGACGAAGAGGATGACAATAAATAAGAACGCAACAAGAGGAGAAACAAAAACACAATTCACCTGAAAGCTATCAATGAAAGAAAATAATAATAATAATAATAATAAAATACATGCCGATATCATGAATAAGGAAGTTGTATTAGTTGTTGCTATGTCCCGTTGGGTGTAAATTGAAAAGTAAAGTGTGAGTTAGCAGGAGTAGCAATGTAGTCAAATGCACAACAGTGTCGTGCATAGACAAATTCACATGTGGTAGTATGTCATGGTGTGGGATAATAGGTGATATCCAAATAGCAGTACTATTAACAACAACAATAATAATAACATGTGTATGATATGGGCAACAATAAGGTAAACAAGGCTTATCTGAAAAGGTAAATGATGACGACATCAACATCAGCATCAGCATCCTCATTGCTATTATGGAACGAAAAGAGTAGTGGTAGGTTGTCTATCAAATCATTTCGAGAGCATGGCAACGATCAACACGTGCAACTGTCAGGTAATCAGTAAACTATTGATAATTTGATTGGTAGTGAAAACAATAGCAGCTACAATAGTAATGTACGCTCACATAAACAGTATGAACACATTTCTTCTGCATTTCTCATGTAGACGTCTTTAGGGTAAAATAATCTGGCAAGTGTTAGCATTGCCCCTCTCATTTACATCACCTTGTTGGGTAACGCGTCTTGTAATAAAGACAATGAAGACAGTAATAACAAAAACAATAACAATGATGATGATGATGGTGATGATAATAATGAAAACAAAGGCCAACTTGCACATGTGACTTTGCTTCACACAATCAAAAGAGTGCAATGTAAACCATAAAAGTTGTAATAATATTAGTAGCTGTAGTAACAGTAGAGTAAATGTGTAAGTGGAGTTGATGGTAATAATAAGTAAACTATCAACAAAGACGAAAACACATCGCAGTCTTACTCAACTCATTCGAATGTTTTATGAAGTAACATTTTGCGGTTGCAGGTCAATTAGCCTGTTCCGTATTATTACTGTTGCCCATCTCCTAAATTGAATTCGTCTGCTCTCACTAGTTCAAATAATCAATAATTATATGAATATCAAAGCTATTTTGCATTCTGTGCAGATGATAATTAGCACGTGTAAAAAATATAGTGATCTGTGTCTGTACCATGAAATATATTCGCATCAAGTGAAGAACAAAGCAACTGTACATTACAAGGTAAAAATACGACAAGCTACCATGTTGCTAACAATAACAATAAAGTAATCCATGACAAAAAGACAACAATGAAACGGGCTGCTGATGCACAAGAAACGATAGTAGCGATGTCACTACACCAATAGACATTTGTGGCAATACGCAATAACGTGCACAAGTTTATCATTCATCGTCAGAATGCCCATTCACCTTTCTACCTCACACTTTCTCAACCAATCTCACCCTTTGTTCGGTTTATCAACTTTACCCCACATGCATTTACGGAGTTGTAGCCATACACGAAGCGAGATGTGTCTGCAATAGAGTTACTTGACATCAAGGTCAAGGCGTTTGCACTACACATGTTAGCACGCACTGATAATATTAATAACAATGATGAATAGATTGAAAAAAACATTTCGTCATAAATGAATAATACCAATACACCGCTTACATCAACTGTGGCATTGGACTTGATGTAAAACGAGTGTCAGGTGACATCGCATAATCTTCATGTATACACCGCACGACGAGGTGTAACACGGTATATTGTATTGTCACTGAGCAACACACCAAATAATATTAATAGACTTTACCCACTGCAGTCAACGTAGGAAAAGAAGAGTAGTGAGATCATCAACAACGATAACAAAGACAATAACAACAAAAAGAACACACATACAGTTTATTCTACTCATCATCATCATGTTGGCACTCATGAAAGTTTTAGTAGCAATCGAACGTAGAGTAACGGCCCGCATACAACTACAAGTAGCTTTGCAAGCACCAACAGTAACCTTTCTCTCAACGAAAGCAAAACTGGTGGTTATGATAATGAAAATAACATTGATAAAAATAAGAAAAATAGCACAACGCATCGTGCAAATAGTTTGTTGTCAATGGTGAAGACAGTCAAGTGTGTAATGCATGTTTGCAAGATGTAATTGATTGTGTGTGAATCTAATTCACATAATGTGCCTATGCATGTCATGATTGGTGGAGTACATGTTTGGTCTGTGATGAGCGATACGCTATCCGTTCAGTGCACCTTCACACGAGTAAGTTTGTCAAGTAGCTGATAAGACAACTACACCACACTCCTGTAGCCTGTAGAGATAAATTTTGCGTTGCGTGATTTGTCATCTAGCACAAATTACATCAATTGCGATTCCGTGAAGTGTAACTGCACTCCGGTGCAAGTTGTGCTAACAGATATTTTCCTTTATCAGATGCAACAATTAATGTAACTTGCGCAAGCAGCCATGTTAGTTGATGCTAATAAAAAAAATAATACTTATAAAGATGGTGCTAGGTAGGCTTTGTAGTATGTACGTGATTTACAATCCACACCGCATAACATGTATACAACATCCTCTTGTACTTAACATGCGTCTCTCAATGATAATTATTATAGTGGTGGTACTAATCAAGGCAAATAAATACACGTATAAAATCTTGTCATGCAATTTTCAGAAATGTAGTTTAGCTGAGACCGACACATACGTCCACCACATGATGTGGTTTTTGGTGCATCTATTCTAACATTCCTGGTGCCATCATTGCACCACGCCGTCGTTTCACTTCCTATCATTCACCTATCTTCGTTAACGTGCAATTCACCACGTTAACTGCTTGAAACACTACATCAGGTGTTGTTGATTTAGTTTGTCAAGCAACTACCACGTACCGTCACGAGCGTGGGATTTTTCCCACGTCAAGGTTCACTGCTAGAAACGCTGCGGACGAAGTTATTCTCCTACTTTTTTGATTCATCTCACTCATCAAAGGAGTGTCCAGATGTAAAATTACTGTAATCGCGTGATAACGAAACCTAAATTGAAATTTAAAACAATTTAACAAATGTGTTATTTTTTTTTGTGATAAGTTTATATATGCTTTTATATACATATCGATATACTAAATATTATTGACAATATTCTACAATCTACAACTTGCCATGAAAATGTGAAAAAGTTTTATTTCAAAACAAATTTATGTGTTAAGCACTTTCTTTTCGCCATCGACAAACAAAAATTGTGATCTTTAATGGTTTTGTTTTCGGCTTCGTTTGTGTCCGAGGCGCTTCTCCTTCGGGCGCCTGCTCCCCCTCCGCTCGCCCGCGCAAGCGCGCCGAGGTGGGCGGGCGCAAAGAGCGGCGGAAGCATGGGCGGAACAAAGCAAACAAAACAAGAAAAGCAAACGAAGGCGTAAGAGGGAGAAAAGAAAGAGCGAGCACAAAACCAACCCACAGCATTCACAAAACCGTTTTAATTATTATTTACCGAAGCAATTTTTCAATGTGTTTCGTTTACTGCCTGAATTAGTGTTGGTAATAGTGAAAACAATTATTTGATTAAAATTAAAAATAAAAATCCTGAAATACTAAGAACAATACAAATTTTGTCACTTTAAAAATACTAAATAAGGATTTGAGTAAAAAATTAAACAATATTTAATTAGTATCAAAGAAATATAATCGTATATTAAATTAACTGCATTCAACGATGAAATAAATAAATAAATAAATAAAGATAGAAAACATTTAACGTTTTTTATAAACATCCAATATAGAATTGATAAGTTTCATAAGTGTGTTTTACTTCATAATATTAATAGTTGACAGTGCTTCTTTCAAGTTATATGCGTCCCATGGAAAGTGTTCTGTAATGCCAAGTGTCATCACATTTGTAGCGCGCTGTACGTCATTGATCAAGCGTGTCACATCACCAAGTCGCATTCTACCAACAGCAGTTCGTGCTTCTCAGTCAATTTTGCACTCAGATTCAGCAAAGAGCAAAGAACGAAACAGATGGTAGTCATCCACGTCGAGGTCTCAGTGTATGGCAAGGTGTTCAATCTTCTCATGTGCAATTCAGTCAAGCACTGAATTGATTGCTCTTAGACAGCTCATCTGGGCCAGCAACACGAAGGTGCAATCGGTCAATGACTTCACGTTTTTCTCTATGGTAAGTCGTTATTCGATCAGACCTGCAAACATGACAATTCGATGGCTTTACAGGTACTTTGATCTTTGCCGCAAATTAGCCATCCCCTTCACCGAGCAAATGACAAAGCACCATGGCATGTGCGTTGGAATAATCACCAGGTGCCATCACATCAGGATGGGCATCAACTCAACAACACGAATATTTTGTTCTTTATACTTGGCATTCAGTCAAGCAAAGGGTGCTTGATCGGCAAGACAGTCACCATCAAACGCCACCACTTTGTTCGGCTTTTCTCGATTGAGCAGCTCTTGCACATCGTCATTAAGTTGAAGCAGCTCTTGTCGATAAACGATGTTTTCGATGTGATTCTGGGGTGTCAAGAAAAGTAATCACGTACCTTGATCTCAAATAACTTCAACACTCGACTGCGGTGCAAGTCATTCTGTCATGCGTGCACCACACGAATACATCTTGTTGTCACCACCCTGCCACAACGGGAAAGTAATTAGTATTGTTTTTGTTGTCATGCGTATGCACAAATATTATAGAGACGATAAAATATGAAATCGACGATATTATTTTGACTGATTTTTTACCGGTAATCAAGAAATTAGTAGATCAAATCGTCTACGAATTTTTTGTAAAATTTTACAAACCAAAAGGATAAAAAACACATAATGAAAGAAAAGAGTAACGAAAAGGGTTATAGTAAACAAGTTTTTTGTTGCAAAGTACAAATATATTACGACATGATATTTTATTTTTTAAAAAAAGAAGCAAACTATATTTGTTACGGTCATCAATAACAATAGCCAAAAGGTTAAAAAAATTTTTAAAGATGGCATCAGCTTTGTATTTTTTTTTGCAGCAATTATGTTTTTCAGAAGAAAAAAAATTGTTATAAATAAATATTATATTATTCCCGTTTTTTAATGCCATTCAAGTTGTTCCGGTGTAATGGGTTTAGTCAATGGAATAACGCTGCTGACTTTCCGTGTGGCATTACGTGGCAGCGCCTTTCGCATATCAAGTGCATCTTCATCTGATTTGAACGGACTACGTGGGCCCTCGCCGCGGTAATAGCTTAGCACTCGGCGATATACAATATATCCTAATTTGAAGTACATGTCTTGTGCTACCTGGTTGCTTTTCCGTACAAACAAGTCCACAAAATAGGCTTGATGAATTGAGGTTGAAGTGGCCTCAATCTCATGCATGAGTTGCTCACCTAATCCGAGACGACGAAATACTGGTGCTACCGTGACGGCAGAGATGTGTCCGTGATAGTCCTACCCATCGCCCTCTGCCTTACCTAGCGTGTAGCCCATCGGTAGGTTTGTGGTTGGGTGAATACAAATACGTTGATATTACGGCCAGTGTGTTCGATATTAGCCATAAAATGGTGTCTCATAGGTTTGTGTAAGCTGATCTAAGTTGACAAAGTTGAATGAAAGGGTGTCCATGAGACGCATCTCACGATAGCACGCCATGATAAATTAAAGAGGATAAATAAAATTCTAAATTTATAATATTATTTATTTACACACAGTTGATTTGAAAAAATCAACCGTAAAAAGATATAGTTTACTGCAATATGTTTGTTGTTAAAAATTGCACAAAGTGAAAGCAAAGAAAACAAAAATGTATCTGTACAAACTGCATCAAATAATGAAAATTAACATCGTACACAATACCTTATACCACCATGTTTACTAAAAAAGAAAGAGATAAAGCAAAACATATAGTTTATATTAGTTTCTATAACATTATTAATCAATGTAAACCAACGCTCACACAATGTTGGCAGAAAATACTCGTTGGGTATAAAATAGCAAGTATGTATGCAAAAAAAAAAGATATAAAATTTTTGGTGGTGCTTCAATTTAGGTAATCTATATTTTTTTTACTGTTATTGTTGTGTGTTTTTTTATTGTACGTTCGCTTACAATATCACATTCATCAGTCATGCAATAGATGCACCTAATGACCATGTCACTGCACGATCGTCAATAGTGTGATGCACGTATAATTTTCGAGAACTTGGCAAACCTAGACCATGATGCAAAAACGCGTACAAGTAGGACAAGTCCATGCAATTAGTTTCGACATTTACCTTGGCATATTGCGGTTTAGTGCTATGGCATACATCATGGGCTACTTGTTCAAACGTTTGCACTGTGATTTCATTCTTGTCGGGTGCAAGCTAGTAAATCATATCATAAAAGTACGAAAATACATACACCGCCTGATGTGAAAGGGCTAAACTGGGCTGTGGTATTGCCCGTGCTCCACAGGAAACATAAGGACAGTGCTACTCCACGTGCAATACATGTGTATCAAAGAGTTTCACACACTCGCGAAAACTTTGCTAACCGTCATTAGAAAGTGTAATAACGTCATTGACCTTCACAGGAAAAGAGTGCGGCAGACATGCAAAGTTGTTTGTACTAGCGTTAAATGACTTATAAAGTGTTTTGCGTGCCTCATTGAGACCTAGACCGAGATAACTATGCTGATATAGTGTCAAGCGTTGTTGGCCTCATTGTAGCTGGCTAGTATAACTGACAGGAAGTCAACTACCCACATCTTCTTCACGGACGGCAAACACAATCTGTGTTGAGCCACCACCCATATCCACGGTAACGACGGTCTTATCTACAATAATAGGCACATCTAAATTGGATGTATAGCGTCGTGCATGTGAAGTGGTCGGATAACTTCCAGGCAGACGATGAAGCAAATAGTTAACCGTCAGTCAGCCATAGACGCCTTCTTCTCTGCCGGAGATAATACTTGAGCCACGGTTAAATAGCGAGGTAGAGGTGAGTAGCGTTTCCGCTTTATCAAGCAGCTGCTCCTGCTCTGTAGTGGGCAACAGACGCAAACCGGCGGTAGCCTTGAGAGTGATAGAGGTGCAACGCCGATATCGCCCTGGAATCTGATCGAGTGCAAACTTGGTCAATTGAGCTAACGAGTTAGAGGCACCGTTGAGGTTTTTGTTATAACTTGATAGGCCAGGTTGAACACGTTTGACGTATTCATTGCGTAAGCGAAGTTCTTGGCCGTGTCTACGCTCAAAGCGGTACACATACACCCGTGTGCCTGTGCTACCGGCGTCTAGAACAACATCAAAGACAGGTGCAAATACACTACTGCAGCGGTTGCTCTTGTCTTTGTAATGATCGCTATTGTACACTAAGTCTGAAAAAGTGAACATCAACAGTGCAATAACAATGAGTACAAAAACAATGATGGCGTGCGCCGAACGTATTTGTCGGCCATCACGCCACTTACGTCATCATGACATTGATAGTAGCATTATTATTACTATTACAATTCAATATTTGATATGATGTAAAATATAAAATTAATATTTAATTATTTCTGAGTTTAAATTATAATGACAACTAAAGAGTTACAAATAAATAATAATAATAGTATTATAAATCTGTATGTAGGTGCGTACTTTTCGTATATTTATCTTTAACTGATTAAAAGATAAATTTTTTTAAAAATAATTACTATTTACGTGTGCAACCTTCTGGTTCGGTACACAAAAAACACGCAAGTAATAAAGTGAAATTAACTTATTTAAACTGAAATAAAATAAATTTAAATTATAAGTTAAACTAACTAAAAGATATATATACATACATAATAAGATACATAAATATATTGAGATCAAGTACAGCACATCAGCAAAACAAAGCAAATAAAATTTGACAAATTATGCATAGTTACACAGACTCCCAATGTATTATTTTTATTAACTTTTCAACTTATCATGACAAAAAATGAGTGCATACAATGTGAATGGTAGAAAATATCACAAAAAATAATTGAGTATGTATTAGTTTAGTTAGCAATCACGGAACACATCCATGAAGTATAAGTATCACACAGTAAATGATAAATAGTACAACAAAAATTGTTTGCAGCAAGCAAGAAAAAAAAATTACACATATGTAACAAAGCACACTTACACAGAAAAATACATCTAGAAGAATAAATGTATGAAAATGTGAAAAAGTTTGCAAAAAAAAAAATCAGAAATGTAAAATCATATTTACTTTTACTAATAACTGAGGTTATCTTTTTTTAAATTTTTACGCCTATTGGTTTTAGTAGTATTATCATTACATCAAAAAAACTGTTGTTTTATATATGTTTATTTGTCTGTTCATCTTTTTATTTTTTATTTATTACATTTTTTTTTAAAATGTTGTTTAATGTGATTATTATTTTACATCTTTTTCAGCTCAGCCGCCATCATTTTTTCTTCTTCTCGTTTTCTTAGGTATGCCTCTTTGCTCGTGCGCTCACGATTATGAATAAGGCTCAAGTAGAAGTTTTTGATGAACTAAAGTGCATCGTCAGGGTCATCGGTAAAGCACAACGCATCAATCTCGTTTTGCGAGACCACGCCGTAGTCTGCCAGTGCCTGCCAGTTAACTACGTTTTTCCAGAATTCAGCTCCTAATAAGATTACCGGTAAATCGGGTATCTTGCGCGTTTGCTTAAGTGTGAGCAATTCAAACAACTCATCTAACGTGCCAAATCCACCAGGCGCTACGACGATGGCACGACACGAGTACAGCATTCAAAACTTTCGTGTAAAAAAATAATGAAACTCAAATGCTAGGTCATCGGAGACGTAAGCGTTGAGGCCTTTTTCGAACGGCAATGAAATGCCCATGCCTATTGTCTTTGCTCCATTTACACTAGATGCACCTTTGTTAGCCGCCTACATAAACCCAGGCCCACCTCCTGTGGTGACTACCAGATCATGGCAGTTGTCTTTGTATGTCTGCACCGATTCATGGTAATCGTGCGCGCTCAAACGAAAGTAATCTGGCATAAACTGAAATGATTTGTGTATTAGCTCTTGTTCGTCGCGTGCAAATTATGACACTTTCTTTGCTAGTGTTTGAGCGACGTCTACTCATGGACACATTCACTACGTCTTCTTCAATCGTGCAATCTCATCACGTATTTGCATCTACCGTTTGTTTTATTATTGCTGTTACAATTAATACTCTTCTTGCCTCTTGATTTTATCATAATCATTTGTACCATTTTCCAATTGATGATTGATTTGAATACTACTATCACTCCTATTCTGTAAGCTGTGAAGTGATTGTGTCAAGCGAGCAAAAGTAGAGTCGAATTGTTGTCGATTCATTGACCGCGCACTACCGAAGAATAAAACTGTAGATCGAATATAATTACGTCGTAATCGCTGCTTGGGCTATTCGAACTCACACATCACTCGAATAAGTCTGCCGTCGTAGGAGCCTAGAAAGGACTAATTTCTGTATGATTTTATCGGCACTTTCAGCTATGTTATTTGCATGTCTTCATCTTTTTGTACATAAGGTGCATCCTCGCCATTCATTACGATTGGCCCATTCGTACACTTGATGTTATAAAATGAAGCAGGCATTATTACAAAATGGAACTGACAATAAACAATTTAAATTATATTCAGATATTATATCAATATAATTTTTACAGGCAATAGTTGTGTAATGTCAAAAATTAATTAAAAAATTGTCTATTTAATAAATTTCACGTTTAGTAACAATTTAATTTATTTTTTTTTAATAATTATTTTATAGTTTGTATACTTAGTTTAAGTTAGCTACGAAAATATAATAAAAATTAATTCAAAAAAAAAATACTATGAAGTTGAACAGAACAAAAATTAACACTATACAAAATAATATAATAATTATTATGCTACTTCTCTGAAAAAAACAATGTACGATCAACAGTTATGTAAACTCACACTTTTATGACAAAAAAGCAGTTTGCTTTTTTGTTGTGTATATTATCGAAATTTAATATAACGTGTATTGTAACACGAGTTTACAAATTACCATATACTTGATAACAATAACGATATTAGTTGAATAAAAACAACTCTCATTCTTAACAAATAAAAAAAAATAGATAGATGATGGTATTATCAACACTAAATATTTTATAGGCATAATTTTTTACTCTTTTACGTTAGCACATATTAAATTAAAGTATAGTAAAAATATCAACTTTATTAGTCGGCGACTAATGTTGAGTTAGTTATACTATTTACTAGCAAATTTATATTTTAACATTTGAATAGATAATTTGTTTTTAAAAAAGGAATAATTGTTTTTTGTTTGCTATAATACATTTTTTTTATGTAAAACACGTTAATATTTAAAAACTTGATCTTCTTTGTATCCTAATTCACTGAGCAAACCTAGCATAGGTCCTTGCTGAGGTGGTTTGCCGCTCTCGAATACTTTGTCACCGCTTATCGTCTTCAGCATCGGCGGAGGTCCACAAATGAGAATTTTGGTGTGCTTTTCATTCGGTTTTGGCATAAAAGTTTCTAACATTGCTTTGTTAATATAGCCAATACCACCGAGCCATCGACGAGGCACCTAGAGCAGTGTTAAGTACATATTGAAATTGTTAAATATTTTCTGAAACTATGTTAACTCATTCGCGAGCAAAATATCGCGACGCTGATTATTTGCGTAAATGAGTGAAATCTTAGTCTTGTCTTTCGGATTGTTTAAGATGCTACAGATAACCTGATACATGGGTGCAATTCCAGTTCCACCGGCTATCATTCCAACATGTGATCACATGTTTGGCTTGTATGCAAACTTTTCAAACGGACCTTTTACTAGCACCTCTTCGCCAGGTTGCATGTTGAATAAGTGCGTGCCCATCTTACCCTTGTGATATTTTTTCACTAACAACTCAAAGTGTCCTTTTGTGCCATTGATTGTAATGGGTGTGTACGGTCGAACCACATCATTTCCTTCTATATCGGTAAATTTGAGAATTACACACGAGGCTACTGGCATGTTAAACTCATCATTAGCGTTGTCAAGTGCAAAATAAAAGCGACGCGTGTCATGAGACTAGTAACGTGACGAAATTAATTTGTATGACCTAAACTAATCCGGTGAAAATGACAGTGGTGCATTCTTCTTGGTGGCGCACTATGCTGAGGTATGCGATAGCAGAGAGATCATTCACGCTGCAACACCTCCGAGCAGAGGTGCTAACATGTGACTAGGAGAAAGAAGCACCATCTTATTCAGAGTAGAAGTGAGCGTGTAGGCTTTTTGCGTAAATATATACAGTATTTAAAAAATAAATAAGATAATTTTCTTTTATTTGACCTGTAGAAAAGCCTTTCGTAAAAAAAACAAATTAAAGTTTACACAGTCAAAAAATAATAATGATAATTTATTGCTTATTCCTCAAAGAAATTTGTTACGTAGATAAATATTCTCTGTTGATGAACTTCTACTGATAATGGTTTAACTCACCTTGATATAATACTTAAAATGTGAGCTTATGTTTAGAATTTAAAAAAAAAAGATTGTTGTCAATTGAAGGTGGGAAAAATAATTTTTGACAAAATAAAAGTACACATTTTGTAATACATTCGGCTTTAACAAAATAAGGCAATGCATTTGCATAGCGAAGTAGCGAAATCAATAAACAAAACTGCGATTGTGCAAAAAGTACGGTACAATTCTGACATTAAGCATCATAGATTGTATATTCAGACTTAAAATTATAACAATAGATTAGTTCATCTTTGTGATGTGTGAGTATAGTAAAAAATAAATTGTGAAATAAAAGGAGCAAAGGAAACAAACACAAAAAAAAACATACAAGGACAATAGTTGTTAACAAATACATTAAAGTTGACAAAAAAAATTACCAAAAAAAAATGAAAAATATAAAAATGGTTGCTTAATTGTGTGCCAACATTGTTTCTATCACCTCAGAAGCGATGCTTTGCAACAGAAAGAAAAAACACTCACACATATACTTATACATGTATCCATTGCGCTGCAGTTGTTTCTCAATTTATGCATACACTGTGCAACCAAATAAATTTACTAATGGCAGTAGCACAGTGTAAAGTTGTAACCTAAAAGAGAAAACAAGATAACACAATTATTATTTAATGTATGAAATGTCAATAACATAATCAGTTTTACATACAAACAAGTTGTAATTGTGTTACTCATATAATAAGCACTTATATGAAAAAATAAGAAGAAAAAAGGTAGTAATACAAAGAAAAAACTTTTACGTAGTACAATGAAATCAGAGACAGATACTATTTTAACTACTTCATTGTACTAAATGAACACCACTATTAACAGCATTTAAGATAATTTTGCAATCACATAAACATGTTTACAAATAAAATAAAGGCTGTAATTTTTTTAAAAAATTGACGAATTGTATAATATTTGCCATACCTGATCTTTAGTAAGTTATGCTTATAGTTGTCTTTGTGAGTTTTATATAATTACTGTCATTGTGTGATAAGAAAATTTATGTTTACATATATATTTATGTGAACATATAACATGTATACTGTAGTAGAAAAGAGTCATAGAGCAATATTGGAGCATTGAAAAAAATTATGCAGTAAAACATATTTACAAAACTTTAGTTGATCACTTGAAATAAATTTATATATATATAGTATACATTTTCAGCAAAAGAAAAAATATGCTCAACAAAATAAAGTAATTGTGACAAAAAATAGAAAAAGTGCGAGTGAATGAGTGTGTGTGTGTGTGTGTGTGTGTGTGTGTGTGTGTGTGTGTGTGTGAGAGAGAGAGAGAGAGAGAGAGAGAGAGAGAGAAAAAATATTTATGTGAGATATTAATATCACAATATAATGATTAGTACCTATAACAACAAAAATTAGATTAAAGAGGTAGTTATTGAAAACGTTTTCTTGCAAATATTCAAGCAATTGCATCATGTAAGCAAAAAAAAAGTAAAGTAATTTAGTGCTAATGAAGATGACACGTGCGAAGAAAAAAAAATTGTCAAAAAAGCCATCGAATAAACATAGCAATAGTAAATAATACTCACAATTCAAGATAACTTAAAAAGTATGTGTATTTTTTTAAAAAAATATGTAAAATTATAATTAATAACTTATTCAAAACCATAATAAATATATATATATTTTCTTTTATGTAAAAGTACATATATATGTGTGTATATATCATCTTGTTCGCACATCAATTGATTCAACAATATTACATGTGGAAAAAAACCTATTTCACTTCGATTGAAAAATAACAGTTAAGGCTCAAAGCTGTTGTGAAGGTGAGTATCGACAAAGAAAAACTTGTGAGAAAAAAAATATAGAATATTTTTTTGTAAAAGTGGGAAAAAATAGGTTATTACACCTGAGAAGAGTAAAGTTTCAGATATTAGTTTCAGTTAGCCTTAGTTAATAAGTTAATTAAAAATATATATATATATTATTTTTTTGTGTATAGGTAAGTTAGCCTTAGGTTTACTTAATGATTACTAATAAAGATTTCACATCACTCCAGCTCATACACGGTTCTACTAGAGCATTGAAGTATGTCTAGTGAAGTTGAAGTGCATCGACACTAGTGTCATCTAGTTTACTTATCATTCGCATAACATTATCTTTATCAATCAATTTATTATGAGCTCATCGCCCAACTATTTGTTGAAACAAGTGCACACGTGACTACCATGACACATGCCTCTTCTTGGACGTCACTGCACTACAGAACAACAACAGCTACAAAACCATAGTGGCTTGCATCAAAACAGAATAATGTCCTCTGTTTCGTTTCAGCAACGCGGCAAGTATTTCATCTTGTTCACTATCTGTAAAAGCTGTGTCATCGATTATTGTACTTTACTATAAATCAGATAAACGCACATCTGCACTTTTTTTCTCATTTTTTGCACTTGATATTATTGCTATATTATCATTATCTTGATTATCAATTTTTGCATCGAGAACTTATGTAGCATCATGTTCTTCTTTATTGGTATGTTCACCATCAGTACCATTCATGTTGCACTTGTCAAGAGATGTTGATGTTGAAGCAGAGTACAAACGCTAACGTGAAAACAATGCGCGTTGGCTATACGTGAGTAACGCTGAGGTCGCCTTCATGATGTGCAATGCCTGTAAGATTGGTTGGTCGTGATAGTTGAATGAACTAATGTAGCCCATTATCTTATCTTTTCATACCTACTTAACGTTTTTCATTCTGTTGTTGTTGTTGTTATTATTATTGCTTTTGTGACGCAACTATGATGTTGACTTCGCAAAAGTAGCACTCATAGCTGTGTTTGCTGCTGCTGTTGTAGATGATGTTGATGAATGTTGTAATAACTATTTTACATTTTATTTCGTATTAGGCTTTTCACTCGAATGCTGTTTCTCAATCTAAAATTGTTGCCTTTTCAGTGAGTAGACTTCTTCGTCTCGTTGACATAATGTGTGGTATAATGCAATCTCAACATCTTCACACACTTTTGATACCTAAAAGCATTGCCTGATGAAAGAGTTTGCGAAGCACTCTTTGTGACAAGCACCAGAGATAAATTTGTTAGCATCATTAGTTTTATTATTGACACTCACGTGTCTGCCGTCACTTTGCATACATGCTTTTTCATTTTGCTAGACCATCGAAGCATTATGACAAACTTCATTACGACTACTAATTTTATGCGTATTACATTCACTTTCTTTAAGTTCATCTTCAATTTTTGTCAGCTACGAATTAGGACGAATGGAATGTGCAAAGGACAATGATAACGATTACAACGTGTACTAGGCAGAAACCGATGGACGGTTCGGATCAGACATTTGAGTGAGGTAGTGCAGTACACGAAATCTGCATAGCAATACAATGCGTAGTAATTGCTAAAAAGTGAATTTTGCACTGGTAGCGTTGTTAATGATTTATGATTTGTGAAGTAACTCATTCATACTAGGCAATACTGTCTTTATGAACGTAACACCTTGTGTAAACTCACGTCGACTTACTAATTCGTGTAGGACAACGTTGCAGATGCCAATCGGAATGAGTTAAAAACACGGCTTGTACAATGATCCGGAGTAAAAATTATAGACAAGGCGCTTGTACTTTTCGGCTCGTCGTGTTCTTTTCAGCTTAGTCTCTTAATCTCTTGTTGTTGATGTTGCTATAGTATTACTACTGCTACTACTAACTTTAGTAGCCTCACTGTTGCTCTCAGTCTTGGCGTTACTATTAATATGGCTTTTACCATCCTCTTTATTTTTACTAGCACTATCGTCTTCATGGGCATTGTCGTCGTCATCACAGCTTTCACATTTGTCAAGCTTAGATGCAAAATTTGTTTTTATCGATGCCTACTCAATGCTTACATCACACTTTGCATTTTATATATGTGAATTATTAATTTTATCACTGCTACTGTTGTTGTTGTTGTTCTACTTCTTATTCTTCTTCCTTTGCTGCTGCTGCTGCTGCTACGTAGACTAACTGAATTTTTTACTTTGTATAGGCACAACAGAAGGTGGCAACAGCAGCGTTGTTTGCTCCGATTAGTTGTGATTGTGCAAGTAATCTATGAGCATCTATTCGTGATCGACATCGGCAAAGTTTTGCACAGAGGTAATCAAAATGGCCAAGTTGTAGAAGAGACGAGTGCAGTGAATGTACTACCGCCGCTCAACATCACAGCGTAGCCACTCAATAATCGCCGATAACAACTGAGCAGGTGATAGCGAGTTACACCGAAAGATCAGTGAGTTGAGTAAATGCGGAATACGCTACAGGTCACTACGATGAGAGGTGTCTGTGATGATAATTCGTAATCACCACGTTAAGGTGATAACTTTATACTTGAGTTACATATTTTAAAGACAGTGCAATACTTTGCGTTCGGTTAATATATTGGCAAATCGCTGAATTAATTGCAGGGCTACTTCGCGCATGTTGATCGTCATGACTGCTCCATGGCCTTGTTTAAAGTTTGCCATGGGCGTACGTTCTCCTTCACTGTTACCGTGTGAGTTAGAGACCTCACAGAACTGGATAAATGGTGTGATGGGTGTGTCTGGGGTGGTGCCCACAGGGCATGGTGAAATCAAAGCAGTACTTGCACTTGCATCGGTATTGTTATAAAACTTACCTTTCTTCTTATTATAATTGTTATTGCTACAATTGATATTGTTGTTAATGTGATTGCTAAAACTGTTTTTCTGATTATTATAGTTATTATCACTAACACTATTTTTATTATAAGTGTAATTATTATTTTGAGTATTAATATTTGACGGCATATACTACGTATAATTGTTTATCCCTTGGTTATTATAATTATTACTATTATTATTGTTACTGTTGTTGATTTGATATCCAACATAACTGTCAGCCATCGCATTCAGTGTGCAATTCGAGTTTACCATTCCAATAGGAGGAGGTGGAAGTGGAACAGAAGATGACGGCATAGAATATTAGTTAACACCTGTATTGTACAGATTAGCATTTTGATACTACTATTCTGCAAATGACATAATATTGCCTGTTTCGTTTGTATTGTAGCTATTTGCATTATTGGCATTATACTAATTGACGTTTTGTTATTGTTGTTCCTCATTGCTATCGGTAAATGGTATGTATGCGTATGGGTTATGTGAAAAGGAGGTGGAGCTTTTTGAGGTGCTGTTTCGGTCACTGAGTGGGGTCTGGTGCTACTCTGGGTAATACTGAACCTGTTATGGTTGTGGCTGTGGTGGGTAATATGGTGCATCATTGCCCTTTGGTCTCTCCGAAAGTTGAGCATCTGACTTAGATCGAAAGCATGCCATTTGCATCGTTGACACATCATTCGCACTGTGCGTATGACGAGTCTGCATCGGCGAAGACGCACCAAAACACGTAAACGACGACGATGATGGAGAGGACGCCTATGGCAAGGACGATAGTGAAACCTACGATAACGATAACCGTGTATACGGTGTTGTAGCTTGAGTGTTGTACATTGAATGTGTGTGAAGACTCGAATTATGAGACAAAGATGGGTGATATGTGTTGTGCGAAGAAGAAATAAGAAAATGTTGATGTTGATGTTGATGGTGATGGTGATGGTGATGGTGATGGTGATGGTGGTGAGAAGAAAGTTGAGGTGAATATTGCTGTTTATTGTTACTATTGTTGTTGTTGTTGCTGTTATTATTATTATTATTATTATTATTATTATTATTATTATTATTATTATTATTATTATTATTATTATTACTAAAGTTATAATCCTGTACTAGTCCATTTTCTACTGAATGTGACGATTAGTACGACGTAGGAGAAGAGAAAGACGTATTTGTAGCAATGTGGTTGTTCTTGTTGTGGTGGTGGTGGTGGTTCTTCACTCAACTAGAAGAATGAATTAATTATGACACCGTAGTCACCGCCGAATCTGGCTCACACAATTCATTGACAGCACCAAATGTTGTGTGTGAATTCACACGCGAGAGAAAGGTACCATGCTGGTGTACCTCGTTTCACTCATTCACGCTGTAGCTGCCATTGGTATTGCAATTACTCACACTGATGCTATTGCCTGCACGTGACGAAGTCGACTGGTGCCTGGGTGGCACATTAAACGTGTGGGTTTCTCCTTCACTAATGTGTTGCTCATCAGTTGGGGTTAGCTTGATTTACAGCAGCGGTGATGATGCGGAGCATTTGCTCCTGCTACCTACCTCAGATAACTATTTACACGATGGTAGTTCACTAGAGGAGTAGGATGGCGATATTACTTTGTTTACGTTACACGATTTACCTGTTTGTTCATTTGTACTTTGCATCGGCACACCTTCACGGCCTTCGTGCGTGCATTTCTACTACTTTTACTGCTGCTACTGCTACTACTATACCTTTTGTGGATTCTTTTATTGCATCTATTATTACTATGCTTTTGGTTTGTACTTTCAAGGTGCTTCAGCAGTCAACCTTTGCACTTACTACTCAATACTCTATTATGTAAATCATTGGTGCTTCTTGTTCAAATCACTCAAGTTCATCATGAAGAAACGCACTCGTGAGCGAGGGTGTGTGTTGCAGATGATGTGTGCTATTGCAACAAAATGTTTTAGTATTTATGGCTGTCGCGT
Source organism: Blastocrithidia nonstop (assembly GCA_028554745.1). Taxonomy (NCBI): domain Eukaryota; phylum Euglenozoa; class Kinetoplastea; order Trypanosomatida; family Trypanosomatidae; genus Blastocrithidia; species Blastocrithidia nonstop. The sequence continues at coordinate 112,212 of JAQOTN010000015.1, read as the reverse complement.
GAATAGAGTAGGTCCTACCGTTTCGATGAGTTTAGCAAAGCCATCGAATAAATATTACTCATGTAATAATGGTTGTGATACCTCATATGTACCCACCAATCGTTACAACACATGTTAGATGACCTTGTCACTAATCAAGTTAATCTTATTTAGTTATCCAACAAATTTGATGTTGCCTATTAGTCGATCTTTTAGTCGTCACTATCGGTTTTCAATTTATTCTTGGTCCAACGCCTAGCCAGTGTTGCGGTCTACTCGGTCGTCATCATTTAGCTCAATTGGCTTCTTAAACTCTTCCTCACAGGCGCGAATGAGTTCTCGTTTAATACGCGTACTTAACAAATTGTTCGTATAATAATGTTGTTGTTGATGTTGTTGCTTCTGCTGATGATTATTATCATTATTTTGTTTCTAAGCGTACATGCCATGCTATAACTGTGAGATATCGCATATCGCGTGAATAAACTTTGCATAGAGCTCACTATACTTGGGTTATTTGATTGCTTTATCAAAGAACACATTGACAATATCGTGCAATTACACATCATCACTCTGACGCAGTGGCAGTTACCTCAGCTCAGCGAGCAGTTCATTGTACTTCGCATCGGTTACTCGACTAAGTATACTCATCACTTTGTGCCATGTATGTCGTGTAGGTTTGATGCGCACTTTACTTTTCAGTTCAGTGCTAAATATGCCGCGAGTCGTACCATACATGTCATACATACTTGCTAATGTAGAAATTTACAAATGACGAGGCACCTTAAGCATCGGGTACTTGTTGTATAACTTTACACACCACTTCAGTACACCACGAGGGGTGTGTGCGGCATCTTTGCGCGCAGACAGAAACATATCAATAGGGTAGAAGCCACTTGCTGTTGCCTCTTGTGTAAATTTGCTTGAGATAATCGCTATTTTGAATGTAAGCGGAGAATGAATGGTCTATGGAGAGTGTGGCATAGCAATCAGGTCTCTGCCCGATAACGGAGAGTTGGGAAGTGATGGTGGTAAAATGGGTTGAGGTGGCTACGGTATAGAATCCTTACTGTTGTTATTACTGCTGCTATTACTCTTTTCATTGACAATATTAAGATTACTCTAGTTGTTTGCATACGTACTAAATTTTTGTTTATTGCTTTCACTATTTGTGGTAGTAGCACTATTTACTCTATCTTATTTATCTCCCTTGTTCTGATCATTTGCAATTAATTTTTTATCTCACCCATTTGAATGTGCCGCTACCAGCGGTGCTGATAATGATGATAGCTGCTGAGATTAATTGTTACGTGGTGAATGCAAAGACGGAGAAGCTGGTGAGCTCAATGAGGTGGAAATTTATTGTGATTCAAAGCAGATAAAATGGAAAGGCGTGTTTGCCATGGGCATCATGACGTGTTATGATGAGTTTGTGAATATGGCATCGTACGTTGGTGGCTGAACGTGTGTTGGGTATCATGGTTATGCCGTAGCAGTGAGTGCAGACGATGTCTTTAACTTATTATTATTATAATTATTATTACTATTTTTATTATTAGTATCAGTAGTGTTAATGTTTACATTGCCTATGTTTTAGTTGACATGTGCAGTCAAGTCCTAATGTATTTGTGCGTTTGATGATGTCAATGGTTGCGGTGGTGATGGCGAAGATGATGAAGGAGAGAACGGAAAACACTTCTTAAACTTTGGTGGGTAAAATTACGATACTCTGTGCTGCTCTGCAAAATCACACCGAGATGGGAATACTCCAGTTTGTTGATTGTTGTGCACTGACATTTGCACTAAAAATAAACTAAATTAATTTATATATATATATATATATATATATATATATATATATATGTATATATAAATGTGGGGTTTTTTAAATAAAATACGTAAAAAGTAATTAATAGTTTATAAGGACGCACAGAAGTCAAATAACAACTATTCTCTAACTCTTACTTTACTTTTTTTTTTCAAGTTTGTGTTATTATTGTTAATATTGTTATTGACGATTGGTTTTAAAAAAAAATAAAATAATAGTGAGAAGATGAACCAATTATTTACTGAAAGAAAGTAATACGAAAAAAATCTAAATGAACAAATAAAACGACTACAGGAAGGTGATAGAGTAAATGATGTATTTGTAAATAGCAGATTGTGCTAATATGTTTGTGAGTAGTAGGTATTATAAAGGAAAAAGTAAATATTTATATTGGTTTATTTATTTGTTAAAGTAAAATAATTATTTATAAAAAATAAATGAGGATTAGCAAAAAAAGAACAAAGTAACGAGTGAGAAAGAAGTAACAAATGTTCACCAGCACTTCAAAATTTAGAAAATATGTTTGAAGATATGAACTATTAACGTTTTCAACTTTTATTTTACTAATATCTTTTGCTTTTGTAATTATGAATAACAATCTCTATGTAAAAAAGTTGTACTGTTAACGAGTAAAAAAAATATAAAAGAAAAATGGTAATGGTAATGTGTAGTTTATTTGTTTGTTGTTCAAATGTGATAGAGAAATCAATATGCTTTTTTCCTTATATGCTGTGACTTTTTTATTGCGTTTAGGCAATATTATAAATTATTAAAGAAAATTTTAATATAAAAAAAATTTAAGAAATATTTTCTACAAGAAAAATATTTATCGGAATGAAAGTTGATAGATGCTGTGATGACAATATAAAACACCGCTTACAGTGATATTTATAAAATTGTTTTTAGAAACAAAAAATAGTTTTTAACAAAAAAATCGTTTTAAGTAATATCAAGAGTGTAGTTGCTCCTACCTGAAAATGTAGCGTACTTTCAACTTTGAACTTGTAAAATTATTTTTGAAAAATTTTTTACAATAAATATCTTTTTAGTTAACTTGATCAGAAATGCTAAAAATGAAGGAAAGAAACAAACTAGCCAGGAAGCTATTTAATAGAAGAAAAACTGGGGAAAAAAAAGCACCTAGTCAATTGAAGCGAATATTAGGCTTAATTGAAGCAAAAACAAAAAAAAATTTTATAAAAAGGTTGATTAGTGTGTATGTTACACAACTATGCTTGAATACAATAAATACAATAAATAAATAATGTTGTAGGTAAAAATAATAAGGTAAAAAATTTAAAAGCATAATTACAGATGATATAAAATGTAAATGTACAACATAATATCATGCCAAACATTATAAAGTAAAGAGTGATAGTGTTATAAATATTTATATGTGTGTATATTCTAATTATAACATGTTATTTACATGAACGTTTTAGCACGGTTAAGTGCTGCATGAACTTCCTCAATGAGTGACGAGTATGGATTAGGTGTTACTTTGCTTTCTACGTCTTTCACAATTGTATTGTCATGCTCTTCTCTGGCTTTATCGACCATTTTTTGCACCGACTCCTCATTAGCCGTAAAGTTATCTCCTTGCAATGTGGTGTATGTAATTATTTGTTTACGCTGATCATTATATCATTGTGGACGTACATTATAAATGTTATTTTTAACTTATTTATTGCTGCCGTAATTATCAACATCAGTATAGGAAAACATGTTGGCTCGCTAGGCTTACTAATGAATACGCTGAAGCTGCTCATTAATGCTGCGTAGCTTGTGCAATCGCCTTTGTCGCTGACGAACAAGTGTCAAATATGAATTACCCAAGTCATGTGAAATTCGTGGTGATGTTTTGTTCGCAAGATTGTTACATGTCGACATGTTTGAGGATAATGTAACATCTACAGTTGACATGTGCTACGTACAAAGGCTGTCATCGTGTGATTACTATGAATGTACGTGTTTGTAATGTCGTGCTTATTGCATTTGAAGCAATTTCTAATCAATCTCAGACAGACGTGATTGCACCGCATTCGAATACACATATGGATTGGGTGTTTCTGCATTAGTTGAAACGTTTGCTTCGTCAAGTAACGTCTCTACGCGCTTTTGTTAATCATCACGTAAAACGTCACGTGAGCGAACCGCGTACTTTGGTTTACGCCTAAAACGTTATTGCAATAAAGCAGTCGAGTTGCTTCTTTGTGTTAACTCCTTTCGCTGCTTTGATCTACTCTCTTTTTAATTTATAAATGATTATGATAGTGTTGTATTGCTGTTTGTCGTTAGCTGTAGTGGCTATTATACATGTAAGTTACGCTACTAAATGTTCTATTTTTATTATGTGTGTTGCAATTCCTATTACTGTTATGACGAATTATTAACTTCTGCTTATACATTGATATCATCAATATTGGCTAAATTATCAAATTGCTGCGTTTCATACTAATCTTGTCTTGCTTACTTGTCATTGTTGTTTGTTATTTTCAAATTTTATTTATTTTTTCGCTATACACTTTGCTTTTGCTATGTGAAATTGTTTTGCTCATTCTATTAGTATGTTTACGATTAGCTTTACTAATTCTATTGTTGTTATTGCTAATATTGATATTACTCTTTATTGTGAAAGTCTGTTTGCATACTTTCGTTGATTGGCACATTTACACTACCACTGGTATTGAGACAAATGTTATAATGTCTGCCGTCTTAATCTACTGCCGTAATGAACGTTTAAATATCCGTTTGTAATCGTGCAATTTCATTCTCTAAGTCTATTGACTAGCTTGCACTCTTGTCACACTTTGCTGAATGTGTTCACTTTGCCTATTTGTTATGATTAACATAAGATGATGTTGCATTTTGCGTTATTTCTTGCACCTCTGATGGTGTTTAATATTATTTGTCATCTAATTTTTTTTGTTATTGATTAGTATTCTATGCCGAGTATTATTACAGAAAAGTCAAAAGTTATGCATTATGTATATTAGCAATATCATCTTTTGTCAATGTAAGCGTCAACATTGCTTCTGTTGATGTTGGCATGGTAGTAATATTAGATTTTGTTCTACTTACTAAAACCGTTAAAAAACTATTTTCTTTTCTGGAAAAAAAAAGCAGCTTTTCGCGGAAAACATTTAAAAAAAACAACAACAGGTAAACAACATAGCGATTAAATGGATAAATACATAGGGTTTTTTTTGTATATGTTTTTCTCTGACTACTTTGCAAGTTTATTTAAATATGTATAATATTCATAATATTTAATAGGAAAATAACTGATAATAATAAATGTTTTGTCAATGTTAATAATACTGTTGCTCTTACCTAAAATAGTTTTTTTTTAAAAATTAGATAATAATTAATAACTTTATAATAAACGCTAGCTTTATTTACTTGTATTTTTTTTATGGATTTGCAGTGTTGTCTGTTTCTGTCAAGTCGAGAAACGGTGATGCACCACTGTACCATGTAAACGAACCGCTTTGATCGGTTGCCATTTGCTGTAACTTGGCTGCACTGTCATGTGGCGTTGCAGAAAACTACACTTTCATTTTATGTTTATTCGATTGCCCACTGCCACTGTCCATCGCATCCATGGACGAGGTCAGCTACTGTGCCAAGTGATCCGCTGAAAACAATGAGGAAGAAGTACTATCGTTACTACTTGACTTACTCTGTTTGTTTGCATTCATGTCAGATGCATCTCCTTGAGTTGTTACATTAGTTTTATTGCTATCATCACTACCTGGTGTAGGCTGCTATGGTGTATGTGTTGTATTGCCTGTTGTGTTGTCCTTTTATTTATGACTATTGCCATCACCATTTGTCTATGCAGTTTGTGCAAATTATTACGAGTTATATTTATCTGCAGGCATATCATCATTATTGTACGAAACCGTGGCAGAGTACAGCGGTGCAAAATGGGCTGCTTTACTCTGCTCCTGTGCCAACATGTCTACCTGATGCGGTGTGAGTTGTTCATTTTGCATGGCAGCCAGTACCCGCATCACCACCACAGCCTCACGCATCGTGATAAACTTACCAGACAGCTTTGCCTACTCTGCCTGAATAGCCGCTACACGCTTCTTCAGCGTCAACTCATTGTAGAAGATTTGTAAAACTTTCTTCAACGCCGTGGCATGATCTACTCCACGACGTTTGAGGTCGTAGTATTCCTTCTACATTCGATCTAGTGGTTTACGAATTCAAAAGATGTTGTAATATCGCATACCTTATGAAGCCAACAGACGACTTTTACGGGCCAATTACTCACGTAATGCAATTCGCTACGCAGCGCGGTAGTCGTTGTCATCTTGTGTAGGTTCACTCTAGTTTTGTGGATTTAGTGTCTTCTCTTGCTGAAAGTTATGCTGGATGGGTGGGAACATTCTAAAGTGGTTGTACCACTATGGAGGAATGTAAAAACCTGTTCCTACTAGTTTGCCCATCTGCCGCATATGCACTCATGGCTCATACTTCTCATTTCAAATATCGAAGCGCGGTGCCACACCGGCGTTCTTCGGTATCTTGTACAAGTAACGAGCGCAATGACGCATCAAATCAAGATATGTATATGTATATTTTCACAAAAACAAGACTGAATTAGAGCAAAAATGCGATAATTGCTGGCAATAAATAAGATGTACGTCACAGAAAAAGATGTAAAAATGTTATTGCTGTTTATACAAGAAAATAATATCGATAATTGATTAATATATGAATGTTGTCGATATTTAAAAAAAAGAAAGAATTGCAAAATAACAAAAGTTAAGTGTGTATAACACACAAAAAAAAAAGTCAATTGAGTTTTGTATAGAATTACTTTCATTCTTGTTAAAACAGTTTTGAGGTGCCTGTATTAACATGCATATTTTCATTAACCGCACTATATTAAATATTATCTTCAAAGCATACGTTATTATTTGCAAAAGCTAAAATAATACAAAAATAACGAAAATAGTTATAAAATTAGCTTAAATTTGAATTATAATAATATTGCAGTTGCCTCATTTCTTACTTTGTACAATTTTGTACACTAAACGAAAAAAAATTGTTGATGAGTGCACATGTAAATTAGTCCAGCAAAACTGACAGAAAGTAAATGGTAAAGATGTATATATATATTTATTTTTTTTATTGCTGTTTGAAATGAATATGATTTGTAACTTCTCGTCAATTCATGTAATCACATTTGTTAATGTACTACTATAAATATACAAATAATATACTTCATTGATGCTGCATCAAACCATCTTTTTAACATGATCTACACAAATATTTATTAATGATTTGTATGGTAGCATCGTCATTATATATGAATGTAACTATTGTTCTTAGGTTCAACTGTTAGCTGTCACAGAGAGTTTAGTCATAAAAAACATAAAGCTGTTCGTGTATATTGTAAGGTCTACATTTCACACACACAATAAAAGCTCAGCGTGCAGTGATAAAAGATGTCTATCTTAATTTATTTATTTTTTTAATAAATATGTGTATAAATATTTATATATAAATCTGCATATGTGTGTGTAATCATGCATGTGTATATTTTCTACTGATGATGTGTATATGTATGTAAAATATAATGATAATGTTAGCACAAGTAAATGTGTATAAAAGTGCAATCACATAAATTATGACATTTACGATAACTACGTAATTTATTGTGTTAAGTATTGTGTATACTTTCGAGCTCATATTAAATATAATTTTCACTATTATAGAAGATGAACTGTACTATAATCACACTTCAAATGTAATATACTTTGCATTGAGGTTGCAAAATAGCATTGTATCTTACTATCATTATAAAAACATAAGTCATATACACAACAAATAAAAACTGATAATTATGATGTAATGAGTTTGACTTCAATATATAAATATATAGCATCTAATGTATAGCAAAAAACTGAGAATTGTTGATCAGAGAGGTAGATGATACGTGTATAATATAAACTTTTCAATCGTAACTCTCTTAGATAAATAAACAATAAAACATAAAAATAAGGTAAAAAATAGTAAACCCGCACAAAAAAAAACCAACTTTTATCTTTCTAATAGCGAGGTAGATATATATTTTTGTATTTGCATTTATTTGTGTTTTTTCTACGAAACTATCAACAATAATTTTTTGTAAAAAATACACACTAACACCATTTAAAGTTTTCAGTAATGAGCAAACATTGTCGATGTTGTGAATACAAATAAGTTATAATTTCTGCGTATGTACTACTTCATATATGTGTGCACATATATCAAACTTTTGTTGAAAATCGTTAAAGCATCTTATCACATGACTGTATAAGATTGTTACTTTAACTATAATTGTTATTGTTTACTTTACGTTACTTTGTTCTACATGTTATTTTTTCTTCAGCATTTTTACGTAAAAAAAATTTTTTGTTTCAATAATGGAATAGTTTGATAAAAAGATTTTTAAAAAAAGAATAGATAAAACTATTGTGCAAGTGTACGTGCAAAGCTGCTAATATTGCAATCGTTTATGTCAAATGCAACTATATATAAAAAATAAAATTTTTTAAAATATAATGGACTAATGGAGCGAAGCAAAGAAATTAAGAAGCAAGTATGCAGATGATTGTAATAATCACACATATATAAAACAAAAAAAAAATTGTCTTATGAACTGAAATTATAGTAATAGTTGCTTACAGCAAGAATTTCTTAATGTCGACCTTCTTTGCCATCTGTTCTACCGCTTTACGTACATACGTGGCATCAATGATAACCTTCTCACCTTTACGATCTGGCCCATCAAAGCTAACTTCCTCTACGACTTTCTAAGAAATAGTAATTAACCTACGCGCACCAATATTCTGCACCGTAGAGTTAATTTGAGCCGCCATTGCGGCGATCTCCCACAAGGCGTCATCGGTGAACACCAATTCAACTCCCTCGGTTGCCATCATTGCCTTGTGTTGTTCAATCAAGTTGAACTTGGGCTACGTAATAATTCGGTGAAAGTCTTCCTTTGACAGTGCCTGAAGTTCTACACGAATAGGGAGTCGACCTTGTAATTAGGCTAGCATGTCAGAAGGCTTGACGCTGTGAAATGCACCACTGCAGATGAACAGTATCTTATCTGTCTTGACCTGCACGTTTGACTGCGTGCTTACCGTCGTACCTTCAACCAGTGGTAGTAAATCTTGCTGTACGCCTTCCGCAGAAGCCTGATGACCTTTATACCCACCGGCGGCAGTGACAATCTTATCAATTTCATCAATGACGACAATGCCATCTTCCTCGCAGGCACGTAATGCCTACTTTGAGACGTCTTAGGTGTCCATAATCTTGTCTAGTTCCTCCTGCAAGACCGCAGGAAGTGCATCTTTAATCTTTAGTATTTTCTTCACCGTCTGCGAGCGGCCCCCACCCATCATGGACGGGATGTCAAGTGAGATGAACACGCCTTCACCAGAGGCAGTCTTCGGCTTTTCTTTCTTTTCTTGCAGCTAAACCATTATTTCTACATCGTCCAATGCTCCACTACGAAGGTGCTCACGAAAGCCTTATGACATGCCAGCCAAGGCACGCAGTACTCGATCTTCGGCCTTAATCTTGGCCTCCTCCTCATGCTGACGACGAATGTTTTGTTTGGTCTGCGTCAAAGAAGCTTTGTACAAATCATCAATAATACTCTACACGTCACGACCGTAAAAGCCAACTTAGGTAAATTTTGTTGCCTCTACTTTCACAAATGGTGCATCTACTAACTTGGCTAGCCTACGTGCAATCTACGTTTTACCTACTCCGGTAGGTCCGATCATAAGAATATTTTTTGGTGCAATCTCCTCACGAATGTCATCTGGCACATGATGACGACGCCATCGATTACGCAGTGCTACTGCTACCGCTCGCTTGGCATCCGTCTGTCCAACAATGTACTTGTCTAACTACGTCATTAACTAACGTGGCTTCATGTTTCGCACCAACTGCTTTGGTCCGGTCTACAGTGTTGCCTTGATAATCGGCGGAGTAGCCGCAGCAGCAGCAGCAGCTCCTCCTCCTCCTCCTCCTCCGCCGCCTCCAGCAGTTGCACTAGTTCCACTAGACGCAGACATTCGTGATGTTGCCAGCACAGTAACGTTATTTGCGAGCACCCGTACAGAACTACGACTTCATGCCCTCATCATTTTACAATTATAGTTCTTGAAATTGAAAAAAAATAAATTTTAATAAAAAAATTGAATAGTGACTATAACTGTAATAATACGTGAAACTATATCAGTAAACAAATATGTCAACTTTTATTAATCACCTTTCTTTCCCTTCAATATATTTATATATATTCAATTTGTTTTGTGTGTGTGTGTTTATGGGTGCGTATGCTTGTGTATGTAAGTATTTGTAAATTTCAAAAAAAAGTTATGATTAGAAAAAATATTAGAATGGTACGCGATGCAACTTGATACGTTATAAACACAAATAAATATTTATCTTTTCTTTATGATATGAAGTTATGTGTTTATAATGTAATGTGCTTGCTTGTGAGAGCTCGTGCTACACCTGTAAATAGCTTATTCAATGTTGATGGGAAAAACAGTAAAATAATACTGCAAATGTAAATGATAAAGTAATGCAGCAAATTTTTTCAGTGGCATACATAGCATTGAAATAGTGACAAAAAAGAATAACTAATTAACGCATGTAATATCTACAATGCTATTTTGTCATTTGTAAATAAATACAAAAATCAGATGTGTAGTGAATAAAAATCAGAGTTTACACATATTTGTTCGATGTTTTGCAAAGAGAGATAAAAGTATTCAAAATAAATAATTTTAATCTTTTTGTTATTGTAATTATTGTAGAAGTTGCTTATATCTTGTTACTAAACAGCAAGTGTTGCTGTTTACGCTTGAGTGGCGCCAATGATCTAACTGCGTGATAAAGGCGCAAAATTGTACTAGAAAACAATCATCATTGACGTCTCATGATGTGTGCGGTAAACGTTGCATTGACTGTAGAGCTACTAACTTTGCTACTTCGCTGAGATTGCAAAACGTCAAAGTACGTCGCCGAATGCAAACCCACACCATTAGGGTTGTACAAGTGTGACAGTGACGGGTGCTGTTCACACAGCATGGCTTCGTGTGCATTCATAGCGCTTGCATCAGACGGTATTGCAATGCGACCTGTAAACGCAGAAGCCACAAAGCGAGCCTGTGCTTCAAATAGCATGAATGGTGGGAGCAGTTCGCGCTGAATACCTACAAAGGCCAAGGTCGGGTTATCTTTTCAGAGTGTACCCAAGTACAAACCACGAGTATCGTAACTAGTCTGCTGTGCTTCATTGAATTCAGGTTTTCCTTATTTTTATGTATGTGATAAAGGTGTCAATAAAGCTTGTAGCTTGTCTTACTACAGAATTCGACGAATGTCATCGTGCAAGAAAGGATACTCACCACGAAACCCAGTCGCACAAATAACAAGATCTACATTATCTGCAAACGTACCACTGTCTTTGATGTGTTGATCATCACTACCATATTGATCGCTGCAATAATGATTACTATTACTTTTTGTGTAAAAATTACTTTCAGTGTATTAGACTGCCTGTGAATGCTTTGTCATGTCAATGTTATTTGTGCGATCGCAGTGTTATGACAAATGAAATGACTTTGTCCGCGGCAATGGCCCAAATAAGATGCCACGCTCATCACACATAACCGGATAGCCCACTTGAGGAATGAATGACATATCCGTGTATCGATGACTTAGTCAGCGCTGAACAACACTAACACCGTGACGTACCTCACGGTGCCATCCCATCAATTCAATAATAAGTCGCCATGATGAACTTGAAACTATCATGTTTGACCAGAGATACGATAAACTTGATGCGATGATGCTGCCTTTCTTTTTTATTTTAGATTTTTATCTTGTACTACTAGTCATGTATGATGAAGTAGAAGTAGAAGAATTGTTTTTTGGTTATTGTTGCTGTTGCTGTTGTTATTACTACAATAAAGAAGCAAAAGATGAAGTAGAATGTAATATAGGTTGCCAGTTGTGTGTTAGTGTAGGCAGGATAGACAACATGGAAGATTGAAAGACTTACGCACCAAGAGCACGCAAACCTTGACAGTACTACCACGCCGTCACACCATCCCCAATCACGACCACACGTTTACCTTTACACTCACGTCAGTGTTTGTAATAACAGGCATGTGTGAGCTACCCATGTCGGTGATCTACGTAGTTGTGTAAAATGGTACGAATATGCGGTGGGTAGCGTGGGGAGTGTGTGTGACCCGTACACACACAAACCTTCTCAAACGTTCACTCCATCACATCACCATTGTGCAAGTTAATCGTAATCAGTTTTCACGCCTTGTCACGTGAATCTCATCGCACCGATTGTACTTTTGTGTGAAATCGTGTGAGCGCTTTTACGCCTTTATAGGCGCTGTAGCGAGCCAGGTAGTGCCTCACCGCCGTGTGATGGGCAAATTGTGGTGTGGTAGCACCAAAGCGGAAATCGGAGAAGGACATGAGATCTTTCGGTATGACACACTTCATACTCGGGTAAAGTGGTATGTTGGCTCCACACTCGGTAAAGTTATCATGACTGTTACCATTTCACATTCCACCGGTGTCACCGCTCATCTAAAAGCACGTAACGAGTAAGCCATGCTGACGAAGCAATGAGGAGGCGATCATACCAGCCGGCCCACATCCAATCACGGCACACGACTGCATCAACGATAATTTTTTTTCACCAAAAAAAAGATTTTGTTACGATTCTTTCCTAAATGACCTAAAGCAAAATATATTTCGATAATGCGATAAAGCTATAAATAAAAACTTTAACCGACTTCAATAGCCACACTATCTGTAATTTTCTTTTATTAAAATGTTATGCGGAAAATAGACAAGCAATAACAAAATAATATACGATAAAGTTTAAGGAAAGTCTTGACAGCAACCAAAACTAAAAACACAAAAAAAGATATTTAAGTAATACATATTTGTACATTCAAATATAATGATAAAAAATCGTTATGAAATACAATATGTAGACCATACTTGTTACTCTCACATGTTGTTAGTAATATTACAAGGCAAATTATATCGTTTGCTTATTATATTTGAAAATATAAATATATAATACACAAAAAAAAAAAGATAATGTAATTATAAAATATAAATTAATTTACATCATTGCATTAACATTATTTACATACATTGTGCACTTGTGCAAAGTAACTACCTATTGTGTTCGTTTTTGTATCATTGCAAAGTTGTCTGCGATTGTAAGATACGTGTTATCTGGCTTGTGTTCATTGCAAGGTTTCATTGTAAAGCGTAGGTGTTACCCCAACAAGACGGGCCAGTGTTGCCTGTCACTACATGTGGGACGATAATACTGGTCTGATAATACCTGCATCTTTACTACTGTTCTTCAAGCAACGCAATTAATTTGACACCTTAGCTTAGATCGACTAACAATGTAAATTTATACCACTCACAAAGCGTCGAAAGCACTGTCCATTGTGTAATGCTATGCTTCATGTACGGTACTACAACTATTTTTGTTAAAAGTAGTTATCTGTTGTTTTGTTAGTGTGTGTTTTACTACCACTCTTTCCTGTGCTACCAACATTATGATATGTTGCCTTTTTTCCTTTTTTGCTCATTTTAGGTAAAATACCTTCTTGCTATTTTTGTCGCAAATCTTTTCTTGCCGATAACGCAGGCCTGCCATTTTGCCTTTACTGTAGCAGATGCGTGTGATCTGTTGTTTGCACACGTTATGGTTATTATAGTGTTAACTATGATAGTGCATTACGTGTGGTACTCGTGCAGTTTCGCAACGATATACCATTTTGATCAGGCGCACCGTACAACAGTCACAGCTATGCGGAAAATTCACCATTACGTGTTTTGCAATCGTTACACTTGCTATTATTATTTTCACTATAGCCAATATTATTATCATGTACATTACACGTGTTTACAACAACTTCACCATCGTAGCATAGTGTTTATGTATTGAATGGCAAGAATGTTATTGACGTTTATGTTTTTTCTTATTACACTTCTTTTACCATGTCAGTATGGCCATTGCGGTTCTTTGCCACACCTTCTGCTAATTGTTCTCTTGCTTTGTTATTTCTATTTTTGGCCTCCTATGTATTATGTGTAATTTTGTTTACTGCTGTGACTTTCTAACTATATGTTTTCCCGTCATTGTCATTCTCTTTTTGTGTATAATTATTTTTATTAATATTGTTACTATTATCGTCATTGCCAGCAATAATTTGGCGATCATACACAACACTATTTTCGTTAATATTTTTATACTTGTTGTTTGTAGAACGAACCACAACTGCCACAGCTTATACGTTGCTACATGTTGGCATTAATGTAAAACGATATTTGTCTTTTACGTTATACATTAAATTTGTGTTACACTGTTGCTGCTATAACTAATTTGATTTCGTGCATTCGTACAGGCACTACAACGGAGAAAGCATCTTTGCGATAGACGGACTCAGGTGTCGCTGTGCAAAACGAGTTGAGCAAGGTACATTACATGTCACAGGCAAAGACTACGATGATAATAATGATGAAGATGAAGGTGACATTTCAAGTGAGTAAATGAGCACTGGAACAAAGTATTTGTTTTCTTGAGATGTTATAATCTACGCCGAGTATGGTTTGGATCGAATGTGACGTGCGGCGATTACAAACATGTAACACTACGTATTTTGCGAAGGTAGTATGACCGTAAAAGTTTCTGTGCTGGTTTGTTATTCACGCTCATGTCAAACACAACGAGTACATGGTCCATTTGATGTTATTATTGCTTTTACTGTTGCTGATGTTAGTGGCTCCACTAATAAATGTTGTTGTTAAACCTACTTTTATTGTTTACTTTGCTAAATACTTAATTTATTTTGAACTTTGCTCTTTCGGCTGCTGCTGGAAATGTGTGATGATGACGTTTTACTTGTCGCAGATGATAATTTTGGCTTTGATGAAGATGTAGATGAAATGATACTAGCATCACTATTATTACTGTTACTATTATTGCTAGTAAACTTGCAATTATTATAATATCAGTTTGACACGTCCGATGCGGACCCGTGAAAGAGCAAACCGCACAACTACGTTTGTGCAGGTTCAGGATTGATTACACTCACATAGGCAACATTACCATTTACAACATACCGTCAATGTGTTTGTGTACTGAGTTGCAGTGAAAAGGCGTAAAAATTGTAATCGGTACATATTAGCTGCTATCACGCTTCACGTGGCATTTTATTTATACTTGCCATTTCTTGTCCGAATGTTTACTATAGAAACTTTTATTTTTGCTGTGATTATTAGTGCTACTATTTCTTATTTTGATGCTACTACTTTTGTGTCAATAGACACTAACAAGATAAATACTACATAGGATAATGTGACATGTAAAAGACATTAGCCGCTGAAGTAAAGTAAAAATTGCGCACTTTTGCATCATAGTTACTACGTTCGCTTTTCTTATTATTATCATCATTATTATCACCACATTATTTCTTTGTGTTATAATTTTTATAACTTTACATTTATTAGTTTAATAACAACATTAGAGGATCTGCATAGCCGAGCACACTTTCACCATTTAACAAACCGGATAGTGCCTTCTTAGCTTTGAGCTCACTTTCACGATTTTTGTCGTCCTTTGTGGACTTCTTTGCCTGTTGACTTGTCACATTTGTACTTTCATTTTATTTCTTTGTGTGTTGTGTAGGAGATGTCATTCGTGCAGCGGTGCTAACATCCACAAGATAACACGATTAGCAACCTACGCAAGCATCACCAATTTTAATCACATTTCACGCTCACCGTTGACAGACGTTGTCAAGATGTTTGATTTAGCCATACACAACTTGGCATCGCACGTCTATGGCACGTAGCATCACTGCATAAAGCATAGCCAGCACTTACGGTGACGCACAACGATTCTGTAGTGCTTGTTTCATCAAATCCTTCGTTGTCATGGGTCTCAACGTAGATGCAGCTGCGGCTGCCAATTATGCATTACGTTTCTCAGACTCTTTTCCAAATTTTTTTGCATGTCTGGCACTACTAGTACGTCGTCGTGTATTCTATTTGTTATTAAGCGTTACTTATTTGTCAGTAGTTGTATTGGTGACGGTGGTGTTGACTACTGCATCACTATCATTGTTATTATTATTATTAGTGTCATTTAATTAATCTACCATTGTGACTGTTTTTTCTCGTTTATTAGTGTTGCTGTTCAGCGTACTCATTTTATTATCATGTAATAAGTGATTTTACTTTGTAGATTGTCAGTCACATTCATTTGTGACCCCATCTTTATATTTGTTACCTTATTATACTTTGTTATTTGAGTTAATGACATTGTTTTGGACTATTGTAGAAACACCAAAACTATCCATCTCACCATCAGCCATACTACCACTTATATTATTTTTTAATGTACTTGATGAAGTAGCAATAACGTTAACTTTCATATTATCGCATAGCCAGCTATATACAGAGCGTGCTTTCTTTAATGCACACGACTTCACATCTTGTCGTCAGTTAGGTTACAAGAAGGGTGCAGCAATTGTTTTGCTAAGTGTATCTACATCATTGATTTACAATAACGGTCCTACACTGCTACTTTGCACATCTGCCTCACTCAAAAGCATTTTGTTGTGCTATGTGGGCTACAAATCAGTGTAAACAAACTTATTTTCATTACTAGTGATGCCAAGTGCACTTGACTTTGAGTTTTGTGACATACTATCAGCGCTTGTGAGAGCAGATTTGTAAGTTGTTTACGCATTTGTTAGATTTACTGTTGATGTTGAAGACACAGGTATTGATGGCGATTGTGGTGTAAAGCCGAAATGATGCAAGTAGTCACCAAAGCGAGGCAATTACAAATTATTGGTGCTACTCTGCTTAATTTAAGCATATTTCTGATAAAGTTCACACCCAAATTTAACCCTTTGCACCTGCTATTATTCCAACTGAGTTAACATTATTTACGTCACGTTTGACTTTCGTGAAGACATTAATGTACAAGCGGTATCAATAGTTATTGATTTTGTAGAGAGAGAGAGAGAGAGAGAGAGAGAGAGAGAAATTTTTTAAAAATAGTTATTTGTAAATAAACAAACAGGTGCTTAAAATACAATAAAAAAAAACTGCTTACGATTATAGATAATATGTGAGGTAATTATATGTTTTTAAAGTTTTATAAACTTATACAAAAAAAATCGATGAAATAAAAATTAGTTCAAAAGCTGAGTTGCAAATGATGTGCTTACTCTAATATGCTGGAAGTCATGCTTTTATAACGTAGTAAGCATTTAGCTGTGAATTAGTTTATAAATGAGCTTTTGTGAAAATGTTTTGTTATTTTAGTGTCATTACTGATTACATTAACTTATCGTTTACATTAGTGTTACATTCTCTGCACACTAACTTTTACTTTATTCCTCTCTCTCACTCACTCATTTTTCTCTTTTAACCTCACCTCTCTTTCTCTTTCAGCATTACTTTTTTTGTATTTTGTATTTTGTATTCTTGTTGTGATTTACAGAATACTTGCACGTACATCCGCATAAATGCTAACAAGAAGAGCTGCATGCGAGTGCAAAGTTCATAGGAAAAAAGTAGTTTGTGAGAGTTAAAAAAAGAGTTAATGAGACAGATGCAAAAAAGAAAGTGTGTGTGAGTAACGAAAAAAAGCAGCAAAGTGTATATAATGTTAACCTACTATTTTACCGTGCATTTGACAATAAATTTGATTGACAAAGGTATATATATGGTTAGCGAAGAGAGTACAACTGATTCTATTTATGGTTAGAATTTTTTTTGTAAAACAAGAGTATATGTATAAGAGTAAAAGAAAAGACAGCAAAGTTATAAATTATATAACCTATTGATAAAAGAAACTATTTTATAACATTACAAATGTGTATTTATTTTACGTATTCGGAGTGTTACTCACTCTTTTCATTTATGCGACTATTAGCAGTATTTACACTGTCATCGTTTAACTTCGTATCATTAATGGCTTTCGGAGATGCATGTGATTACAAATCATGCAACGCCTTACTAGCCCGTTTACTATCACGTAGCTGTATATACGTGAACATTAACAGTTCAAATGAGTAAATTTGAGCTGCCTTGCTAATTACACTACGTAATAGCTGCGGTGCTAAACCCTTATAAAAGCCTATCAAGCCGTCTGTCAAGTAAATGTGACGCATGGTGGGTAAAACATGAATGTAGTCATGCTTGCCGGTGTACTTGTTAACCGTACGCAAATGGTTCATAACCACGTTGTACGGGTAGGCAATCGTTACCGCCGTCAGTTTGGCAAACATGGCTAGTGACATGATAGCCGCAGAGGCTCAGAAAAAGCTACGCTCACCAAATACACCCTCATTGGTGAGTCGCTTTGAAAGTTAATAGACGGTTCAAAATAATCCTTACTCAACAAATCGTCCTGCCACGTTGGTGACGAGTCCACGGTAGAAGCCCGTCACTCCTTCTTTACGTCAGACATCTTTGCAGACTTGTCGTATCGTCAGCTTATCATCCACCTGCACGCGTGTACGGACAAGAAAGAGTGGTGCCAGTGTCATGTTCGTTGCCGTCACCCCACCAAAGGCACACAGTAACGGTCTAATTTCCTCATTCACCTCATGAATGGTCATCTCTCGTCGTAAGTAGTGGTAGACGGGCAAGTAGACCGCGTTAGATGGCATGGAGGCTAAGATGTTAGCCCCAAGGCCACGACTGAAGGCGTGTCAAAGGCCTTCGTCAAACAATTCCTTTGCGGTCATCCTAAGACTCTTGTGAGCCTTGCCAGTGGCAGAGCGACCAGACGAGAGTCGTACACGAATCGTGTCAAGTGGATTTGTGACACAGGTTGAGAAAATACCAGCAAAGCCACCTGCCGCTACCAATGCTAAGTTGTCTGTCATACTCATACTTGTCATTGTAGTAGTCATGACTATTATGTATGTACAACTATCAATTAATATTTTTGTTAACTTCGGTATAATATTTACTGTAGTTGTCAAACTATTGCTAAAGATGTACAACGAATTATAAATAACAATAAAATGAATGTTCGTAATGTGTCTTTGTATGAGTATATAATGTGTGTGTGTGTGTTTATTTGTTTATTTACGAAAAAGTATATCTGAGACTATATGTACTCTTAACCGGTATCTATGTATAATAAATAATGTACCTATGTAATGCAAAATAACTTATGTATATGTAAGTTTGCTCAAACGACTTGATTGTCTACTAACAATTACAAATGAAATGTGTAAACTATTGAAAGAAGTATTGCACAATCAATCTATGAGTAAAGTATATCTTTTAAGCAAACACATAAAAATAACGTATATAAAATTAAAGAAATGTAAAAAGTTTTTTAAAAAATTAAAAATTGTATTTGTATGCATACATGATACACTTAAGACATTACTCATCTGAAATAGTAATTTTAATACCTTACAATCATAAAAGAATAATTATAGTTAACAACATTACAAAAAAATAAGTTAAAAAATACGTTTACTATTATTACACAATATATATTAGCTAAATAATTTTAAAGAGTTGTATTTTACTATATATATATAGGAGTTTATTTATTACTTATCATTTTATTATTAACAAAATTTTTAATTAAGACAATATTTTATAAAAAATTAATTTTAATATTATTATTTATTTAGGCGAAAGTTTCTTTAGTGCTTCTTCACTTTGCGGTGATGACGACGTAATACTTTGCTGCTACTTTTTCGGACAGTACTACGACGAGACGTTCGTTTCACTTTACCAATTCCCATAGTGGTGTTACTAACACTACTATTATTATTGTTACTGTCTAATTTAGACATTTTTGTACTCATTCGTTCCTCTCGTCGTGCGTCACGTAATTTTTTACGTTTTAGCTTCTTCACCACGCCTGCTTGCAATTTTTTGTCAGCCTTTTGCCTTAACTCACGTCTCTTTTCTTTCTACTTGGTTGCTATTTTTTCTCTCTGCTATCGTGATGAGCGTCGTCGCTGACGCTGTTGCTGCAAAATAGCTTTCTCCTCTTTTGCCAATGACGAAAGTGCATTCTGGAAATTATTTAAGGTTACTTCGGCTTCTTGCTCTTTCTGCTCACGGGCAACAGCCTCACGTTATCTGCGTTATGCTTTACTCAGGCACCACTACTTCACTGGCTTTGCACTGACACTCTGCACAAACAAACTTTTGTTGGTATTACTATAATTGCTATTGTTGTTATTATTATTGTTGTTGTTGTTGTTGTTGTTGTTGTTATTAACGTTCAGAAAACGTGTGGCAGAGCTGCCGTAGCGTTTTTCTGCAGCCTGCACACGAGCCTCAAGCTATTAGGCAGCAAGTTGCGCACGAACAGCAGGAAAGACCTTGTCAATCGCACGTGCCGCTTCTTCTAGTTGATCTTATGCAATATCACGTCGCTTTACACTCGCCACCTGGTGTCCATTAATGGCTCCACTAATGGCCAATATCTTACGCATCACCTACACATCTACGGTTTCGTCCACCAATGAAATCGCCACCCCGTCATGACCGATTCGTGCAGTACGACCTACTCGATGAATGTACGCCGTTAACGTAGATGGTAAATCAAAGTTGATGACATTGGCCACACTGTCAAAGTCTAACCCACGCGCCGCAATATCGGTGGTGATGAGAAACTGCACCGTGCCATGTGCAAACTACTACAATGCATGAAAACGTTCTTACTGAAGTTGATTACCTTGTATCTACACCGCCGATAGTTTTAGTAGTGTGAAAAGCAACTGTAATCGGTGTACGGTGGTGCGATAACGACAGAAAATAATCGCTTTACCAATTACATAGTGTGTGCATAGTGCAATAAGGTAGCGTGTTTTAATTTTACTAATGTGTTCCTGTTCATTGGCCAGTGTATTAACCATTTCTTCTTATGTTCCATTTTTACTAGTGTCGTTATCATCTTTATCAACATTTTAGTGGTGCTGAGGAATTTGAATTCGTACAAAGTGTTGACGTAGACGAGATTGTAGGGCTACATGGCCAATATCAATATTTCTAGGCTTGAAGAGGTGCTACTACGCAAAGTGATTTACCTCATCAGTCATGGTCGCAGAAAACATGAGAACCTGTCGCGTCTCTGCTGGGATGTGGTGAATGATATCCACTACCTGATCTTTCAGTGTTACCGTCATCATCTTATCACACTCATCAAACACCACCATCTCAACTCCGGTCAAATCAACACACTTGCTGTTGTGAATAAAATCGACCAACCTACCTGGAGTCGCGATGACAATATCCGGTGAGGATTGCAACTGGGCTTCCTGTGCGGCAGCATGAATACCACCCATCACCAACGCCAACGTCAGGCCTGAGGTAAACGTGAGCAACTTACGCAGCATCGCCTCACACTGTACACCAAGTTCACGTGTAGGTAGTACGATGAGTGCACGTATATACTTTCGCTTACTCCGCAGCTGCGTTCGCTTCATTGGTTGACGTGTTAGCAAGTGATGTGCCAGTGGCAACAGAAAGGCAGCCGTTTTACCAGACCCAGTTACCGCACGCACACACACATCTTGCCCAGATAAGATGGCCGGAATAGAGGCAACTTGGACCGGGGTAGGGGCAAAGAAGCCACAGTGGCTTACCGCACGTACCAGTGCCTTGCACAACCCTAATTCTATTCACATAACCGCTGTCTGTGTTTGCTGAGCACTAATGTTTTGTGAGAACGTATTTGCCACTTTCTCGCCTGGCAACTAGGCCTACTTCAGCGAAGAGTGTGAGTCAATTAATGAGTTATCAGTTATAGCATTTTTATTTTATCGAGTAGGACGGGCACCTGTAAGATCGCTGAAGAAGGTGTCTATCTCAGGAGCTAACTATCTTATAATCTACTGTTCTTACGACATTTTATGATGCTGTAGATGATGACCATTACGAGATGCAAATGGTGCATGATTTGCTTTACGAGTCCGAGGATGTGAAAAGCGCTAATGCACTCGAGTATTGCCAACTCTTTTGCTTTTATGCTAGTAATGATGCTATTTCATTAGCACTTTACAAATAAAATGTAAATATTAGATTTTGTTGTTAAAACAAATTATAATGAAGACTAACAACCAGCGTATACTATTTATTTTTTTAAAAAAATTTGTAATAACAAATAAATACACACACTAAGAACAGTAAAAGGTAAATGCAGGTAGCATTAGCATTAATTTATCGATAGTTATCTATTTGTTCAAATCGAATAGTTGTTCATTTTTGACGTCGTGATGTAATAGAGAATATTAATAAATTATACACCAGTTAATTATTTTTTGTTAGTAGTGTTTTATTACTACACGAGAATTACACTTGTACGCATTGATTTTACAGTTTATACTAGTTTTATTTTTTCTCACACAAAAAATGAAAAAGAAAGTTGTATTAATAAAACTTTTGCTAATAAAAAATTAATGGGTAGTACTCATACAAATTGGTAATAATTATTTAATCGAGATAAGGTTTGAAGGAAATACTTTTACGACACAAAAAAGGTTGTCGACCTCACACAAAAGTAAGTACAGAAAAAAGATAAGCGACGTTCGTATACTAGCAAAAGTAGTAAAATACTGAAACGGTAAACTTTTTTGCAAAAGCTTTACTCTTGTTTGCTTAGTTGTTGTTGTTTTTCCTTTTCGAGGTATATCAAATTACATATATTATTAGCTGCAACTCATTCCTGATAAGCTAAGCTTTTTTGTTTCTAAAGTGACAAGCATGACTAACCTCTATTGTTGTTAATTGTTGCTTCTTCACTTTATTCATCAACTTTGCCTTGTGTTTGCAAGAGATACCTCAAATTGCAAACATTGGGCAGTGCACATAGTACAATTTTTCTCAATTTTATGCGCATACTGTACAAATAAAAGAGCAATCCGCAAGAAATTAAACAAAAAACCCTACTTTTTTTATTTAATTTTATCTCGTAATAATATGATAAGTTACATTAACTAAATTACACATATGTAAATCTGCGTCTGTGCAGTAAATTAATAGACAAAAGTATTTTTTTCTTTTTTCCGTTGATGGTAGTGTTTAGCATAAATAGTAATACACTAATAATATTAAATGAATAGTTAACAAAATCTCAGTAAAATATTTCTACATATACAACATGGCATGTGGAAAGTGAAATTGTGTTTATTTTAGGAAAAAACAATGATTGAATGTGGTAATGACTAGGCAAAAATGCAGCAAAGAGGGAAAGAAAATAACTCAAAAAGTGATATATTATTTTTTTTTTACCTGTTTTATCTATTTACCGTAGATAATCGTGCAGAAAAAAAGGAAGTATATTTTTTTTTTTGCTCAGGTAAATAAGCTTTTACGCTGTATACTCACGTATTGATGTTCATTCTGTGTATGTAACATAATAATAATAATAAAAGTATGAAACAACTCAATTGATGGAAATGAAAAGCAACAATAAAGGTAATAGTAAAGACACGAAAAACAAAAAAAAAGATATATAAATATTACTAGAAATAACATATGATAATATAAAAAATACAAACTTCAATCAAAAATGTGTGTTCTTGCAAAATAGTTTATTTATTAATACTAAAATTTATAAACACACAGTGTATGTGAAGGAAGAAATCCTGATACTATTACCTACGAACATATTTGCATGTACACCCCTGACACCAGTAAAATTGTAGTATAATTTACTCCGAAAAAAAATAAGCAATAAAAATATTAATAATAATAACTTTTTACTTTGAGTTGGTTTTGCTCAGCTAGTACGGCAGACAAATACACTTTCTTCATACATCTAAAGTTGCGTACACACGCAATATAAAATACAAACAAAATAATATAAATCAATAATTCATCAAAGCACGTTGACAACAATTTTTTTTTAAAAATTAATTTTTTCATTCAATATTAAAAATTTTAATTATACAATTCATTTTTCTTTTGCTGCTGCTACTGCTGTTGCTATTGTTGCATTGTTTAACAAATAAGGTATGGGTTATGACGGTAGACAGTAGGTCGATCACGTGCACATGTCGCTGAAATGGCACAAGCACATTGACTAGACTGTCAACTTGACGTACACACACCATGTCGCACGTGTTTGCTTCTTGCACATAATTGCTTCTACATTTTAGATTCTGTACTTACTTTCATAGCATCATTTCTATTTGCTTGAAGGTCTGTTGTGTCAGTACAGGTGCGAGAAGGCAAACGTTCTTTGGTAATAGTGTCTACTGCACGTGCAATGTTATTATCAGCATCTGTATTACCATTATTATCATCGTTAGCAGTGAAACTAATTATTTTACTTGATTTCCTTCTCAATAAAATGTCAACGTTTGACTGATACGGGGAGGTGCCTGTTTCACATGTCGTGTCAAATTTAGGCAGTGACACCATCACAGGGCGACGCCTTAACAGTTTGCCAGACAATTTGTTGCTAAGCATACTTTTAATACACACTGGTGCATGCGATATTTGTCGTTCATGCAAAGTTGTTTGCTATAACAAATATTGCTACTATAGTGGTTGTTTCTGCAAGCAGTCATACTATTGCACTGTCTGCTCCGCGCGTGAAGAAAGCGACGATGGATTGCTGTCTGATCCACTCAAATCATTGTCGCTATCCGATAAAGAAAATGACGGCTACATGTAGTTAGCGCCTTTCTCATCGCAAATTGCAACTTTTTTTATTACATTGTCAACATCTCCATTAACGTGGTCATTTGATGTTGAGAAACCTCTATCTAATCGAGATAGTCCAGTGTTTTTAAGAATTGCAATATTTTCTTCCTACGTTTGTAATTCACGTTCACCATGAGCGAAAACGCAGCGTTCGCCATACGGGCATTACACATTCTTTGCATAATACTGACACAAACTTGTCTTATACTTAGATGGCTTTACCTCAATATGTTTATTTGCTTTGGGCATTGTTGTAATTTGTTTGCTGCAAAAAAAAATGTGTTTTTTTTTTTTGACAATACTTTTGATTTTGATAACACAGACCCTTCTTCTTTTTGCAATGGCAATCAGCAATAACTATTAAACTTTAGTTAAATTAAAAAGAAAGTGATGGAGGTCAGTTAAATTTATATAAAAATATTTAAAATTATTAATTTACTATAATAGGTTGTTTTTTCCTGTTTTATTTGACCTAAAATGTTGTGTAAAGTGTAGTTGTATTTTTACACTGAACTGTAATGCAGTCAAATTACTGTAGATTACAAAGAATGAGGCTATGATGATAATATTATTTTAATAAATTTTATTTGTTTCTTGTAAATTATAATTATAGAAATAATTACTTACTAATTTATTTTTGCTATGATTATTCAATGAACTGAATAAAGTGACTGTAAGAAAAGAAACTATTTATTAAACAAGCTGTTTTGAATGCTATATAATCGATGTTACTGATACATATTGTAAATAGCATCATATATTTTAATAATAAAAGCACTAATGCACACGCATTGTCAAAAAGCTTTAAATTTAACCCAAAAAATATATATGTTAGCAACAAATAGTTAATATGAAATGACAGCGCACTTAAAATTAATTAATGTTGACTAAGTACAATACAAAACAAAAATGAAAGTTTACTTTACAAGTTAATTATGCACACACACTCTCTAACATATTAAATTTAATACAGTAAATTACAATATAATATAAAATAAAACGATGAATGGCAAAACTATTTTATGTTTGACAAAGAAAGAAAAGACTTCAATATGTTAATGTACGTCATTATGAATTATCACTAACAACAATAAAATTGTGTCACTGTTGCTTTTTTCATCTTAATTTTTATATATTATGCTTGCGTATATGCTATTTCACTACATAACACCAAAAAATGAGTATCAGTGTTAAGTTACACTCATCTCCAGAATGATGAACAAGTTACAATATAGCAATCTGTGAAGCACACAAGAGAACACTTCAATATAGATAATTACTAGAAGAAAATATACGGCAGATACTGTTAATAATTATCCTTATCGTCATCATCAACGTAAATATAAAAAAATTAATTTAAAAAAAATATTTTATTATACTGTTCTTAAAATTAAACAAGAAAATGTTTGCTATTGAAATAAAGGAAATGTAGAAAACAACGATTGAAAAATTATCGTAAAAACCAATGAAAGCTATAAAAAATAGTTATTCAGAAAATACTTCAAATTTGAATTTTCATGCGAAAATAATTTGTTTTAGTTTTTGTTTTGACATTATATTATATAATCAATAGAGTTTTCTAAAGCAATGCTAGTATCTCCAGTGTTATTGTTACTGGAAGTACAGCTACTCGTTTGTGTATAACTTTCCGTCAAATCACTCGCAGCAATAGAAGTAGCAACGCATATTGGTGCTTTAGCAGCACTGTAATCAGTTTGCTGATTTGTTAGTGGTTGTTATTTTTGATTATTAGACTTAACCACACGACACAAAACAGGTTTGTCAATGCCTGATATGTGTACATATGATTTGACAAAAGACTACTAATGTTGCCTCGTATTAGTATTCATCTACTTTATTTTAGTCATTGTAGGCTAAACTTGTTTGTCAAATAACGTTTATTTGACAATATTATTGTGTCTATTTTTATCGATATTGCTATTGCTATCAATGACATTATTTTCATCATCAGGATTGTCACGTGCATGTGTTTGATTTGTAGTTACAACTACCTCGCGTTTGGTGCAGTAGAGAAGTACGGCATTTGAAACCGCCTAAGCAGCACATGAACTTTTGAAGTAGTTTGACATAATTCCTCGTTTATTATCACGTCCGGACGTTAGTTTTGACGGCAAAGGTTGTAGCAAATCTGCTTTGGCAGAGTCCATCTAATTATTAACAACAAACGCATTGTGCGTTTGCATTGGCGCATCTTACTTAGCGAGCATTCTGTTGTGCATTTGTTTTGTTGATGGAGTTGCAATCAATGTTTTTTTGCTAACGATGTTACTATTTGTTGATATTGATAAATCATTCACTGCAACTTCTGTTGTAGTTGTTGCCTTTGCCGCTACGTGCTTTGGCAAAGAAAGCTGTTCCTCAAGCGTTGGCTAAAGGTATGATGAAATGGTTTATCGCAATGATTGAGTAACACTTTGTTCAGGTGTTTTTATAATGTGCTTGTTATGATCCTCATCATTTTCACTTTCCTTGTCGCCATCGCTTTTACTTGCAACGTGATTATCTGTACTAATTTCTCAATTATTATCTGTTTTGTCTTGCTCATGTTCGTGCATCTTGTCTATATCACGCACGTGTGTCTAGGCACATTTTTCCGTAAAAAGTGTACTACTTTGTGCATTCTGCGATGATTTTATATTATCGTCATTGTTTTAAAGTCGTTCTTTGATGCTAATATTTCCACCATTGTTGTCCAGTATACGTTACTTTCCGTCTTGTTCATTGATACCTTGTTAGTTATTGACAATTTCAGCTTTATTATTATTATTATTTCTAAAGTCGTCTTCATCTTCTTCGTCTTCTTCATCATCATCATCATCATCATCTTTTATAGAGTTAGCTCATTTTTATATCAATGTCGCTCACTAACTGCCAAGTTCGTTCATAACTACGTCATTGTCTATCTCATCCATTACGGAAGTAAATAACGGAATATTAGATAGTTGCAACTATGAAGAAGAAAGACAAAGAGGCTAAGATGTGATATAGTCAGTATTTTTGTCCATTATCGCTGCCTGCTATTGAGTAAACTCACTATCACATTTGTCAAATGTATTTGCCTCATCAAGAGCAATATGCTTATCTTGACATGTGTATTGTTGTCTGTATTCCTATGCATTTAAACTTTAATTACTTACTTGTGGTTGCGGTTAATTAAGTTGCTGTTGTTGTTGTTGTTGTTGTTGTTGCTGTTGTTGTTGAGATGCTAAATAGTAATAAGCTGCAGCAGTGCTCGGTCACATCCCTGCAGTTTCACTGTGCCAGGTGTGTAAATTGAGCGGTATCTGATACACCGTGGTGTCGGTTATGAATTTAGGCACAGCTGTAACGGATGCAGCAACTGCTGGATTAGTTACAGAAATGACAGCAGGCGGTAATGAAAGATGATGTTGCTGATGAAGATGAGTTGGAAGCGGAGGAGGAGGAGACGAAGAAGAAGAAGGAGCATGTATACCTAGTGCATGCATATTAAGCTGTGACAGTGGCAGAGGTGTAGATGAGGTCAGCGGTAATGTATATACTGGAATAGACGAGTTTACTTGCGGTGCTGATGCTGTGGAGGTTAATGACAGTAGTGTCATAGAAGACGACGAGGACGTGTTTGTGACGGGCATCATGGGGCAGAACGGAGGTGGTGTAAAGCCAAAAGGCTGCAGGACAGAAATTGATGTTGGAGATAAAAGTTTATTATTGTTACTATTTTAATTCATTTAATGTTGATTGTTATCACGTTGACTATTCGGATAACATAAGATGTTATTTGTGACAGCGGCTTGAACAAACGGATCGATCGAAGTTGGTGCTGTTGGTACTGTAGTAGCTGATGCTACCGCCGAGTTTGTTGGCTGCGTTACATTAGAAGTAGGAGCTGAAGATGTGTGAGATGCAGAGAAATGTGTCGACGGTGGTTCGTGCCATGGTGTGTGCGTTACATGTGCAGGTTAGTTTATGGACTGCGTAGGATAAATAAAGTATTTGTTATCGTCACTCACATGGGTGGTAGCTAATGTAACTGGTGTTGCCGTCTGGCCTATTGTGTTTGTGCTACAGCTAAACATGTTTGCAACATTGTTACTACTATTATGAATATTATTACAGTGTTTCATATACCTATTTTATATTAACACATTGGTAGGTGAAAAATTATTGGTAGACGACAATGACGCATTAGGGACAGTACAATATTACTGCTATTGTTGCTGTTGTTGTTGCTGTTGTTGATTTTGTTGATGATGAAGTTGATGATGCTGTTGATAGTTATGCTGGTGGTGGTGTTGTTGTTGATGCATGTTGCCGTGGTACTAAATAAAGTGCTTGTTATTAAAGTGAGATGGGTCTACACTATGATTAGCATTCAGTGATGAATTTATCGCACAGTGCTATGTTTCATTATCAATTCTCATTGAAAAAGGTGAAGAAGCTGTATGAGTAAATGCTGTAACGGCTGCTGAGGTGTTAATGGGGTGCTTCTTGTTGATATTACTTATAGGACTTTGTGCCAATCCTACGGGCATTTTGTACTCACTTACCATGCACATAGGTGTGTTTGAGTTTAACAATAATAATGATGATGGTGATGATGATGTTGATGTAGATAAAGTTGACGAATGAACCTGAGTTATACTATTCTGTTTTTGATGAATATTTTGATGTAGCCTACTTTGCTTTTTATATTACGTGAAGTTTTTTTATAGTACAACTTGTTGTTGGTGTTGTTGTTGTTGTTGTTGTTGTTGTTGTTGTTGTTGCTACTGTGATTTTGCAAAGTTGGCTGTTGAACTATTATTTCTAGTTAGTTATCTTCTACTCGTACTATGATGCGGTGTACTTGTTTTTTCATTAATATTTACTTCAACTAACTCATCAGGTTGCTTGCGCAGTTCCTACTCACCGTGCGCAAAGGCACAATGCTACCCAAAAGGACAACCACCAGGACTAGTGTAAAATGTACAAATGGACGTTTTGTACATGGATGGTTTCACAATGTCATGCCGTCTGCCTTTTCTACTCCCTGCTGCACTTTTCCCGTTTGTTGATGGGCTAACAGAAGAGCTACATTTAACTTGCATTGTTATTTTGTTTACAAACAAAATAGTAAACGAAAATAGTAAATACAAAAGTTAATGCTAGATACGCACGTTTCACACAAATGTGAAAATTAACTGGGGTTTTATATTTCTTTTAGTGCGTCTAATCCGTCACTCTTACTGTGTAGCTATCAAACGTTAATGTGCAAAAAATTGCAGTGAAGAAGTTATTATTGTAAGTGTGAACTAATGCTAAATAGTATAATAAATAAATGTTAGTGAAAGAGAGTTGTATATAAAATATAAATAGAAGAACAGGAAAAACGGTAGTACGGTGTGAACAGTGAGTTTAGTCGAATCGTCATGTAGAATACTCCATATTAATTTTATATTAACAGACAAGTTTATTATATATGTGTTGTAGATCAACAAAGTAGTACACAATGCAAATAATCAAATTTAGTTAGTTATCACTACTATTTTTTCCACAGATTTTGCACACAATTTACATTAATATTAATTATGATGTATATATTTAATATTGTTAATTTAGCAAATATAGAAAAAAGAAAAGAAATTATAATGAGTTTTATCTTACCATTTTTAAGGAAATTATTTGGCTTGTTATTATGTGTGCAAAAAAAGTACATAATAACGAAAAGAGTAATTATAATATATCTGAAAACGTTCCTCGCACATATACATACTCACCTAAAATATACTTTTTTCTTATGCGTTTGTGTATTAAAATTTGTAACATGAAAAAATAATCAGGAAAACATATTATTGTGGTGAGATGTTTGTTTGTTAAATATGCACACAGCAAATAAATTACGTGAAGGACATCATATGTTAGCATCAAACAATTCTGCTCCAATACACATTAAAAAAAAAAAAATACGTGAATACGCAAGTAATCAACAAAGAGTTTGTAAGTAAATTCAGCCCTATATAACTTGATTCATTTTCTATTGATCTGTGGTGGAAAAAATAGGTAAATTAAATTAAGTTATTTTTTGCTAAATTCAATAATTATTACACTAAACAAGATAAAAGTAATAATACATAAATAAATGGTAAATTGCCTTGATGGCAAATGTTCTGTGCTAATCAACCACACACAGATACAAAACATAATAATAATTTATATTTAAATATAGGTGAACGTCAGAAAATATACTAATAATAATAATACATTAATCTATTGTAATTTGACTAAGCGTAAGTCATATAGTAAGAATTTTGTAAGTAAAATATATTGAAGCGTCTCATTATGTTGCTGTTGTTTTTTCGACTCTGAAAATTTTCATATGATGCAAACACTTGTAATCATAGTAATAAACTTGTTTGATTTTGGTGTGTAAGCGTGTAAGTGTGTATTATGTAGGCAAACAATATATTTATGCTTGTACAAAATTTTGAGAGGAAAAGCAAAACGTAATAATCACAAAATATATATGTGTCTATAATAACAAATCTGATTTTTACAACAAATATTATTATTTTTTTTTCGGCAAATATGTAAATGTAAGTAAAAAATAAATGTTGAGAAAATAAAGAAAAATGAAAAGTAGTGTTACGTGAACGTATTACCTGTATGGAGTAGAAGTCTTTTTATTGCTAATATATATTTTTGTTAACGTGTACTTTTTAAACTTCAGATGACAATAAGTCAACAATCATTATTGTCATGTTGTCTGTACCTACACTTCGTGCCGGCAGCGAAGTATCTGGGTTAGCTGGAGCAAGACAGTGCCGACACACAATTTCGCAAATCTACTCATTGCTCTTCATCGAACCATCCTATTTGAGTTATTTCTTTTCTTCTAAAATCATTTGCACTAATTCATCATTAGACAGAACATCAAAAATGCCATCACAAGCGATAACAATAAACGCATCATTATCTAACCCAACAGTCTACCGCGCCACACTAATCACACGTGGCTGCGCAATGACAAGCTGGGCAGATGGATTGAGAGAGGTGTTATTTTTGTACTAAAAATCTCCCATAGCTCGGCTCATGGCTAGTTTGCCATTCACACGGTTATCACGAACCACACCACCGGCAGCCTCAATACGGGCCTTTTCTTACGAAAGTTATGGTTTGTGATCTGAACTAAGATCAAGAGCAGCTCCACTGCGGCACAACACCGCACGAGAATCACCTACAGACGCACACGTGATTGACTGAGGTGAAACGTGCACGAGCACCGCGGTACAACCAGAGCTGTCTTTGAGTTAACTTCGCAATCGATCATCTAACTAGCTAAACGCTGCTTGAAAGTTTACAGAAATTAGTTTACTATTAGCAGTGCTATTAGGGGTATTGGTCATTTCATCTGTATTTGCAGCTTTGTCAGCTTTAGTCTTTTCATCCTCATCACCCGTCAGTGTTACGGTTTCAGGTGAAGCCGTTTGCTTATGCTGCTTGAGCAACGAAACGAACCTTTGACTGCACAACTTTGCACACTCGCCGCCGGAGTGCCCATCAAACACGCCAAACAGCGCTTCGGTACTCTACGCAGGATTATCATTAGAAAAGCGTACATCAATAATGTGATCGTCTTACATGGTAGAACGTCATCCTTGCATTTATCCTACACCAATCGCAAAACGCGGATTGTCATTAACGGTTGACCCTTTGAACTCGGTGACAGGGCTATCTAAAAATGCACGTTTACTCTGTCGCAGCATGTCTATCATCTTTCTAATCAATTCTAACCGTCGCACCTACAGCTGCTACCTCTCTTATTACAATTTAACATTTTAATTAAGCAGTTTCTGTTAAAACTATTAAAACTATTACAACTACAAATCAATCTCGTGTTCATCAACATTGTTATCGTTATCATCTTTTTGCTTCGTGTCATCAGTTGCATCAATAAAGTTAAACTTGTTAGACTTTAGGGTATTACCTTTAGTATTAACAGATAAGCCAAGTGCCTCAAGTATGTCGTTCGTGGCGTTGCTACCATTAACACTATTATTCTTATTGTTAAGTCGTGCGTGTGTTTTGATAAAAATTGTGTCATTTTACTTACCAGTTTTGCGAGTATCACTATCACCATTTTTTTCATTATTAACTTAACCATTAGTAGCAAATTTGTCGCCTCGTTTGTTGACGCTAACAATACTGTGCTTGTTGTTGTTGTTGCTACTATTATTATTATTATTGTAATTATTGTTGTTTTACGGTTTTGTAATTTTGCTCAAGTCACTTAGCAGTTGTTAGAACTCCGCATCATCATTTGTATTACTGCTGGAATTATTTGATAAGTTATTCTTTTTGTTTTTACCTTTACTAATATTGGCATTATTTACACTACCGCTGCCACTATTGTTTGATGAGTTGCTAGCATTGCCACTATTACTATCACTTCCACGCGCAGCGGTAGCGGTGTTCTTTTTCTTACCTTGTTGATGCTTTTTTGATGTCATCTCGTAGCTATCTTCTCTGAATTGTTGTTGTTTTCTTTTTTTTTCTTCAAAGTGTGCAAAATTTATAATGATATGTATTTATTTTAGTATTCCCAACACAATTAATCCGATGGGTAAATAAAATGTCAAACTGTGTTAATGCAAAAATATTTCTATTCAAAGCAAAAACTAAATTGTTTCCTATGTTATGTATAATTTGCTGTTCACCTCTCGAATAATTTCAGTGAATAAACAAATGTTATAATGTCGTTCAGCAAAAAAAAAGAAGGCGTACTGAGAATAGTACTCACACTTTCAAAACTCAAATGATAAAATTAATAAAGTCTAATAGTTTAGTTTATATACTAACATTTTTTTAAAAAAAGAAAATACTTTTTCATATAAATTTTGAACTAACACATCAAGCATTTTTTTAGCAAAATAAATTTAGTTTAATGATTTTGCAACTAGTATTATGTACTAATAACGCTCATGCAAATATGTTCTTACTTTGATTATGTTATCAGTAAGAACGAGAATATAAAATACAATATTACTTTATGCAAGAAAAAAGGCGGTGAGAGTTAGAGAGTCGTAAATGTTACACAAAGTGCAAATATTTTTTGATATATGAGCGTAAAAAAGAAGAAAAAGTCATTAATATTGTAACGTTGTTTTGCGTTATATTCATACAATTATAAATAAATGTATTCAGTTAGAAATCATTCTTTTTTTCTATATATTTCAAAAAGAAAATTGTGTATTCAAGATAATAAAGATAGGTAACAATATATAGATATGGTTTGATAAATACTTATCCATCAAACACCACTATTTTAACATTCATACATAATAGTCAGTAGCCTTTTTATTTATAACGCAAACTTGCAAGTACATGGGAAAAAAAAAGATAGTGCCGACTATAAGTATAAAAAATATCTGAGTGAGTGAAAATATAAAAGTTACGTCACTAATATTTTTTTAAAAAATTTCAATGATAAAAATACTATCAATAAAAGCGGCAATGTACAGCATGTCAAATGTACTGTGTGTAATGATAATAATGATGAGATTACTAAATTTGTATGTACATAAAACCTTTGTGACAATATTTTAAAACACAATTCCAATTAGAACCAGCAAAAAAATTTGTAGGTGAAGAAAGAGTATTGTATGTTCAAAAAAAAGAAAAAGTGAACTGAGCGAAAACTAAAAATGAAAAGAAAGCAATTTTATAGATAGTAATATGTATATAATCTTTTGTAATACTTTTTTGTATAATATATAAATGTTAATAATCACACAAATAAATACAAACGCAAAAGTCGAAGTTAAATCAACATATATATATATATATATACATAATACGATACAGCACTAAGATATAAAAATTAGTATTAATATTGTAGTGTATTATGGTAAATACAAATAAAATGTAAAGGTGTAGATGTGTCATTGTATATCTGACCAAAATAATGTTTTTTGAAAAATAAATCATGCGCAAAATAAGTGGACAAATGCATATAACTGAGCAAGCATGAAAGTATAAAAATATAAGTATGGAGCACACACACAAAAAAAAAGGAGATGTGATAATCAGCAGTAGTATTTTATGACAGACAGTGCAATATTAAAAACAAAGATAACATACTGGTCGATAAATACTACTGTATTATGCGATTGCACCGCAATCATAAATCAAATGTACATAACACATATCGAGTAGGAAAAAATATATATGTTTTTCGTTTACAAGACAACAACTACGCTGCGTAGTGCGCACTAACAGTAAATTTTTTATTGATTTTTTTGTTAAAATTTTTTTATTAATTTTTCAGACAAACTATTGCAAAGAAAAAAAATTAAAGTAAAGTAAAAATCACAAATATGTGTATGTAGAAAACATGACACCAACATTGTAGCAATTCCGTTACTCCCATTCATTTCGTTGTTGCTATTGTTGTTTTATTTTCAATTCTTGTATTTATGTAATTTACTTATTTTGTGACAACCTTTTTGACTAGAGCAGCTGTGATCCGGGTTATAGTGGTGATTGCTGCTGCTTCTGCTGTTAAGGAGGCGAAGATGTTAGTGACTGCTGTTGATCTGTTGTGAATAAAGGACCTAAAAATGGGTGTCGAAGTGCATCATGACAACGAATTCGCATCGACGGCTACAGACGAAGCAGTCTTGCGACAAAGTCGTGAAATTGCCTGTACGAGGCCTCATCATGCCCAGGAGAGTCCTTGCGTGATCCTCGTGGACCTCCTGTTGTTACGCCTAATATCGTCTCCAGCAAGCAGCGCGGTGGGATGGGCCGTTTCAGTACGTACGTCATACATGGTCCACTATGGTAGCTTGGCCCATGACCATTACTGTGATAGTTGTAGCTGTTATAACCATTTGTATTGCTATTAATATTATCGTTATAATTGTGGTAATTAGGATTGTCCTGATTGCAAATTACGCAATTGTAGAAATGATGCACATGAGGCGAGGCGGCAATCATGCTTGCAGGGATAGGTCCCAGAATGGCCTCAAAACGAGCAAGTTGAGCGATTTCACTACCACCGTCAAACAACGGCATTCCAGTGTGCATTTACACCAAAACACAACCGAGAGATCAGCGATCGATTGCGGTGGTGTACTACAAACCCAAAATTACCTACGGTGAGCGGTAAAAGCGACTTTGAATGTAGTGATGAATTCTACGATTAGTGTAACAGGCTGAGCCAAAATCGATGAGACGGATACCACTTCGATTTTCGTTTTTAAGCAAAATGTTTTCCGGCTTAATGTCACAATGTATAATTGGGTATGGCTTGTTTATCTCAAGTTGAAGCAATGTATGAACTAATTGATATGCAAATTTTCTGACCAGGTCTAGACTCACCCCGTTATACCGAGTGCACTTGATCAGTTGGTAAAGATTGAAACTAAGTAACTCAAACACCAATACAAGATGTCCTTGTCAATCAAACACTTTGAGCAGGCGTACGATCAAATGGTTCAAATTGACATTTTCGTTTAATTTTAGTAAAATGTTGAGTTCAATCTTGGCCTGTTCGCGGAAATTGCTACCCATTCGTGTTATCTTGAGTGCTACCATTTCTTTTCGCTTTTCGTCATAACAACGGACCACAGTACCAAAACTTCCTTTACCTAACACCTACTTGACACTATAACGTTGTAATATTTACTATCCTAACATGACTAAATAGTGGCCTTCTTTATCATCATACCCATTGTTGTACAGTGGTCCAGGCAGTGCTTTTCGACGTTACAGACAATACTACGCGTTGATCTACTTGTACAACTTGACTAAGTGTGTGGTGAGATCTGTTAGTGGTCGTCTATGCTGCGATGAAGTAGCTGTTAGTGTTGTTGTTGCTGCCTTTGCAGGCGTTGTCGTTTTTAAGGATACTATTGAACTTAATTGCTCATGCGTATTTGACGCTTTGCTTTAGCCGTGAATAATTTCTTGCATTCTATATTGTTAAGTTGCTCCATTGTTATTTTTACTATTGTTAAATGAGTAATATTACTTGCTACTTTTTTATAACATGTTACTTTCATCATCTCTAGCATGCGTTTTTTCGATAGCCATTGATTACTGCTGATTGCTAACCTGAGCATGACTTCTACTTTGCAAGAAAGAGTTACTATACGGGACATGGTGTATTTTTTAATGGGACTGCTACTGATGTGTGTTATACGCTACATTTGCATAGAGTGGTTTTGCATCTTTTACTTGCAAAAGTTGCATTTAGTTTGCCTTGTATGATCCGACGCTGGAATGATGTGTACTACCGTCACGTTGTACTATCTATGCATATTATCACTTGTCATCATGGTTATTACTATTAGCACTGTAATTAATATTTTAATTATTGTCCTTATTATTTTTGATAGTATTGCTAGCTGTAATGTTAGCAGTTTGACTTTAATAATCACGCTGTGCCTTTGAAGGAGATGTCAGAGCATAATTACTAGATGTGATTTGCGCATTACTGCTATTCGGACGAGCTTACTAGGTGTAAACATTATAATATCTGTTATGATTACTATAACTACCACCACTACCAACACCAGCACTATTAGTGTTCCTATTCCTACTATAATTATTATTAGTAGTATTATTGTAATTGTAATAATATTACCGAGGTATTTTACTATCGTTGATGTTATTATAGAGATAATAAGTGTAACCATTGTTATTATTTAGATTATTATTACAATTATTATTTTTATTATTGCTGGAATCATAGGCATTATTACTATTTGCATCTCCGTGTCTAGCAGAATTCGTGAAGTAATTGTTATATAATGTTCGTTGTAATGCAGGTATGTGATTACAACTATCAGTATGCTCATCTGAATAATGTGAACTGTGCGGACATGCGTGATTGCAGTAGCAATAATGACGTTCGTTCTATAAACGTTGTTACATTTTTGCTCGTAGTGTTGTTTTTTATGTGTGTTCAATTTTCCTTATTATACAAATGGGTGTATAATAATGTCTAACTATTAATGTGAGAAATGTTGTCAACGATACAGTTGCTTCAAATACACATGTACTACTTCAAACAGAGAAAAAAAAAGTGTTTTCTGTTACAGCAACAGCAATTTTACAATTTTCGAGATTACCCCTACTTTTAAAAGTCTTTCTGTAATTTGCTGTGCCGCTAAGCTATAAAGAAAGTAAAGGTAATATACTGTTACGTGTGTATGCCTTTCTCAAACTATCAAAGAACTGTAATTGTATAATTTTCTGTGGAAAAAAAAACACTGAAAACAACCGACAAGTTATATTTGTAAATTTATGTGATTGTATAACGAGTTAAACACTTTTTGATTACTTTTTGTCAAATAAGAGAAAACAACTAATATGCTTTGCAAACATTAATTGTGTTGCAATTAGTGAGATAATTTTGTTGATAAATTAGAAGTAAATAGAGGAAAATAATGATTTGTGTGGTTAATATAGCAATAGTGGTTGAAGTTTGCATGATGCATTTGATGTCGTCGGACAAAAAAGCTGTTAATGCGAAGAAAATTTAGTATGCATTTATGTATTCAAGTTTTTCATTCTATAGTTGACAATGATAAGTAGAAGGACGCATGTTAGCCTTGAAACACAAATACCTAAATGCAAATGTTTATTTGGGGAAAACAAAATAGCAACAGAAAATAATAATATAAAAAATTTATTTCACAAAAGTACGTGCAACGTTGCGACAAAAATAAAAACATACATTGTTATTATCAGACTTTTAATATAATTATTTGTTATAATAGTGAAAAAGATTAAGATAAAATAAATATTTCATTTGGAAGATTTTATAAATCTATTTGATAGGTATTCCTTTGATCAATAGTTTTTATTAAGAAAAAGGAAGAAAAAAGAACAAGTAAAAAATATATTGTTAATTTTTACTAGGCTATTTTAAAAAAAAATTATAGATGAATTGATTTGTTATACTTTTCAATCACAGTCAAAGCGTCGCTCAATAAATTTGTCAACGTCAATAATTCAACCAACTGGTGCATACTTTGCTCTTAACGACTCCTCCCAGTCATTCAGAGATTTTCGGTGGGGCTACGATAAAGTGGTTCAGTCGGCATTGCTCTCTTCCTTGCCCACTTGAAACTTACCCAAGTGACGGGAGCAGTCACACGCAGAAAAGGCATTATATGGTCCTTCAGGGCCGTATCACTACATAGATGCATTGTAAATAATTCCTTTTATCCCAATAAATGCAAATGGCTTGCGCACTCCGTCGTACTCTTCAAGCTCAGCTAATGTGTAACCACGCGGAACAAAAAGATGAGGCTAAGGATTTTCACTAAGTCGCTGCTTGCTTCGAAATTGAAGACGAATAACAAGAAATAACAACACTATCGATACAACTGCAAGAAAAGCGTTGAAAGTGTTTACACTCATTACGATTGGCATCATACTGGATTTCTGACTATTGGTAAATATCGACGGTAAGTATACGAAAAATAAAAATGATAAAAATGTTTATAATAATTAGTTTTTTGTTCAGGTGCAAATAATGTATGCGAATAGACTAACTATAGTATCGCTATGAGAAAAAGCAAAATTAACAAAGATGGGTATTACAGATTGTTGAACTCACAAGAGTATCAGAAAACAGAAAAAATAAGTTTAGATGCTAGCTCTATCAAATCAAATTAACGACGTGTTACGTACTTACATCTCAATTTTTCAGTGTTCAGCAAAAATAATTTACATAGCATAAAACATAACGCAACATTACACACACAAAAAAAGGGAAGTAAATAAGGTAAAGGGAGTTATTTATAATATTTACTATTTTTTTTTACCATTGCAATGATGTGTGTAGCACATTTACCTTATTAACAAAGAGCAAACAAAGCGTAAATATAATGTAACATTTTTAAAAAAACGCAATATGCTTTTACTGTCTTACGCGTATTCCACGACCGCGAACTATTTCATCAGTTGATAACTCAGTCTACAGTCTTCGAACATCATACATTGGAATAATACTTGCTAAAAATGTCTCAACACATTTCATAACCATATATGTAGCTTTTACAAATCAAGAAATTCTGCCGTCTGCATGAGCAAAACGTTGATAGTTTATCAACCTGCCAGTAAAACTGTATAATTGGGTTACTCCAGCACTTGAAGTGTGAGTTTGCTACGTCGGCACTATAGCTAACTGTAAAATATGACGATGTTGAACAAAATTTTTTCACACAAATACTAATAACGTTAGTTTGAACATAAAAGGCAAACTGCGATCAGCGTTATAAATCTACATAACGACAAATAAAGCAATGAGAGGGTTACCTGCAATCAATTGAACAATGCTGTTTACAAGTGGTATGATAATCAGAAATCAAATGTTCGATAAAAGTTGATGTGTGCGTTATAATAATTAAATATTGTAACGTCAAATAATTTACATTATGTGATTCAGTCTGTTGTGTAAACCTGCGTTGTTAACTAGTTAGTTTTCTCTTCTGTGAAGTACACTTGTAGGTGAATGAGGTAAAGCTGCATGTAATAAGCTGGCTCTCGTTTATGAAAACACCGATGGTGTTTTCTTTTTATTGTTACTGTGGAAATCAAATTACAAAATCTAATCTGCATACTTTCGTAATCTTTGCAACTCCTCCGCGTCACATCGATTTTACAGGTAATACTGACGAAATTGCGCGTACAAGAATTATTATCGTATATTTCTGATATGCATGCATTTCTGATTTTATTCTTACTAGTAATGCTAACATGGTATTTTACTTTGTTTTATTGTTTCCTGTAATTGCGAAATACATTATTGATCACAAAACATTTATGTTCTATCGTTTCCGCCTTCACTACAAACATTTTATGTGCGTTGTTTATTTTTCATGAGGTTTGTTTCAGTAAGTGTAAACTGAACTACGTCTATCACAAACGCAATAATTAAAAAGAATGACACTATCAATATTATCTATTAATCAATTAATATAAATGCAAATTTATATTTGTGTTTTTGTTCAGATGATTGTGTATTTACAGCAGCAAAAAAAGATTGTATGTGTGTTAAATTCGTTTACAAAACTATATTGATATATAAAAGTAGGAACAAAGTAATGGTAAAAAAAATTAGGTATGTGTGGAAAGAAAAAAAAGTGTTATCAGTTGTTATTCAAAATTGCACTTTTAATGTATTACCATCACAATCGTTTTGCATAGTGAGGATGGTTGAACAATAAACTCATTGGGTCAAGTAAGTAGACACACTTGAACATGTCATAATTTGCCATTTACTTAAATAAAAGTCAAATACAAATAAGAGTAAAATGACAAAAAAACGAAGTAAAACAGTAGGAAATGATGACGTAAAGTGAAAATAATGTTAAGACAGATTAGAACAAGTGTTGTTTGTTCTTTGCTGAATGACAGAAATGCACTGTTGTAGTATTTTCGTGTAATTGCGTGATTGCGGAAAATAGCGCACAAGTAGAAACAATAATAACAATGAGACAAACAATAAAAATATATCACGTATAATAAAGATTGTAAAGAGTGCCTTTACAGCTCTCTTGTCTTTATTTGCGTTTACGCGTAGCCGAATTTTTGCAAAATCTCTACATTGTGCTTGGGCATCTTTGTGAGTGCGACTTTACGTGCATCATTCCACGCCTCTGTTAGCTTTGCCTTCTTCTCGTGGTGACGTGTAGCCTTTTCAATGCGAGCTTGTTCCAGTTTATTCACCACATCACTATACTTCCAGCCAACGTGTTTGCACATATTACCCAACACGGTGTACGGTCGTTCAGCGCGGTAGCAGTTGTGGCGTTGTGCGCGTGGGATGACTGCACGTCCACCTGTTCGCACTATATTTGCAGGAATTCCCTCGTACGCGACAAGCTGGTGTAGGGCCTTCATACCACGTTTGGTGTAGCGTGGTAGCATAGATCGTACGGTGCGAATAAACACATCAGACGGAGAGCGGTGGTGAAATGGACCTTTCTTTGGGTTGCTGAGTTTCCGCTTACGAAGATATTGCAAATATTTGATCTTGTTACGGATCTCTGTTCCAGCAATGTTTAGCTGCTCGCATCGCACCACAGTGATCTTTTTACCGAGTAACAATTGCTTGGCCACTACAGCGGCAGCACGACCAAGAACGTGATCCTTTAGATCAATCACAATAATTTCAGGGCGGTGCTTCTTAATTCCTTTACGTGTTGCACGGTGTGCGTTTTTACGACTAAGTACAGCCATTTTGGTGTGTCTGTCTATTTAGTGTCAACTATATAATATATAAAATTCGTATTTATTACAGTTGTAAAGTAAAAAAAAAAAAAATAGAATAAGTTTTAGAGAAGTGTAAACATATATGAAAAGGAAAAAAATTTAATAAGAGTGATCAGTTTGCACAAATATGTAACTATTATACGTAGCATTAATTTTTGCTCTTATTATTCTATCTTTATACATAATATCATGCGACAGTTTCGCAGACAAAAAAAATTTTGTAGATTATCAATTACAAACATTTAATTAGTAAAAGAATAACTAAATAATCTGAGTAATTGTTTTTCACATACATGAGAGTGAACACTACAGTATAAATTATAATAAATCGAGTTAAAAATTAAGTAATACTAAACGTCTTCAAAAGAAAGCAAATAATATGCGGATGTGAAAAATGTTTAAACAAGAAAAGTAATTTACATGAATACGATTTGCCAATAAGTTTTATTAATAATAAATGAAAAAAAATATAATTGCAAATTTACGAAGTATAAATTAGTTTAGACTGTGCATCATGTGTATTTTATGTGTATGCGCGCGCTCGGCACAAATAAAAAGGGAAAAAAAATTTTGGATCAAAAAAAATATATAATTATTTTTGTAGAATAAAATTGTGATTTGCTTGAATTTTTTTTCAAAAAATCTTGCGAGTTACTGTTTTATTCATTACAATTGTCATATTTTGAGACCAAGTGTAGATCCGATTGCAACAAGTCTTTTGAGTAAGTATTACTATCATTGTCCTCAAATGAGTTATCAAGTTGATACTCGCCA
Source organism: Blastocrithidia nonstop (assembly GCA_028554745.1). NCBI lineage: Eukaryota > Euglenozoa > Kinetoplastea > Trypanosomatida > Trypanosomatidae > Blastocrithidia > Blastocrithidia nonstop. The sequence goes on along the minus strand of JAQOTN010000015.1, from coordinate 69,566 downwards.
TTTTCACTTAGCACGCCAAGATAACCTACTCCAAAGCCATACATGTACACATTACAATCATCTTCCGCTTCATTATTGCGATATATCAGTTTTATTTGTCTGCTATGTGTCTAATGCTAACGGAGTTAACGTAACATTTGACTAACGGGTATGTTAGACGCACGTCCATCACAGTTAACTGTGTGCACGTATTATTGCTGTCTTCGCTTTGCATTTACACGCAATAATTTGAGTTGTCTGCCAAGTCTAGTCATCTTCTTTTTACGTAGTTGCTATTTTTATTCGCATCTTCGCTAATTGTCATAAATACATCTATGCTTTTGCTGTCGCTTTGATTATTTATTCGGCTAGTGCGATTGTTATTGCGGCCTGTATAAAGTAGCTGACACTTACAAAGGCTGTTCCGTTGTTACACTTGATTTACATGTGTCGCTATCAACATTATGTTTTCAACCCGTATTGCTTATCACAAGTACATTATTTGCTTGTCATCTAACATTATCTACAATACTTGTGTGATTGTTGTTGTTGATGTTAACAGTATTTGTAGCAGCAACCGTAGCAGTAGTATCAGAAGTGAAAATGCTAAGAGTTTATTATCGCTAATTGCATACAGTAATAAATTTGTGCGGTTGTTATTATATAATTGCAGTACATGTTTATTTTGTTGATTTTGTTCTTGTCTTGCCAACTGATGTAGATTAATTAGATAGTTTGTTAGCACTTGCAATATCATCATCATCTTTACCTCTGTTATTTTTGTTACTCTTTTCATTTTTAGAATTATTACTTGTCGCCTGCAAAGGCTGTTGTTCAGCTTTCTATTCATTGATATTGTAACTTCTTTGTAAACTTGCATGTCATGCGCAAATACAGTCCTACTTATTTGCATTTACCTACTTGTCCTTTGTCCGTTTTCTGCGATCTACATCCCCACTAACACTTCTATTATTGCCATTGTTACTAGTATTCACATTTATGTTTTCTTTCACATTGCAATTACACAGTTTAGTACAATCTAGCAACTTTATGTACGTGTCATTATTTTTTCTTTTACTATTGTGTGGTAGTGATGTATGTGTATTTTTACGATCGATAACTGGCTGCGTTGTTGCTCTTGTTTATAGATGATCTTTATTGTTATCGTAACTACTTGCCTTACTGGATGAAGGAACTGAACTTTTGATAATATTAGCATTTGTACTAGTAACGTTTTTATCTCTACTATAATTTTATGCGCTAGTAACAGACGTTGATGATGATGATGATGATGGTGGTATCGGTTCTAACTTGATGAGTGTACTTCGGGTAGTATTATTCTCTTAACAGCCAGCACCGCTTTAACTATGTGTACACTAATTTGATTGTCATTGCCTTGACTATGTTATACTCTCACTCTTTGACGAATTCAACGGTGAAAGTGTGTTTGTCTATTCCGACAAGTGTAACTACTAGAAAGATGAGTAAGTTTTATCTGTATGAGTTAGTGAACTTTGTTTTTTTGGTGTCATTTGTTCATTGTTATTGGCACGCTTCAGCGGTGGCAGACAGGAAGGTGATAATGATGATAGCATTGATGGAGATGATGATGATGCCTACTAGTTATGTTTTTTGCATTATACTGTCATGCTTAATGGTTATGACTTGTCAGCTTTTTTATTACATGTTGGTTTATTACTAGAATGAACATTGTTACCTTTTTATATTGAGTTAGTTTTGTCATATCTTTAATTCGTTAGTTGCTCACTAAAGTTGACATGCAAACTGTCGTTGTGCGTGCTGTCTGCTAAGCATTTGTCTTTGTCCATAAAGCATTATTTTTACATTGTCGTATTAGCAGACGCACTCGGTGTGGCATGTGATAAATTATTGTTGTTGTTAGTACTGTAATTGTTGCCTCGTGATGCAGTAGCGGAATGGGCCGTAATTCACACTGGTGCAGTGTACGCTGGCACCGCAAATAACGCAAACCCAGGAGGTGTACTGTCAATACAACTTTGCTCATCATCCGACGTCATGAGTGATCGTAATCGAGCATGCCCAGCGATGTGGACTGCGTCAATCGCGATTACTGGTGATTACTTAAATAGGTGTTACAGTATTCCCGGCAGGTGAAATATAATTTGAATTCATCGTTTACGTGGTACAATAAGGGGTAATTTAAGTTGTACTGTCCCATCTACTAATCTCTCACGTTGTGCTGCCTTCACGCTGGTCGACAAAATGAGTTTGACGCTTTGCATTGCAGATTGACGTAGTCATAAATGAATAGCAAAGTGTTACAAATCCGCAAGCTGGATTTGTAACACCACAAAGGAATGTTTGATGTTTAGTGCAGATAATGGCCGATTATCGCGCGGTAGACGCAAAATGGGCTATGAATTGACATCGCTGCGTACGCAAATAACGTTTTACATGAGTGATCGATCAAACTACACTACACACTGCGCATCGCTAGATAATTGCGACTTGTAATAACTAGCTACTTTGCAACTTGACGTTAGCACATTTTTCATCGACGCACAAAGTAGCGTCGGCATGAGTAAACTAATACAATGCGGCAGTAATCGTGCGTTCGATGCTGTTACAATATACAAAAGTTTTGATCAAACGGCGTGAGTTAGTGTTGGAACACACACAGAAACAAATATATAAGTAAATAATTAACAGCTATCGTTAAGTCTAAGTGCAACAATATAACCTCTTTGGAAAAACTTTACATTTAATGGAAGAAAAATAATTTATATATAATAAATAGAATTAACATGAAAAGTGCTGACAACCAGAATTTGCATAATGATACAAAATAAACAATTTTCTTGAACAAAACAAAAATAGAATATAAATCCATAGATTGAATATTACAATTAAAGTTTAAAATCTAAATTTATTTCTATTATTTCGTGTTGCAAAAGTGTTATCATACTCTAAAGCTCAATGACCAAGACAAAAAGTACAATAAAAACAGAAGAGTATATGTAAAAATTTATTTTCTATATAACAACATTTTATTGTTGTAATAATAAGTTATTTGCTTAAACTACATGTTATTTGCACATAACTGAAAAATTGTTTATACAAGGGCCACATTATCGCGTAGCAACATAATGTCACGTTGTTGAATAAAGTTAGGAGGTTCTAGTGTTATCACACTGGCTACGCCATTTTCATCAATGCACAACACACCGCCCCTATTGCCAAATTCATTGCAGTAGTTTGTGGCTGAGAATATTGTCAGCAAGTGGCGCACGTGATTACTCGGAAAAAACTGGAAACCTTACTCGACTACCTGATGTGCCCTACAAATCAAATCCAAATCGTTGTTAATCAAGAAACGCTCGAGCGCCGCTGCAGAGAAGACGTTTGATATTCGCCGAGAACTCGGTGCTCAGTCAACATTAGGCGGTAAATCTATTTATGGATCTGCCCATAATAAATCGCACAGTATGCCTGAGTGTGGCACAGTACATGGACGAGGATCAGGTATGTCTGACAAGTACGACATTTACGACGATAACCCACCATGCATACAAAAGATAGATTTGTTAATCACCGCTGCAATAGGCAGAACACGAAACAAATCAGCAAATATTTTAAACAGCCGTAAACCATATCGCCGTTTACATTCGTCATAAAAGCCATAAAGGTACATAATTTGCTCATCTTAGTGATTACCCCGTAACATGAAAAAATTTGAAGGAGCTATAAGTTTGAGTGCTAAGAGGGTTACAATAACCTCTATTGAACGACTGCCGCGATCTACGTAGTCGCCCAGAAACAGAAAATTGTACATTGGGCAAAGTTATAAATTATTTTTTTTATTAATACTACCAATATTGTTATTTAAAGATTGCATGCTTGCATTTTTTATTTAGTTAGCAGTGTTGGTGAAGTCTGCACTACTAGGAGTGCTTTCACGAGAATGAAACTCTTTATCTGCTTTCGCTAAAGATGGAAAGACAGTACCCGCTAATGGTGGACAGCGAGTAAAAATGTTGATAAGGTCATAATATTGTCCATGTATATCACCGCATACATACACAGGAGATTATAATTAAGCCACAATAGGTTCACTAGCAATAACAGCGCGAGCCTACAAAATAATACGTACAATAAGCTACTACGGTATGCGCTGCTACATTGGGGATTTACTCGCGTATTTTTACGGCAACAATTCTAGCAGTCGGTATAACACGTCATATTATTTATTTACAGTTAACGTATGTGTGGGCAGTGTGTGTAAAGAGCACGTTGACAAATCGATCACTTAACGCTTGCGCTTGTGTACAGTCATCACTATAACCACTATTCACAAAAAAAAAAAAAAAAAAAAAATTAAATATATGATACTGTATGTACTATAATGTAAATATAAATTATTTTCTAAAAAAATATTAGAAAGCAAATAAATTTGATAATTTGTTGTTAAAATATGTTTACATTTAAATTTTTGGTGGTGAGTGAACGTTACAATAATAACTATGTCAATAAAACAAGCTGAAAAAAGTTGTTTTGGAAGAAATTTTTGGTTAACATATTTATTTAAATCAAAGTTAATAATTCTTAATATTTTTATGTTGTGTTATGCAATCGTGTTGTGTTAACTCTCGTAATCAGAGCCATGTATATTTGCATACACAAGCAAAGGAAGGTCGTCGTTGTAATTTTAATGCTAAGCTTTATCTTCATACTGCTCATTATTATGATAATTATATATGCAAGTGACTTATTTGCCACTAGGAGTAGTCTCGTTATGTTCTGAAAAAAATGTAGTTTATTCTGTATTTTTTTTGACAAATAGTCATTATAAAGTATATCGCTGTAAAGATTTAAGTGATTTTCTATGTATAAGGTCAGTAAAATATACTTTGAAGTGTATGATTATGTGTGGTACAAAATCTTTATTAATAAAATCCGCGTTGTCACATTGCACAAGTAAACGAACATTTTGACCAGTTTAGATCAGTATGCTTAGAAGATTGCAAGAACTTTCAGCAACAAGTGGAATTAGCAGACCAGTACATCGACGCTAATCATTAAAAGTCTGCATAAATACAGTTCATTTACAGTTAGCCTCAATCTTTGTATTCCTTAAGCTGACTCTTGTAATCTACAAACCTTCAACATGTTAATGCGTAAAAGGTGAAATATCACAAATGTAATTTCCCCTCAGTTTTGCTAATTCAAGACTTCGTTACATTGTCACAGCAAAGAAGGTCATTCGTTTAAGCTGCAAAACTGACGCGTAAAGGGTGCGTTTAAACGGTAATTTTTTTGTCAAAACCATTTTAACTAAAAAGCAATAAATGTATTTGAAATAAGTTGAAAAGAATAAAATTATAAACATAATTATGCGATTGAAGCTGTGTAATTACATTCCTTCCATTTTTACATTTGCATGTTTTCAAACTAGCACTATATATATATAAATTATTATTTTCTATAGAATTAATTAGTTGTATGTGATCAGGCCAACAGCAGCCCAAGAGTTCCATTGATTAGTAATATTTATTGTGTTGATTATTGTAATTAGCATAGTAATTACATATAACGACATTCAAGTGCAACACTAACGTAATAGCGGTACACCTAGAACTTTTTGCACCATGTTACACAATCTGATTTAATAGGTTAGCTCTAAAATTACGTGATAAGGCATCAGTATGGTTGAGTTCACCAGCTACATAGAAAAATACAACACTGATTTTGTTATTGAACATAAGGTTGTTGTTGAGTTCATATAACTTATTCAATACATAACCTCTGCCGATGCCACCATATCCATTTTCTTTACGTTGTGCCAATACAATTAGGAAATTATCTGTAACTACTGCAATCTTCATTGATGTTGATGAGTATTGTAAATACCTGTGAGTCAAATACTGTAGTAACATCATGATTGCTCGTGGCTCTGCGTGTGCTGAGTGTTGTGCGGTGAAGTAATTTGTTGTACTTTCACCTTGTGGAGTGCTTGTGCATTGTAAATCATGCACTCATCGTTGTTGATAAGTTCGTGTAGCACCATTACGCTACTTTGCAATGGCACCTCAGCCACTCTTTGATGCATCAGTGTAAATGATGACATCATAGTCGTCATCAATATTGATGTACACTACATGGTTTGCTATGTGTCACCACTTATTCTCAATCAGGTGAGCACCAATCTCATCAAGTGCACTACGCACTGAGGGCACAACTATAGACATCTATACATCTCAGTTTTGATGTGCTTCTACCAGTCTGTATACAGCACGATATGCACGTAGCAAAGTGAACAACTTTGCAGGGTTGAGTTGTGTGGTGTGCACTGCATAACAGATGAGTGACACCCAAAACACAAACGTGCCACGAACGTAAAACGTTGTGCACGTAGAGCTAAAGTTAATTTAACAGCAGTCTTTGTACTTTCACGCACTACTCTCTACACCATTTCATGCATATTTCTCACCCAGGATCACAGTATTGTCACATGCCATTTACAACAATTCATCATTACTCTTTGCAATTAGCTCTTACCTGTTAAGTAATGTCAGTAAATTTACACAACGTATGCGTTACAAAATGGTGCGTACTGCATAAGCGAAATTGTGTTACTGCCCTTACTCTACAGCAATCATTATATTGTCTATCATTGTTGTTATTACTACGGGTGTGTTTATGTCCACAATGACATTTGTGATTGCTTGTGCTACGGCTACACTTCATCGTGCTCCTGTAGGTAGTGTTTTCAGGCGGTAATAGCCGTCATTTGCACGGAACACAAAACAGTTGTATGTCTCTTCAGGCAGTGATATACTGTTATAAGTATGCCTAGAAATCTATTTGTAACATGTAACGTGCATAACGCAACTGTTGTCGTCGTGCAAGGCGTGATGGGTAATGTAAGGCGTGGCAGTCATTCTTTTCAGATTAATCACTTTGTTAAGATGAGGCTAGGTGATCAACCTGCGTCGTCCTTTCATCTCATTGACTGCAAAAACATTTACACCATGTACGCCTAGAGGAAAAGGCTGTGTGATGTGAGCGTCACAACGCTCAAACTTGTGCATCTCTACCGCTTTGTGTATGTCATCAAGAGACAACTGCGTCTTCTTGACGGTGCGGGAGGTAACAAGTGATACAAAAAAATAGAAAGGCTGTAACCACAGCAAAGCATAAAGTAGAAACTAATGTGAAGATAATTTATTTGTGGGCAAACTCTTTACTGCCTCCATGTTTAACAATGTGACCTCTTTTAGATGAAGGGGTCAAATGGATGGGTGCGGCAGTGTGATGGGTGCTTCATTGTTCATTTGCCTTATGAGGTTGTACAGTTCTACTTCATTGACGCCTAAACTGGTGGCGTCTGGAGCCTTGCGTCCTAATTCATGTGGTTGAGGAGGAGGACATGACCTGCGTTGTCCTGCGCTGTGTTACACCCTCCGTTGTCAGATAGCGGCCATAACCCAGATATCTGTGAAGTGTATCCAGGTGTGTATAACCCGTCATCAGCATTATTTGTGATTGAGGCACCTTCATTGCAGCCATGTGTAATGCTGCTCCTTTACGCAGTTACGACAGTGCTGACAGTGAGTTTTGTTAACGTAGTGCATATCGCACCGCATTCTTGGTCAATGTGGCACTACTAAACAGGTATTGATGTGGTGTTTTACGGCACATGAGTGCGTGTAGTGTGGAGGCATCTTGTCGTGTCATGAGCGACCCCAGTTGATACATGCCACATAAACGTGCTCCTTTGCCTCTTCGTATTGTCAATGACACAGGCACTGTGCCATCTGTCTTCACTGCACCCAACGTTATGTCCCTCACTGCCAGGTTCATTATGTCACCTGCTTGTGCAGCATATTCTCACATCATGGTGAGGTACAACGCAGCCTCGGTGTGATAACCCAGCTTCTTCTTTGTTGCTGCTACTTATTGCAGCGTCACAGGTGCAAATGTTGTTGTGGGTGTTCACCTGTTGTAACGTAGTGCAGTTGCCATTCCTGCCCTTCATTCTGGGTGTTCATCCAGCTTTATGGGCTGCAGTTGATTTGTGTACATTGGCAGATTCAACAGTGCTGCCTTGATGTTATCATATATTTTGCTAATTGTGGACCACTTTCATTTGCGTGCAACAGCCATTCTGCGCACCAACTCTAGCAATGTTGTTGGGAACGACACATTGAGTAAGTCGTCCGCCATTGCACGTATTTCGTTTATTCAGCGCAGGTGTTGCTGACGTGTTTGTGGTGTAATTGCGTTTCACGCCATTTGTGTGACGTGTGGAAGCTTTCCGCTGTTAACATATCATGTACATGGGCAGACGTGACCCCCAGGACGTATACCCCAGCCGTTTAAATTTAGTTGAGGTGCTGTGTGTAATGCTATGTTTTTCTAATCATCTGGTTTACTTTATAGATATTAGTTGATTGTATTTGTGTTAGTACTGTCACGATGCATTCATTCATGTGCTTTATCTAAATGTTGTGCGGTAGCATTGAGTGCATTGACATTATTGTTATTTATTATTTTAATTGAGCGTAAACAAATAGTATATGAAACAACATTTTTTTATATTAATTGTTACCTACAGTATCGGTTAAATACTGCCTATTATGCGTTTCGTGTTAATATATAATGTCCATATAACGCTCCAAGTTCAGTAGTTGTGTCTACAAACGCTGCACTTAATACAAGCCTACATTTAACAATTATTTGTGGTAAACCACCGAGTTGATCACTTTGTAGAAACAATTAATTGTGTAGCAATGCATTAGGTGTTCATTGAATTAGCATATTTGTATCATCAGTGCGGTTATGAGTTATTGCAGTAAGTGGTTGTTTTAGTTATATTAGTGCTTCTACTACATCCTGTTGACCTCGCTTGAAACCACATTTACGACGTAGATAATATAAAGAGGAAAGCGATAAACCTCGTTACATGACATCACGCACATTAGAAAAATTAAATACTAATACATAATTATTAATTTATCCGTTAAAACTGGTTATTGTTTTTCAATATTTGTTTTGAGAATATGAAAGAAATACACAAAAAACTATTTAAGGAATGTAATTTAACTATTTAACAGTTAATTAATTACACGTATTTTTTTATAAAATATCTGTGTTTAGTGTGTACTATAATCAATATCAAAACTCCTTATGACACTTATCGGTGATTATAATTAATATTCTTTCAATTATAATAAAATCAATTGTTAGTGGCAATAATAATGCTTTTCTTTTCATGTAGTAAAAAAATAGTTTAGTATCATAATATGTTTAAGTTAATTTAAATTTATAAGCTTTTTATTACATATTATTCCAACTGTAAACACAGTTACAAACACATATATATTTTTTAAAAATATTTGTTAACATTTTACGAAAATCATTATATTGATGAGAAGATATATATATATACTTATATGTAGTATAAAAGTTTTTTTCTGTTATAGATTATAATTTGCACGTTGTAAAAATTAACTTGCTAGTTTGGCTTTGTCCAACATCATTATTATTAAAATAATTTTATTAATCATTTTAAATTATTTGATCATTACAATTAGTTACGATGCATGCATATTTTAATTATTATTGTCAAATTAAGAAGTTAATGATTGAGAAATAAATCTGTTCGTCATTAAATGTTCAAATCTAGAGTTAAGATATTCAATAAATATATCTTTTACTTTTTGTTCCATACATATTATTGTCCTTAAAATTCATGTAACTAACACTATATTCAAATTTTTAGCTTTGTATATTCTTAATGACATTTATAACGTTTTCTTGATTAATAGTAAATTCTATTATTATTAATAGGTTAAAATATTTGTCATAGCTATACTCGGAAGGGTAATGGTGTGTCACTATATGCTATACATATATATATTTCTCATTTACAAATATTTGTTTTGTTAAATTTTATCTTCTTTGTATGGCTTATGCACCATTATTTTTTATACTATACTACTCTGGCATCTTTTATTAGTGTCATGATGACTGTATACTTCTTTTAAATACAATTAAATCAAGTATAGAAAGTTATTAATTAGTTATTAAATCAAATACGCGTTAAATCATAGCATTACCTAGACTACTTCCCTTCTCCATGTTATGTAAGCAATATGATGTATGTAAATAAAAAACAATTTATTTGATGTTGAATAAATTGTTATTGTTTTTATCAATCGATAACTTATTCAAGAATTTAATATTTTACATGTATTTGCAAGTCAAATATTTACGCTCCATGCCTGTATTGTTCTTATGTACATACTTTCCTCCTCCCACTTATTACCACATAATTTATTTGCCTTTCTTCTAAGAGTTAAAGAATTAAATTTTTTAACTAGGAGTAAATGATTGTTCGAGCATAACTATTACTGATAATGTTGTAAATATATATTATGATTATATGCATTATGGTTAAGCAAAAATTTTTCAGAAAATATGTCTATTAATTGTTGTGAAATTTAATGAATAGATTTATGTATAACCTCTATTATTAAGTATTCTGAAAATTAAAGTTTCTTTACCTGACAGCAAAGAACTTTAGATGGTTTTGTTTTCGTTTTTATTGTGTTATTTTGTATAATTTATTGAAGTTTTCAAATGACAGCAGTAACAGCCTACAACTATATAATTCACTCTATGATATCCAACTAAAATAATGAGCTTAGTAGTAAATTCATACATTATTTATAAATTCTTCCGTTTGATCATATTTATTTACACATTAAAAGCTTATTCGAATGAGGAAGTGGAAAAACTATTTTCGCATATTTTAAACTCCACAATATTATCATAATCGAAAATATTAATATGTAAATTATTTACTTTTCGTAAATTTAAAACAAAATATTTTGCTAAGAAAAAGATATTCAATTAAACTTCAATAAAAACACTATTTTCTCTTAAATTAACTCATCATTAGTTAAAAGTGGGCAAGTAAGTACTTGCATTAGATCTGCTTTCGTAATATATTGTGTTTACCGTTAAAACTTGAAACTTGATATTGATGTATTTATTCTTAGATAACATATAAAGATATACTTCATTATATTTATCATATTATCTAACTATGAATTGTTTATTCACCTTCATGATGTATTATTTATTTAATTTTAATACATGTGAAAAGTTTTTATAAAAGTGCTTAAATTATATATAATATCAATCTATTGATTTATTTTCTCCGCTTTTCAAGTATGTTTTGATAATATGAGCAAGCGAAGTTAAATTAATTTTTACAATTTAATTTAAATTTTTTAAAAATAATATTTCAGATTTGTCACGTAAGCAATTATTATACCTACAATGTAAATAGTTTATAATTTTTTTTGATATCTATAGTAATAATAAATATCAGTTAATCATTTCTCAGATCAAATGTTAGAGCTGTGTATTACAATTATAATTAAATTTAACTTTCATTCCCTACTCTCTATTTTTGAATTATACTCAAACAGTAAATTTTTTTCATTTGTTTAGGAATATAAATTAAACAAGTCTTTAACGTTTTACTTGTGTAAATAAGCAATGTTTAGCTAAATTGACTTGTAGATGCCTACGTGTTGTATTTGCTCTTTGAGCCCGTTTGAATTTCAGCCTTAAGACGAGCATAAATTTGCGATTGGCACTTGTCATCCTGCCTAAACTAATCGAGTGCATTTATTATAATACAAAGATGATGCTAAGCATTTAGAATTTGCTACGTCTTGGTCTTGCTCTGAACCAGTATTGTAAGTTTCTTCCCCGTCTTGTTCTCTATCAAACAAACAATTTTTGTCTTCCTCCTCGCACAAATAACTGCAGTTCTTACGTTTATCATAAAATACATCGATGTAGCAGCCATAACTTGTTTTCACTAAAAATGGATGATACCATTCTGTTTCATGAAATGTTTAAGGTCAAGCTTGCAGTTGTAAAGCTATCTTCAATGATAGCACCATTGTAAATATTGATGTCAATAGAATTGACGCTGATGCCGTTGTTATTTTAGGCACTCTTGATTACAATCAAAAATCTGATTTTTAACACAGAAATATTATTGCTCAGGCTGTACCTGACCCTCATCACCCTTCTTTGTTAATGTGCTGCACATAAATCGGTAGTTTGCATTTATTTGACTGTCGAGCTAAAAAGTTTACTAACGTCGCAAGTTCTACACTTGAACAGTCGTTTAGCTCATTTATAAATATATCCTACAGCTCATCCCATATGTACAGTTTACTGAGCTGCCATAGTGATGGCTGCATTCAATTACACGATTTGCGTTTCTAATCTAACACTAATAATAGTTTACCTGTCAATAGTGATGTACATATTACGAACAATAATAAACACTATAAACATAATTTGTAGACACGTTTCATGTTTCAAGCACATGAGCACAGTGTGCGCAAGGCATTATTTAATCCATTTCATGACGAGCTTATCGTATCTGCGAGTGCTGACTAAACCGTGAAATTGTGAGATGTTAATGTGGAAGCTAATCGAGTCACGTGCATTAATTAACTACATAATTTTCGTGATTCTGTGAATGATGTCACATGAAGCAATAATGGTCCATGAGTATACGCTGCAGTGTCGTATAATGGTCATGTTATGGTGGACAGTGTACCAAATAATAAACGCATGAGCATTTTACTAGAGGAAAATTAATAATTGACAAAATAATTGATTCAATTTTTTCTTGTACAACTTAAATTTTACTTGGCTATGATTATCGTGTCTACAAATTTTAGTAAACAGAAAATTATTGAAGAAAATGTTATTTCTTTTACTTATGTCAAATTATTTTTTATAAATGCACACTGAATTTTCTTGTCAAATATAAAATGTATGTTTGTCTGTTAACTTGTTGATACATTGCAATCTAATTTTTTCATTGTCACACTAAATTTCGTGTCTACGTTTATTAATTTGTCTTGTTTACAGGTATTAGCATATAACAATATATTCATCATAACAAAAATTATATATTTGCTCTCACAGACATGTCTGATTTGACAGAAGTGCGTGCGCAAATTAACGCATTGGCGGAAGCTATTGCGGAAGCAAAGAAGCAGCCTAACGGTACAAAAACGTAGGCATATAAACAGCTTGTGCAAGATATGGTGTTGCTTCGCAAAAAGTTACAGTCTAACGGTAATGGTGTGCAAGACAAAGCTACTAAAGTAATCAATGGCAACAAAGGTAATAATAAAAAAGATAAGGTAGCAGAGCCGTCTTATTTCGATTCACGATTGACTATGGTGAAGTCACTTGGTTTGATGGGTGCTGCTTATCCGCATAAGATGCACATACAATTTACCATTCCAGAACTAAAAGCTAAATACTTACCGCAATTACATGACGCAGGTGAACGCGTCGGTGAGTTGGTGACAATTGCGGGACGTATCGTCAGCAAGCGAAGTTCAAGTTCAAACTTGCACTTTATCACTATACAAGGCGATATGGAACTGATGCAAATTATTTCTTCGGTAAAAGATCACGCTGATGCAGCGGCGTTCGCTACAATTCACGGACAGATCAAACGTGGAGATATTATTGGCGTAGTTGGCTACTCATCTTTGTCTAAATCAGGGTAGTTTTCTGTGTGCTCGACGTAGATACGTCTCTTGTCTACGTGCTTCCACATGCTGCCTGATGATTACTTTGGCCTCAGCGATATTTAGCAGCGTTTTCGACAACGTTATCTTGACTTAATTGTTAATCGAGAAAACATTAATATTTTTATGCAACGCTCACGTATCATCAAGTACATTCGCAAATTTTTTGATGAAATGAACTTTGTTGAAGTGGAAACCCCAACACTTAACTTGATTGCCGGTGGGGCAGCGGCAAGGCCGTTTGTTACATACCACAACGATCTAGGTCAACGAATGTACCTTCGTATTGCTCCATAGTTGTATCTCAAATAACTCGTTGTTGGTGGAATGGACCGTGTTTATTAGCTAGGCAAACAATTTCGAAATGAAGGCATTGACTTAACTCACAATCCATAGTTTACGAGTATTGAGGCATACTGGGCTTATCATGACTACAATGACTGAATGACAACAACAGAAGATTTGCTCTACGGGCTTGCAATGTAACTTCACGGTTCACCTATTGTGAAGTATGCACCTCTCGACTCTGAGGGCAAGCGACTACCCTAAGTATACTTCAACTTCAACAAACCTTTTAAACGCCTACGCATTATTCCAGAACTAGAGAAACGAATGAACGTTTCATTTGCAGATGTCGACTTCGAAGATGACAATACAATAACACTGTTGTTAGAAATGTGTAAGCGATTTGATATTGAACCTGCCCCACCATTTACCGTTCCACGTTTACTTGATGAACTTATTGCACATTTTCTCTAGCCGTAGTGCCATGATCCATGTTTTCTGTGTGATCACCCACGTGTGATGTCGCCATTGGCAAAGTGGCATCGCGATGACACTCGTCTAACGGAGCGTTTTGAGCTGTTTGTTAACAAGAAAGAACTCGTTAATGCGTATACGGAGCTTAACAATCCAATTATACAACGCTAATAGTTTTAGAAGCAGATGCGTAATCGTGATAAGGGTGATGATGAATCTATGTAGATTGATCAAGACTTTGTGCGTGCGCTGTAGTATGCGTTACCACCTACTGGTGGGTGGGGCCTCGGCATTGATCGACTAGTAATGTTCTTAACAAGCCAGGCAAATATCAAGGAAGTATTGCTTTTTCCTGCAATGAAACCAGATGTAAACAACTCAGATGAAGGCAAGTCACTCACATACCATGCCGGCACAAAATTTAATGGACAAGGTGTTCCATTGTTGATGTAAGCGAATTAACATTATATATTTTTTCCCGATAAAAGTAAGAATTAATTTGTAATATAAAGATTTGATTTTTTTATTTATTAAAGAAAAAATTATAATTATTTAATAAACATATATATTATCTTCACCACAATCTGTTTTTTTCTACAGTTATGTTACATGTTAATTCGTAGAAAAGAAAAGGTATAAAAAGAGCAAATTAATTAGCATAATTGTTATGTTCTACTACTTTTATCTTTTACTTTTCAATTAGCACCAGATAAAAACGTATCATGCAATAAAGAGAGATAACACAAAGTAAAGCAGTGCTGCAAAGTGCTATAAACTGTAAAATTATGATCTTCCGTTAAATACCAAACGAAAAAAAAATAACTTGTAAATTTTATTTTCTATAATTGTAGCTAATTGTGACATTAATTAACTAAACTGTTTGTCTAGTATCAGTGTAAAATAAATTAAGCTAACAAATTAATTACACTCACTTATTTTGTTTAATAAGACTTTGATCAAAAAAAATAAGTTATTAGAAAAGGAACTATAGTAATTACATAAACAATACACCTTGTTTTGTGGGTCAAAAATATACAGTGAGTAACAAATTTGTATTTACTTAACTAAGTTTGTTTTATTGCAAAAATAATAATAATAACAGAAACTCGTATTAAAACTATAAGTTTAAATAGCTGTATTATCACTATATTCCGATATAACTGTCAACAATGTGTGTGTTGATTAGGCAAAAATCAAATAACATAAATGGTACAGCTATGAATGCTATGATTAGTTGCTGATCGTTCATACGTACATTGATTACTTAATTTAACAACAATTTGGCATTTTTAATTAGTAAAGAAGTAGATTTTGTTCATTAAAAAAAACATTTTGTCCTTCTTCCTTGTCTACTCTTCGACAAAAAAATTTGTAATTACTCCTTATGAAAAACTTCTATCTTAATTATTATGCCATAATAGTAAATATATATATAGCTAATCGCAATGTTTATTTTTTATGCAATAAGTGCAATGGTGATCATCATAGTTTCATAATATATTATAAATGTTATGAATACAAATATCCATGTACATGTTTACTTATTTCAACTATTTACATTTCCCATTTCAATTTTTTGTTTATTTTCTCATTTCGTTTTAGCTTCTTACAAATATTCATTTTCTAGCACTGATTATAAGGGTTTTTTTTCTAAACAAGGGTGACAACAAACAAAGTAGTTTATTATTTATTATTTTCGTTTTTTCCTCTTATAGCGTTAACATACTTACACGGAAGCAGGCTTGCATAACACGCTTATCCAACAATTTTATTATAATTGTTAGCAATAATCTGTAAATTACTTATTTTCTCCTTCTTATTTCCTAAATTGCGATTTGGAGTGGAAATTACGGTATCTATTTGTTTTTTACATATTATTATTGTCTTTATATAAATATTTTTAGCTTGATAAGTTGTTTGTAATTTTAATTTACTACGAAGTATCAAAGTGAGAAATGGCTGCACCAACAACATCATCATTACAACTATCTTGCTCTGCAACAAACACTATTGCAGCACTTAACGCAATGGATGTACATTTACAGTAATTAGGTCTTTATTAAGGTGAAAAAGTCAGTGACACACTTGCAAGTAGTGATAACTTTAATATTAATTAGTATGCTAATGCTGCAAATTGTACTTAGACGATAGCAACAAATGACATTAATGTCCTACAGGATAATGCGACTGCGCCAACGTGCAATGTAAATTCAGTCATAAAATAAATTGACTCTTCTACTATGCATATTCAGCGTGATGAAACTAAAGATCACCAACTAGCTAATGCATGCAACTCAGCGGAAAAAACTATTTAAAGTGATTTGCACACACTTGCACAGAAAGCAACAAAAGTGAAGCGTTATTCTACAACTTTACATGCAATTCACGCCAAAGGTACGAATATTTTGCAGCAAAGACAAAGTCTAGTACATACTAGCAACACAATGTCACAGGCTTACTCTGAAAAACACATTTGTGACGTGATAGCATAAGCTAATTATTATCTGTCGTAGTAGATGGGCAGGTCTACTGCCGCCTTTGTAGCTAATGTGCAATCAAAGAAAGCTGTTTTATAGTGTAAAGAGCGAATAACGTATTTGTCGCACATCGCTGCGTTACAACGGGATAACGATTTGTACTCTGCGACTGCCTTGATTACAACACTTGGATCAACACAAAAAGCAGCAGCAGCAGCAACAGCAGCAACAAATAATACTGCAGCTTGTGCACATTCACTTAGCAAGTCAAATCGCACATGTTCGTTGATACTGAGTGATACGTAGGAAAGAGAAACATTATAAAATAATACACGTATGCAGCGCCCATCTGCTTTGACTTTAACAACGTCGTCATCATCAGGATCGGCGAAAGTAAGAAATCAAATAAGCGCAGGCGTGAAAAATGTTGGAGTGGACAGAAATGTGATTGAATTTTGTCGATGGCTAGTCGCAGGCATTGTTAGTGTCGCGATTGAGGTATCGGACAACCGATTTTTACCTGTAGCTGACATGTACAACAAACCTGTTAGGCGAATTACACAAGATTTGAGTGTAAGTTATTGAAACAAGTTAATTAAATAACACTTGTCCTTGCCGTCAGCAATATCATCATCGTCGCCTACTTTGTTGGCTGAAGCAAAACCATAGTCTTTGCCGCATCCATCACCTTAATCACAAAAATAACCAAAACAATAATAGTCAGTACAGCAAAATACTTCACAAATAACAATCGCACAAACACACAACAGTTAAGATTTTAAATGCATGCCGTAACTACCAACTCGGTAAACTAACATAAAGTAAACTGGACATGTGCAATAGTTACAGTTATCAAATTCACAATAAGCAATCAATGCAAATACACCATTGCAGTAACAAAAGTAAATATAGCTGAGCTAAAACTTTTTGCCTAGTGCCAATAAAGTAGTAAAGTAGACAGCAGATTCAGTGCAAGAAAAGGCAGTATTGCAGGACGCACACACAGTGAAAAAATAATCTGTAGATTAGGATACTCTATATGCGCATGAAGTTCATGATGCACTTGAGTTTATGGCAAACGAGGCGCTAGCATCAGACAACATTTTACACAATGAAGCAATTGATCAAGTACGTGTTTTGTTACAACACAATTTGGCGTGTTGTCAGGCAAATGCTATTGAATAGTGACGCACACACATCCAAAGCAGCAGTAACAACAACAGTAACAAACTTCGTAAATGTATTGTGGATGAGGAGCATATTAACGATGCACTAACCGTACCAGCAGGATGATTTGTATTTGGCGATCGTCTAAGTGGCGCTCACTTGCTACGACACTTGATCGAAACCGAAAGTGAGAATGAAATTAATAATCAACTAGACCTGTTATTAGCCAAAAGCACAGCCGCACAAAAAGTAGATGATGATGATGATGATGATAATAATAAGGCAAACAAATTGTTGAATTCATTGTAGTATGAAGTGAAGCGGCGATATCTTACTCCTAAATTGCTACTCCAGGGTAACAGCGAAATACTTAGAGCACTCTTCACTTCAATAATGTCAATGGCAGCCAATACAAACTCTTCTCCTGGTGTTGCTATGACATCTGGTGCAAATACCAGCAACATTAACACAAACATGGGCAACACAAACGCAACAATATCGACAACAACTGTAGCAGTAGCAGCAGCAAACACATCAATGTCTACCTCGTCGTTTGCAGGAGTGCATGGCTCGCTATCGTTTGCATCCGCTAATAATCCAGGAAAGGCCAATCATAGCTTGAACACAAAGGTAATGCGTGGTCCAGCGTCGTTTCATGGGAAAGGAGGCAGTGTTGGTGTAGGTGGTGGTAATAACTATTATAGTAGTAGTGGTGGTAGTACTAGTGGTGGTAGTACTGGTATTGGTAGTTATGCTTTTGGAAGTACTGTAAATAGCAGCAGTTTTTATTACCGTAGCCTCGCATCGGTGATATAGATATTGATGAACCACGAAGATGTGTACTATGATACGCAACGTTGTGTTGGCAATAATGAAACTGAAAGTGCAACAAGGTAACATGATAACAACAATAATGAAATGAGTACAAGGAATGACGAGGCTTCTCACGGAAGTACGAGTATGAGCCGTCTATATCAACGTACCAGTAATCATGATGAACACAGTTGTGATACTAATAAGAAAAGTAGCAACAATAATAGCACCTCGCACCATGACAGTGAAGCAGCTTTACATGTTTATAACATTGTAGCCGATTTACTTGCCAAGGAGCTGATTTGCATTTATATTCGTAACATTCACACTCTTTCTCCGCTGTCTGTGCCGTAGTGTGTTATGCATGAAATAGATAAACCAACTCACGATAGAGTCAGTGCGAAAGATTGTAATGCTGGTGCAGGGCCAGTAACAACAGCAACAACAACAACAATGTCTTTACCTTCATCCGTGACATCCACTTCATCTTATTCGAGGGCATCACAGACATTGCCTGCAGTGCCGTCATCACGCAAGTCGTCCAGAAATCACGGAAACGAATTACCTACCTCAACGCATGATGTTAATAGCAGTACATCAAACAATTCGGAGGCTACACATGATATGCACAACAAAACAACAACACCAACACCAATTAGTAATGTCAGTGATAATATCACAAACTTATAATAGCATCATAATGAATGCAATAAGAAAACACGACTTGAGTCTCTCATAATGGTGGACTTCCCACGCTCAGTGAACTTTCACTCTGCACTGCAGCATGCGTTGGTGAAACGGATGAATGAAATGGAAGTCAAAATAGCAGGTGCACTGCAATCTGCCATTCAAGCAGAGGAAGAGCAAGCCTAGTTTTAGGCCAATGCCAACATTACCGCAGCCAATGATCGACGTGGCAAACGTAACAAGCTGAGTAGTGCCAATGAGCGCACATTACAACGTCCAAGCAGTGGAATGAAAACCACATTAAACGAACATGCCACTTTAATTTCTTCTCAGAACAATCAATCACGGCACAACACAATGTAGACACAAACTTCTAATTCTATTAATTCTGACATTTCCATGCCAAACGGCAGTCACAACATCAAGGGTAGTAATGTAGGTGCCGGGAGTGGTAATAGTGGTATCAACAATATTATTACTACTACCACTACTACTACTAATGCTACTGCTGCTGGTATGGAGAGTAACCATAACAATAATGAGGGCAGTCATACTAACGAGCATGACATTCGAGCAGCACAATTACGTCAAATAAGTATTGCGGCGTACCCACCGCTACTTGTTGGTGGACTGTTTTTATCCTACGACATAGTCGACCGTTTTAATCGTTTGCAAGAGTTATACCTGTGTGCTAGTAACAGTAATGGTGACACGAACTTGTAGCGTAATAAGCTGAACGAGTTACGTAAAGTGAATAGTAGCAAATAGTTGCAACGGATTCTAGAAAGAACTTATCATAACATTCTGTGCCCATAATCATTTCAAATAAAGAAGTAAGTTTCTAACATTCATGCAAATCCTGTGATGCCCAATCGTGCACTATCCATGACTCGTCGCAGTGTGGTCTATCAATCTGGAAGTGCACTACAAAGCAACACTAATACTAGTAGTAGTAATAGTGGTAGTAGCAACAATATGTTATAAATGTCTACACGAAAGTCAACTATGTTATCAGCTCCTCATGATAACACAACAGGATCAACATTACTTAATCATAACACCACTAGCACCAACACTACTCCATTGTCAACTTTGTCAAACAGTTCAACATGTAACACGCGCAAGTAATTTTTAGCAGACACATGAGACGTAAACACGTTTCGTGCGGTGGTCACACAACAGCACCACGCCGTGGATACGTGACGATGTGCATGGGAGCAGTGTGTAAACACAGACATGATGCACAATTTTATCAAATATCACACATGTACTGATACACATGATGGTCATGTACATCATGAAGCTGTTGCACCATTGACAAATTCACAATAATAACCATCAGCATCATCAACAGCAGCAGTGATGGCTGGCAACAATTTACACAAAACAACTCATCCTATCAAGTCTACTGCACGTGACGGGAAAGCGCAGAGTAACGATAAACACACACGTGATAACAAAAATCGTCTGTAGAAGAATTTATTAGCAAAAATAATAGGTACACAATCAAGTTTACTATCTAAGAAAACTACTTGCTCGCTGTAATAAAAGAGTAACACGTTGCACATGAACGAGATGAGTGGCAGTGTGAACAATGAAAAGATGATAAATTATCCTCGAGTTGTGTTTATGTCGCATGTAATTGATTGCAGTAATATTTTACAAGTTTACGCGGATAAAAAGAAATGTAGCCATATTAGCAAAGATGATGGCTATGAGCAACAATTGCGTGTTATTGCCTTTATCGAGCGCAAACTGTAACAAACTACCATGTTTACAAATATAAACATAGAAAATGAGAAATGCTGTACAAGCAATACAACAAAATAGGCAACGCCAATGTAAAGTGTGGGCAACAGAGCTAGGTAGAATGTAAACGCTCCAATTCTGCTATTATCACCACCATCACTGACAATAAACGATTACCGATTAACACCAGATGCACTCAAAGAGATGCTGAGCATAAATAATAAGTACACCTCGCAAATAAATAAAATTGATGTGATATGTAATCACAAATCACGTGCATGTTCTAAAACATCATAAGATGAGGTAAAGTTGTCTAACATGAATACAAATACACAGTCGTTGAATGAAGTCAAATCACTACACATTGCCTGTCTGTAGTCTGAGATGAAGTACGAACGTGTTTTTTTTATTTACCTACTACAGATATTAACATTGCTACAGCGCAAAGCCTTTCCATTATCTTTGTGAGATAAATCTGCTGAAGTGTTCAACGCCACACTATTTTACACCTCCATTGATGGCAACTTTGAGAGTATATTGGAAGAGTTGTAATATTTGACCATACAAACTCGTCATGCATTGCTCTGTTATGGCATTCAATGAATGTATAATGCACTTGAAGTTACTCGACGTGTAATGCTCAGAGCAGTGTCAACATCTAAAATGCTATCAAATTGTGTGTTACAGGAAGAAATACGTCTTAAAAATCATGACAGTCCAGATGAAACTAATTAATATTAAAATATCAACAACAGCAACACTAATAATAACAACAATAAGAACGAACAAGACAATTACAAACAGTCATTGTCATTCGCTTCATCACTTAACATCGTCTCACTCGCTACATAGTTGGTGAAAGAAATGCAATCATGCACATCATCTCATTCCTGTAATACTATCATGTCAAATATCAAATGTAAACTGTAAAATGAAATCAAGTAGAATCTTTCAGTAATGTCTGCTTGTAGCGATGTTGGTAATAGTGCAGTTATAACGTAAACCATCGCCAAGATGGTCGTGCAGCAAGTCTGAAGCGGTGCACCGTTACTGCTACGCACCATTAACGTTTTGCATCTCTTCATGAGTGCATTTCGTCAAGCATAGCAAAGTGCAAACAATTGGCTCAAACGTATGTATAATGAGGTACTCACCATTAAGCCCGTCAATGACGTCAGAAATAACAGGAATAACAGAAATCCTCCTGGCAACTAGTAGTAGAAGTAGTAACAAACTGAATTGTAAGCCATACGCACATACATCGCAAAACTACGCCCAGGCTCAATGAATGACATCTTCACTAAAGGTATTGAAAGTTTACATTACAGTAAATAATAGGACGAGATTACTGCTACTACTACTACTACTACTACTACTACTACTGCTGCTTCTTACGTGTCATCGCGTATGATTGACCTTGACACTCTACTAGTGAAGTTTACTCTCTCAAATTTTTGTTTGTACAACTCGCCCCATTTATCCTGTGGTGCCTTTGTACGTTGTGTGCTACTTTCTTAATTACCATTACTAGCGTTACTCTCTAGTAATAGCTCAAAGGTGGCATCAGCAGTGACAGCTCCGACCACAATCACACCATTATCGTCATAGTACATTTCTCATTTGCATACTATAGAAAACTATTGTGTCGATATGTAATGAAATAATCTCACTGTATTACCTGACTTGCACGAAATGATTTGTAGCTGTGCACACAACTTCACTCTGTTTACATCACAGCACACGTTGTTGCCAAAGGACAAACTACCAGTGCACACAGTGCAAGAATTGCTGAACTCTGTTTTTCATAATGTGTGCAAATCGCAGACATTGTCTGATGAGTGTTTTTGTGAACAAAGTTAACAATTTTTTACGAGACAGTGCAGTGCAGATCGCACGGTCAATGCGCGACTTTTGCTCTGAAATTTAGTTCTTTCTCGACTTTGTTACACAAATAGTGATATAAATAGTAAACGCAAGCTTTTGTGCGCAAATGACTGTTTTAGTTTGTAAAATTTTTGCAATAATATAAACAATAACAGCAGCAAAAGCACAAGCAATGTAAAAGTAAAATTAACTAATTAGCAAAGGCGTTATATGTATAATAAATATAATTACAAAGCAAAATAATTTATGCTAATAAATTCGTCGGCCACACATAACTTACGTCAAGCTTTGTCCCACATTAAACTAACACATGATGTAGTGCCAAGTTAAAATGGTGTTATTAATATAAAGCTACTTGACTTCGTTGAAGTCATACCATAGGCATTAAGATACATCCTTCAATGTAGCTTTGCGCATAATGCGTCTTTGCAGCTGCCACTAGTCGATCGTGTTTCAATTGATGTGCTGCTGCAAGTTGCTACGTTCACCGCGCCTACTTGACTTGGGCGTGTTGAACGATTATTTCATGCCATTGCCGCACTCAAGCAGCACGAACGTCACACGTCATGTAGTGATGTAGATAAGTTAGCATTGACCGCTGACGAAATAGTGTTCTATTTTGAAGCAATATCAGATATGTTAGGGGTTGATACGAAGGTAGCACGTCATTCAAAAATAACGCTTGCTGACGATGTGCGTCTTCTGTTTAGTATTGAACATGTTAACGATGGGCTATCACTCTCTAAGTTTATGTCGTCTCATTGGGCACAGACACTTATTAACTCTCGATTCCGATGTTAAATATAAAGTTGTTCTTTCTTTTTTTCTTAAAACAACCATATATGTATAATTTACATTACATCTTTTATCACACAAATATATATATTTTTTCTCTTTTCAAAGATCACTTGTATGTATAGTGAATATTTGAGTTGTCTGTCTTACGCCACTACGTTATTTACAAGTTCATTTTCTTAAATTTTACTTTATTATATGCATTATGTAAATATAGGTTGATAACAATGTTCATTGTAAATAGTGTTAGCATTGAACAATATACATAATTTTTAATTCTTTATTTTATCGTAGAATTTTTATTTCTATTTGTGATGCTGTGGATTAGTAACTGATATTTTTAATATTTTTTTCATTTTTTATGCACATTAATTTGTTTTACTCCAAAACTTTATTGTTTTGCGCTTCTCATCAACAATTATTACATTTGTGTATATATAGCAGTTTTGTTTTACATATCACCTTAATATAAGCGCATAGTTTACTTCATTATTACCTTGCCAAGAATATTTATTCGGAGAAACAATATAAAAAAAAGCCGAACGGACAATAGGTACATCAGAAAAAAGCAGTTCAAGAACAATTTTTTTTTATAATAGCGCAATGTAAAGTTACAAGGATGTGATTGTAAGTCAACCTCCAGCAATGTACGGAGGCGAGCACAACAACAGCTACAACAACAATAGTAGTAATAATAATAACTACATCAATAACAATATGGTTATGAGTGTGTCTTTAGAGAATTACAAGGGTATTTTGCTATGTGACAGACCGATCGCCCCATCTACCTCATCGTGTTGTAATAATAGCGTGTTAGGTGATGAAGGTGCATTTAACAATCGCGGTACGGTTTTTGTGCCGTCAAACCCTACGGGCAACCCATTGGGTTATGCACCATCTGCAGAGGCTAACGCACTTCATGCAAAGCATACCAAGATGCGTGCAGATAACATTCGCCTCAATCGTCATAAAAATCGTAAAATACTCAACCGTCACCGTCGCTGACTACGTAGCTTTGCGAATGAGATGAAAGCGATGAAAGCAGAAGAGCAGGCAATGGTGGTTGCCGCAACATAACGTGCTGCTCGTCTGCGGAGTTCGGTTTTGTAGAAATCAGCAAAGCAGTAAGCCCCGTTATAAGCGCAAAATGTAGTAAATGGAAGTATTAGGCAGTACAGCAGCACTAATGACAAAAACTAACGAGCAGCGGATCAGATTGCAAATGGCTAATGTATTGAAAATACAGGTAGGCTTGCGGATAGTCAGCATGTATGAAGTAACAAGGAAATGAAAGGTGCACCATATTCGCCCACAAACGTGTCAAGCCAACCTGCTAGCTATTACCCTCAATAACAGCAATACCACGAAAAGGCACAGAGGTAACTTGATCAGCATACAACCAAACAGACCAAAACTAGCAATAATAGTTATAGTAACTCCCAAAAAAATAATAAAAAAGTCAGCAACAAACCAAAGTGAGCAATGACGTAGGATGAAGCGCTTGATGATGAACTAGGCATTGATGCAGACTTGATTAGTTTTGCCGAAAATTTAGATTATGAGAAGTTTATCAATGATTTTGAGGTAGCCTAGGCGCTAAGTTTGATGCGTGATCGGGTGCAACAGATTGCAGCGTAGCATAAGTGAACTGCAAACGACATTGCAAATGCGGCAACGCGACATCATCGCAAATCACACAAGTCAGGAACGAAGCCAAGTCGGGACGAACGCAAACAGGCCAACATGAGCAGTAATGCTAATAACAACGGATAACAGGATCAGTAATAGTTGTATTAGTAGGAGGATTACGTGAGCAGTGATAATAATGATGATGATAATGATAGTAATAGTAACACACATGGTGATGAAAACATGTATGATGCAAAGTCACGACGACGTGATCTTCCTTCATCACTCCATTATAGTGGTGGTGGTGGTGCAGCATCTTCACAGCACACACGACGTAAAGTACAATTTATCGCCAACGACGACAATACGAGTAATTCTCACATTGTAATGCATGCTGCCTAGTGAGACGGTAGCATTAATCGTAATGAACTTACCGAGCAGTAGTATGCTGAATAGGATGGTAGCTGTTATCGTAATTCTCAACATCAACATCGTAACAGTAAAGGCGTCCTTCGTAGTGCGATTAGCAGAGATGCGGTGGCATTGGCGTAGAAGCTGTTAACGGCTTCACCGTCCATGCGACGAATACACACACGAAAATCATTAGCGCGTCTTCTCATGACATGTGTGCTAAAGGGTAACATAAAGCTTAACATTAATGATCTGATTGACATCTCAGATGCCTTATCTGGCAAACGTGTCAAGGAGAGTACACCTCATGTGGCGTGTGAGCCTAAAATTGTGAAAATAGCACACAACGCCCTGCCATGAGAGGGCGAAGGTGGAGTAGATGACAAGACTGGAAACGAGATGCAGCCTCAGCGTGTCTTGTGTGAGCTACAGCATTCCACGGAAAGAACACAAGGTCTACCATATTTGTACCGATGCCCAGCGATTTAAAGTTAACGTAAAAAAAATAAAAGTTGGCAAATTATTGTTTTATGTATGTAAATAATCAAGTACTTACTCTACGTAGTTTTTCCTTAGCATTATTCTGTTCATTCATATTTTTTTCTATTTATTTTAGATGTAAAAAATATATAATAATATATATAGTTGAGGTTGTTTGCAAAAAACTAAGACGTAGAAAAGTGTTGTTGTGCTATTAACAATAGTAAAATATGAAACCGGTGCACGACTACAATTGCGCACACTTATTTTATCAATTTAAATTTTATATTTTCTTACTGTTAAGGGAAGTACGATAATAATAATGTGATCAAGTTTTTACTTTTTTAAAAAAAGGCTTTGTTTGAACAGATTCGTTACAAAAGTTAATAATTTTTAGTAGATGAGTAGAATGTTTATTATTTTATATCTCTTTCTATTATCACACACATGTATCATACTCTGCATAGTAAACAAACCGTTTGTACACGTAATGTGACAGTGAAATTAGTTCATTCACTCGGTAATGTAGAAGTAATGCAATTTCTTTTTTCCACTTCACATACTAATCTATATTTTTAACAAAATATAGTATACGTCTGTAAAATATACGCATCCACAATTTTATATTTATGTGCAAAGCCTGAAAATACAGATTTTCCGCTTTTTTTTATCAATACTTTACTTGATTGAAAAAAGCTAATCAATTTTTCTGCTGGGTAAAAAAAGTTTTGCACAATCCCATAGAGCACGTTTGTTTATAGTTATTTTTTTTACACATATCATATTACTTAAATTTACCCACTTACACATTTGCATACAATCTTTACATAAACATACACATATAAATTTAACACATTCAGATGTACGGAAATAACAGGAACGGCACTGCGTACAACGGCACTAACGCTGGTGTTGTTAACAACAATAGTGCATACCCGTCGCAATCCGGTCAGCCCCAATCACAATTTCAGCAAACTCATTTACCTACTGGTAATGGTGCGAACAGCTTTTCAAATGCAAATAACGCATCATCTCAGCAACAACAACAACAGCAGCAACAGCGAAGAATGCATCCGATTCGACCATTAACAATTAAACAGCTAACAGAAGCCCAAAGTGTTGGGGAAGGTGTGTTAGTTGTAGATGGACGTGAGGTAACACAGGCTACGGTGGTGGGTTGCATTGTGGATTACTAAAATGGCTCCAACAGTGTCTTCAACAATGCCAACAACAGCAGTGGTGCACTAACGGCCAAGCACTTTGGCTACGTACTCAGTGATAACACCGGTAGTATTGTAGTACGACAGTGAATTGAGGCGTAGAGCAATGCCATGCCGCTACCACGCATGACCCATGTCCGGGCATCGGGCACGGTAAAGGTGTGGAAAGAAACGCCAATCATTACTGGAACCGTCATTGCCATTGCCGATAGCAACGAACTAAATTATCATGCACTAGATGCGATCTTGACTCACCTGCGCCTCACCAAGGGAGACGTCTCTGCAGACAAGCTGAAGAGCGTGGACACCCCTTCGTTTGTCAACAACGCCGCTGCGATTGGGGCTCAAAATGTGTTGCCTGGTGGGTAGACCAAAGTACTACTCACGGATTTACTTGTAAGTGTAATTAAGCAGTTTGGTCAGCGTGATAGTGGAATGTCAATGGACGAGTTAGCGCAACACGCATTACGGTATAACTTTAACGCTAATGACGTACGCGTTGCCATGCGTACATTAGCCGCAGAGGGTAAAGTTTATCAGACACATGATAATCGATTCAACGTGTAAACACTTACCTACTAAAAATTGTACACTTCACATAATTTTTTTCTACGTAACTTTACTTTACTTAGTTGTTATTTTTTTTTTGTTATATTTATTATTATTATCATTTTTTTTTACTGAGTGTGCCAAAAATCATTGCAGCATTTGTATATTTTCTTTTGACAGAATTGTACAGCAACATTATACATAGAAGGGAAAAAATCGTAGTGGAAGAAACCGTTACACTTGTAAATTAGAATATTTGTTAAAGGAAAAAAAAATATTTTAATATTATGTCATCAGAGCAGTAATACTCGCTAATAAAATACAGAAAAAAAGTGATATTCAAATTTTTTTATATAAAACTCACAATTTTCATAATGTTCACATTATTTTTTCTGCCCTTAACTATCCTAATAGATTTGCGTAGTAGCATAGAAATTGTAAAAAATATAAAAATGCATTATAGCATTCAACTGTTGTGTCGTAGCATTCAAAATGCTAAGTATATAGTTAAAATTGTAAACAAACTAATAAAAAACAACAACAGAAAACTGAAAACAATAAAAAACAACAACAATGTGATAACTATTATTTTTATAGAATTTTAATCTTTCTGCTCAACTTTTATTTTTTTCAAAAAACTTTCTAATTTTCTTTTTTATTATGAAAGAGTTACTATTAAATATTACCTTGATTTCAACAGCAATTTATCATGTTCGTCTTCTCACAAACTTATGAAAAAATAGCCTAGCTAAATTAATATGTTTTACAATTATTATTTATAATATGTTTTAAATTTTTTATATATATATATTCAAATTTACCAATTTAATTTTTTTAATTTTTTCTATTAAACGTTAATTGTTGTTTATAATCTTTTTTGCTATTGTTGTCGACAAGTAGCATCGCTTTTCCTATTATTCATATTAGCGTTTCTAATAATAAATTAGCATTATTTGCATTTTGTAAGAAAAAGAAAACAATAGTTTTTGTATTATTTTGTGAAATAGTAACTTGTGAAGTGATAAAAAAAAGTTATAACTTGAGTGTTTACTGACACATTACTTTTTAGCTGGAAAGTTATCTTTGCCGAACTTATTGTAAAGAAAATTTACATAAACAAACAGACAAAAAAAAATAAAAATGCGACGATTGTTGTCTCGTGCTCTTACAAGCAAGGTGTTCTGTGCCACAGCGGCAGTTCGTTACGTTGGTGAAGGTGCACCACAATCATCCGGTGGAAAGAAGTATGATCTGTTTGGTTATGAGGTGGATACCAACACCGGGCCATGGATTGAGAAGATCAAGAGCTGCAAGTACTATGACGAAGCTGGTGAGGTATTGGTGAACATGAACGTCATGAATTGTCCTCCTGATTTGGAGACGTACAACGCTACACTGCAAAAAATATTTGAGGCACCCAGTAAACAAGAACAACCTGTAGAAAACGAGAGCAAATTTTGTGCAATGATGGACTTGCTCGAAGAAATGAGTCATCGTAACAAGATTAAACCGAATGAGGAGTCATGAACGTGGGTGTTAAAGGAATGTGTGCAGAGTGGACAGTTTCGTCTCGGTTATTGTATTGCTCAGTTGATGGAAGCTGAGTTCAAACACGCACCTGAAGATTTGGTGAAGCAAAATCACGCAAATGCCGAAAAGGCAAAAGCGGAGGGCAAAGAGCATCCATCTCACTTGACGCAACAACAAACATTGTTTGAGATTAAAATTCATTAAACAACTTTTATGGTAGTAAACTAAATGAAAAAAAATAAATGGTATCTAAGCTAATTTTCACTTTTCTATTTTAGCATTCCGTAATTTATACTTTTCTGTTTGCCGCTATATATAGTATAACTTATCTTTTTTGTTGTTGTTGTAAGTAGTAGTGATGCCGTTATATGTATGCAGAAAGAAAAAAACATAATAGCAAAATTCTGTGTTGATTATAAAATTTAGTGAATTGAAGAAAAAAAAAGAGGAAGAACGGTAATTAAAAATATGCAAAGTCATAAACAGTATAAATTTCTTTTTTTTACTGTGTGGTCAAGGTAAATTACCGTCATCTATATAATATTTTTTCACTTAGTATTTTATCGGATTACTTTTATTAAAAAATTATTATTAACGTTGTTATGGTCTATGTTAGTGTAAGTGCACCATAGAAGAGATCAAAATTGCTGTTATGCTACATGTATTTACTTTTCCATAACGAAAGTTACCGTACATATCCTTGTTGCATAAGTTTATAAGATTTACATATGATTTTCTGTGAACCAGGTGTATTCATTTACATCATGTGCCAATATACGTGCAAATACGAGTACACATTTACGTAGTGATGACGGTGAAGCAATACATATGTACATAGGGCCTGACCAACGTAACAATTACAATCAAAAACACAACAATTTACCACAAATAGGACATTTACACTTTTATTTTAATTTCTTTGACACGACATCACCATTAATTGTAAATGTATTTACAATAACTAAAATTAGTAAGTTGTCAGTTCATCACATTAGCAAGATGATGAAAAGGACACAAAAATATCACTATGAAGTAATGTGTTGTAGTATAATCTCACATTTTCTTCAGTGCAATACTATCACTACAACCTATCTTTATATTATTAATATTGCGATCAATGCTACAAAAATTTTACTAAAAATTTTGTAACATATATTTATCCTTTTCATATGTTTTTAAAATTTTCTTACATATTTTATAGTCACAGGTATTAGTGTCACTTACTATTAACCCTCTGCACATTTTATCGATTTTATTTTTATTAGTCCAACTTTATAACACTTCGAACTTCTATTGACGTTGTGTTGGTAATTCACACATAACAAAATAACCTTAGTAACATTTACAAAGATAATAAATAATGTGACAACGTACCTCATTGTGCTTGACTACAAAATCATATAACACGTAGAAGCTTCGTTTATTGACATACACTCAGGCACTCACTAAGCCCAACACCACACTGCCATATTTATCACATCATCGATAGAATAATGGGGCCTAACTTGTAAATACTCTCAGTAATATCTATACTACTAGCAGCAAGACAAACTACGCTGGTAATAGTATGTACCAAAATCTATCTTGTACTGTTAATGGTTCGTAGACTTCTCCATATAATAATAATCATTATAATTAGTCATCATCATTACCGTAATCAAGTATAGCACTAGAGCCACGCCGGTGAGTCCGCGACGCGGATGAGTTGTGTGTGGCAGAGATGCGACGTAGTACGAACATTAACAAGTTAAACACATACATTGCAACATACAAGCTAGATCACCCACACTGACAGCCTCTCTTACTTCCGTAGGTCCATCTCGTACCATCATCATCATCATCAAAGTTATCATCTTCACCAACACTAACAACAAGAATAAAAGATGAATCAGCTATATCATCTTGTTCTTGTGATAATGTTGATGAAGGCTAACGTAAAAAAAATATTGACGATAGCAGCAATAATAATAATAATAATAACAACAATGGTAATAACAATAGAGAGTAAAATGATAAATAATAGTCCTTTGATGTTTACATTGATTACAATAAACTGACTTCGCTGTAGCTCATGTCACGACATGCCAATTTTGCACTACGTCACATCGTCCAGAAGGGACATGCCATGTACTTCATCACTCATGCCCAACACTCTATTCTAGCTATGCGTGGTGTAGTCTAGGCATCGCATGTAACAACGGCATATGGTATAAATTAGTAGTGTTTACGAACTTACATTACTCATGTAGGGCCGCTTGATGTGCGTGAAGTGATTGAAGTTGACCCAGTTACTCACAAAGTGTCTTTTAACTTTAATAAACCAAATGTAACACGTGGTGTGGTGGCACTATCACAGGTGTAAGGATATGGTACATGATTTGAACGACGTACCATGTTGTGGCAACGTACTCGACGTGTGGGTGCGATGCAGAGCAGTTTAGGGGCACTAGACTACACCCTTGCCAATCCATTACAGGTTGGTAAGTTACGTGAGTATGAGGTGTCGCTCTTGTAACCGCATATGCAGCTATTTAAGAACAATGGCTCGTTTAGCGGAGGTGCAGCACAGGCTACCGGTTTGATTGCCTCTACACAGGTGGCACAGAACGCAAAACTGTACCTTGGACAGTTTGAGGCTCCTGCGTTTGTTGTCCTAGACGCGGTAGAGCAACTCTCACACTACTCGGCGCTAGATCACAAACTTATTCACGACGTGCCGACACGCTAATCGATTGCAAATGCAACCATGCTATTGTTAGCTACTACCAATAGAAATACAAAATTGAAAGCATCAACACAAGTACAATAAAAAAAACATCATGTACAATCAAATTAATACGATTGCAATGTGAATGCTACCGATGTATCTATTTGTAGCGATGCTCACGCTAACCTTGAAAAAAGAAGAGTAGAGCATTCACTACAATAGTCATCAAGCTGAAGTTAACACTAGTACAAATAACTAAGTTAGCTGATTGATGTGCGGCAACGATTGTAGGCGTAGAAATTATTACCAGTTAGCTGACTTAGTCGTTCTCCGCCGCCGTACATTCCAGCAGAGGTCGATCTACCATTCAAGATACAACTCTCACGCCCGACGGTCTTTCCATGCAAACGTACACTGCAGCACTCAAAATAGCGAAAAGACAACAATAGCACATCTGCCATAGAAGATGATTGTCGTGTTAGTAGTGAGCACGTTGAAGTTACACCTGCTGAAAGTGGAAAACACGAAGCAACTTAAAATGATGATGATGATGATGATGTGCGATGCTTTCCTACTGGAACAGCGGTAGGCTCTCCGTACATCGTAAATGTACCAATTACACTATTTGAGTTTAACATTCATCAAGGTGCATCTCATTATCTGTATGACGAGTCACCAAATTCACGTCCGCTGAAATGATGGAGTCAGCGAAACAACCTACCGTACAGTGGGTATATATATTTTATGCGAAGTCAACTCATTGATGACGCCAAAGCAGCGGAACAGATTGATAATCCTATTCTTCTCAACACAGATAATCGCAAAGTGCAAACAAGGTAGAAACGTCGGTCAAAGATTAAGTCAATCAAACAACATTACAAGTCAAACGATGCAAAGCAGTAGGACACAGATACATATATTAGTGATCATAGCATGTCAAAATAGCAAGCAACATCACAGCTATAGAAAGTTGCAAGTAATAATAACATTGATTGTGATAGTCGAAGAAAAATTACAAAACACTGTGAGCAATGAGTTTCGTCTCATAAAGAACTAGTTGGGTTTGTTGAAAGTGATGATGATGATGATGATGATAACTGTGATGGTGATAATTCAAAGCTCACTAGTCATAAGATGAAAAGAACACATGAATGTAAAAGAAAAAAGCACTTGATGACCAGAGATATTGATGATACTGGAATAAATTAGATGCGCAATGGTGCAGAAAACGAACGACCTCACTTTCGCGATATCATCAAGGCAAGCCCACGTGCTCGTAAACGTGCAAGCTTATACCAAAAATTGATTAAATCGGCACAAACTAATGCATCAAAGGTAAAGAAACAGCGATAGAAAAAGCAAAGGCAATGTAACGTGTTACAAAAGTCAAAGTAGGTTGAACAAGACACAGCTACATTTGGTGATGCAAATCATACTAGCTGCAAAGCTAAAACTCAAACTCGTACATCTAACGCTGAGAAGACAACATCTGAGACAAGTAATGCAGCACGGATGGCTAAGGCACATTCGCTGTCACAACTTCGCAAAGCTTTAGCGGCGCACTCACCTAAGAAGTAGTAAAAGTAAATGAAGGTAAAACAAAATAACTTATTTTAAGAATGTTAACAAATGTCGTTTATAATTAGTTTTTACTTGTTTGAAAAAAACAAATAATAGTATTAATTTTTTCTATCGACACATATATTGACTAAATAACATTTTATTTTCAAGATAACATAATTACTGGTAAACATTTTCCAAAATCCCCCAAACAAACCATATATGTATAAATTCTCTTTTTTTTATTGTATTTTTTTTCCTGCAAATATATATTTTTCTAAAAGCTATTGAAGACATACATTCATTATCTACTTTACTTACACAATTGTTACTGTTGTGACATGTATAACAAAGGCAAAAAAAGATTGCAATAATTGCAATGCGCTGTTTAGGCATTACGTTAATAAGCACGAACCGGACTTGCTAGTAACGAGGTACGTCGATCTGCTATAAAGGCATAGTTGTAAAATAATAGATTACTTAGATAACGTGCAAGAGCAATAGTACAAGCGAATAGAATAGAAAATGATAAGTATGCAAGTTCAACTGCGCACACTGGTAGTACAAGTACACCGAATGAAACAAGCAATAAAAATGACTTTGTGTGAGCAGATGGTGATTATCCTACTTCTAGCGCTAATTTTTTGCCTGAAAAGCAGTAAATAATTGCACCGTAGTTATGAAGTGCAAAAATGTTGGATTACAAGTCACTCTGCGCAGTAGCCAATGAGTGTTGCACAGACATTGATTAGTAATAAGGCAATAACAGAAATACAATCATTGCAAATTAGCGTCATCATGAACGTAATACGGTTTTCTTGACTGAGGCAGAGGTCAAATCAGATTACATGTAAAACAACAAAAATAACAGCAATGTTAATAACGTTTATAGTAGCTGTAAAGGAACTACTACTACTGAATTTAGTAGTAGTAGTACTAATTAAAATAAGAGTAAAGAAGCAGCGAATGGCAGCGTGATGACTACACCATTCAAAGATTGCTCGCTAGCATTACCGTAACAACTATACTAACGAGGTCAAGAAAGGCACAATTTGCAAACAATTACATTTTGTCATAAATGCCATGCATGTTGTATAATTGCTTCCAAGCAGCCTAATAATGCATCCTTTGCTGATGAAAGAGATAACAACAAGAAGGTGTATTGTGAAGTATGTGGTTACACTTTACACAACACAAATTTAGTAAACGAAAAAGTTGGCAAAACAACTTTGTCGATGCAAACAAATAATTTACAGTAAAACGTTCTTTCTACAAGTCAAATAGTGGAATGCGCAAAAAAACATGATTGTAAAGTTTGTGAGCGTTGAAAGCAATCACTTAGAGGTTTGCTTTTCATGCAATGACGTGAAGCTTGTATTAATGATGTATAGTAAAACTTCACATACAGTAAAATGATGACAGTATGTAAACAAAATAAAATTTTTTTTAAAATCGATTTTGCAAAACTTTTTCATGGTCGAATATGTTTTATGTTATACAGTAGGATATCTCTTTTGTTTGTATTCAAAATTATTTTTTTGTAGTATGCATTGCTGTTTACAATCGAATTGATATCATAACTACACAAGTATATCTATACACAACAAAAATAGTTAGTTTTTTTCTTTTTAAGGTTTCATTTTTACTTGTCTTTTTCCCCCTCTCTAGTAGTCTTGTAATTTTCCTATTTAAAATTATCACATTTCCGACATAATGTAAAAAGTCCAACGCACGCTGCGACCAAAGGCGATTGTGGTGCACACCACCAGGCCCATCACGCATATCATTCGCTATGTGTTTTAGCAAATTCTGTGGCTTCTTGCGGAATCTGCAAAGCTGATTAATGCGATGGGTATTGGTGTGCTCTGGATTTGAATGACTGGTAGATGTTTGCTTTTTGCGTTTCTTGATTTGCCTTACTTTATTCCACATTGTCTGTGATATTTGCTAACACCCAATGTAATTCGCAGAGTTGCCTATCGATCATCACGCAAGAGAAAGATGAAAAACATGGAGATGCTCTTCAGGCATGAGTTGTAACGAGACGGACAAGAAGATCACAGACGCTGACTGGATGCGTAGTTTTTCCATCGACGTCGACGACGCAAACAAAAGTAACAAGAAGCGCAACGACGACTTGATAGCAAAGAGGGTGCCGGAAGTGATGACAATGAGCAACCCAGTAATTCAAACAGTAAGAGCCAAATTATTATCAACAGCAACAGGAATAGCACGAGTAACATTATTAATAGTGATAGTGAAACGCAAGACATGAGTAACAGCAATGACAACCCACAGAGCCTGAGCGAAACCTGGCCTCGACCGCATCATCAGAAGCGAAATCAAACCTCTCTTGAACTCTTCGCTGGTTCAATCAACCCTGCAGATGGCAGTTTTGTGTACGGTTTACCTCTTAATGTACAACATGATCTGTAATAACTGCAAAAGCAACAAGATCAGCATAACTAGCACCAACTTCACCTGCAACAACAACAACAACAGCAGCAAAAAGGAAAGAGCCGAAGCCCCAATAAGTAACATGTAAAAGAAAGCATGAACGATTTACTGAATGAAGAGAAACGCAAGTAGGTGTAACACGATAGATTTCACAATAACAATAGTAAAAAAAAAAATAATAATAATAATGATAATTAGAACGGCAGCCACCAAAGACACAAACATTCTTCCTCTTCTTCAGCATAGCAGTCGAATACCATCACCGATGCAATGCAAAAACTAAAACGCATCTTTTGAATTGATCGTCATGGCCAACACAACAACAATGCCGCCCCTACGGCACCACACATCACCACAAACGCAATCCCTGCCATTGCCACGGCGTAATCACCACTGCTCTCCTCGTTTGCACACAATATCTCCTTTGCCTCTACGGCGTCATCGACGAGTGAATCCAGCGATGACGAAGAAGACGAGTAGGATCGACGAAACTTGCACAACCGGGCCACGTTAGACATTTACCTACCTGTTCCACTAGATACTCTATTTCGTTTCATGGATCAAGAGAGAAAGTCGTAGGCGGCATCAGCGGCGAATGCGTCAAGCATGAAAGGAAAAGAACAAACCCACCGTGTACATGAACACCATCAACGTCACTTCACCCTCAAACGCAAAAAATTTCCGATTATCATTGCGATCAATGGTGGAGCATGAATTATTGGGTGTTATTTCTGAAGTTCGTTTATCTCTCGTGTCTTGGCGGCACGTGGGTATGTGGTGTTCTGCCCGGATTACCGCAACTTCCCACAAACCACCATGGAAGGAATGACACTGGACGTGTCAGATGCGATTGCGTGGGTGCTCAATAATGCATAACGCTATAACGGTGATTTGGATGATGTAACACTGCTGGGGCAATCCGCTGGAGCACATTTGACGATGATGTCTCTTCTCTCTCAGGCACACTTATCTGCCTTTGAGGCGAACACTAACACAAGTAACAACGTCAACGCTTCTGTAAAGGACAACAAAAATCCGTTATCAGATGATTTACATCAACAAAATGCACTGCACACCTAAATACCTTTGCCTGATCATGATGGTAGAAATACCATTCCACCATCCAGTGTGGCGTACAATGTGCCCCGTTACAATCCACGGCAGTCTATCCACAATTATGTTGGACTAAGTGGAATTTACAACGTCAAAGGTCTCATCAAACACTTTGATCGACGTGGTTTGTACCGTAATGTTCTCTACCAGATTGCGGGCAGCAAGAGCGAAATTGGTCGTTTCAGTCCACCCAATTACTTTGATGAACATCGCAGGCACTTTACGGGTGAAATTTTGCCTGACAACATTTTTGACTTTCTTCCAGCAAACATGTTCTTCATACACGGTGACAGTGATAAGAGTGCCCCAGTAACTGAGAGTGCAAACTTGGTTTACTTGATGCGTAATGCACAGCGTGATGCACTGATCAAAGCATATCAGGCAAACCCGTAAAAAGTGCGAAGTGGTCCTACTCCAGTAACACTTGAGTTTATTCTCGTCCCAGGTGCCACGCACACCGATGCTATTATTGAATAACCTCTTGCGTGTGGAAGCAGTCATGTGGTGTAATTTCTAGTTCACTATCGATTAGGTGGGAGTGACAAATCATTGCAGAGCGAACGCAGAACACCGTCATTAATTGACTTTCCCATCACTGCATCACCCAACGTCTCAAATGCAGGTGCCACCACAGGTTAGACTACCTCCATCTCAAACAATATCATGAGCGATCATGACACACCAATCACACAAACATTGACTTCACTACCTATTGATGCAATAGGCAGTAATCTGTATATTAACGGCAGCAAAAAGAGGAGTAAGTTAGACGAGGAGGAAGAGAATGGTGCATTTCCAATAATACCACTACGTCAACCAGATGGTATTTTGCTTACACCCATACCACACACAAACAGAACTTGGCTAATGCGACTGGCAGGCAAAATTAATCCATTTTAAGCAAACACTAAATATTTATTTAAAAAAAAATAATGAGTAATATGTTTGCTTACTTAACATTACTTTAACAAAATATTAACTTTGGTAATTAACACTTTTTTAGATACAAACTCAAACGAAAACTTTTTACACAATTCATTTGATGCTGTCATTTATATAAACGTGGTTTGCATCTCATAAATTTTTTTGTTTTACTTTAACAACATGTGAAGGTAGAAACAACAAACCTCACGTATATCTGAACTAAACACTCGTATATATTTATTGGTTGCTAATATATAAAAAAGTTGTGTACTTTACACAATAACTTACTTTGCCAAAAGCATTGATGTCAACTGTATAAAATAAATACAGTATCAATAGGTCATATATATAATATTCTTCATATAATTATATACTATTTAACATATATTTATATATATATTGAATTTGCCGTATAATTAATTTCTACTACAATAATATTTGTATATATATTTATATATTTACATAATTTTTATTATCATTATTATTATTATTCAGTTGCTTGTTTCTCTAAATATATCAGAGTAACGATAAATTTTTAAAAAAAATAATAATGATAACACTAATGTTTTTTTTTCTTCACTTACTGTATACTTATTAATAATTGTTGCTGATACGGGCAACATTATAGCATTCAGCGATGTAACATCCTGTACCTAGAAACCAATCTAATAATACCCCTTTTCAAAAAAAGAAAAGGTCAAACTATCTAATATACAGTAGTTTCATCAAATTTACAATTTGCTACATTACCATTAACATCTTGAGCTAAATTGTTATATTATAATCAGCATACATGAGCAATTGACTTACCTTTTTTTTTTTCCAATATTTTTTTTCCTCATGTACTATAATCAAGAAAATAGTTTATTTATTATCACACACACACAAAAGTAATATTATAAAGTTGCTTTCATCTTAATTCTTCTTTTTTTTTATTTCAAAGGCTAATTTAAAAAAAAAATCATTGATCATAAATCATCACTATTATTATAACACTCTCAAAGCATCCTTTATTTAATTTTCAATTTTAAAAAACACATATAAAAAATTTGCTAAATTTTTTCTCACTAATTTTATTGACATTTAGTAATTTGCTCTAAATTATCTTTCTAGGATATACATCTTGTGTTTTGCTGACTTTCAGTTTTTTTTCTCAAGAATAATATAATCAACTAATTATATTTGTAATTTCAATTTGCGATAAATCTAACAATAATAAAACATATACACATTTACTATTTTTATAGAGTTGACAAGTGATTAAATAAAACTAATTTTTTATTTTTCTAAATATAGATAATATAAAGAACGATATAAGTTAAAATGATGTTCTCCTATGCAATCGGACAGTTTGTCTGAATGATGAGTTGTGCTGCTCAGTTAGTAGCTGCTATGGGTACAGGCCTGATGTGAGTAATCCAAGTGGTCCGACTGTTTTGTTGTATCGTCGTTGTATGAGTTTATTTTCTTCCTCACTTCTGGTGATACTTTACCTCGTCTAATGTCATCTACCACGTCTCATACCGTTCTTCGTAAACGACGCGGCGGCGTAACTTACTTCACGTGTTATAGGCAGAAGGAGTAGACCTCGTATAGTTGCTTCACCGTGAGCAAGTGAGGCAGGATGAGATGCGCCTTCATCGTAGTCGTATTTTACGCAAACGGGCAACAATGTTGAAGGCAATTGCTAATAGAAAAGAACAAGGCAGTAGTGATCAATGTGTAACATGTACTACACAATTACCACCACCACCACCACCACCACAGCACAGTGATAAGGATTGCGTGAGTTAAAACACATGTGTGCCGATTAATGCCGATTTTTCGCTT
Organism: Blastocrithidia nonstop; assembly: GCA_028554745.1. Lineage (NCBI taxonomy): Eukaryota > Euglenozoa > Kinetoplastea > Trypanosomatida > Trypanosomatidae > Blastocrithidia > Blastocrithidia nonstop. Next base: position 29,221 of record JAQOTN010000015.1, on the reverse strand, counting down.
TCATAGTAAGCAGGTTAGCCCATGTGAACCGTGAAGAGAAAATAAAAGTAATAGCTATGCAATATGGATGCCCACAAGAGTAATAGTAACGCATTATCAAAGATGCGACAAAGAACGTAGCACAAGGCTCTATCTCAGACACATTCACAACACTCGCAAATGCCTGTGTAACAACGCTAGGCACAACGCAAAAAAAGTGGAGATTTATCTGTACTTAGCTAACAACCTCATCGATCGCACGAAATAAACAGCAATATTAGTAATTATCTTAAGTATCAACATCAACATCATCAAGGACATAATAATAATTGCACTGCACTGTAACGGTTGCTTGGCCCGTTGGCGCTTCACCTCAATCCAGCAGACGGAAGACAGTTGAAGAGTTTGCCATTGGCACACACTCTGTCAACATTTACACGTAGCAATGTTAATAATACCGCTGCTAATCCGGTTGTTTCACCTTCGACCGCACAACACATGTCTTTATCCGTGTCATCACCGTAATCAGCATTGATGAGCAACTTACATCAACAACACAAAAAAGATAAAATGGTAAATATGTAGCGCAAAATAAACTGTACAAGGCGCAAAGTTGTTTATAATACATGCCATGAAACCCCCCAAAATGAAAAAAGATTATTGCAAAGAAACAATATACTGCAAAGAAATATTGAAAAAAATAATGAAGACGTTAACTACGCAAATGTAAAAGTAAATGCATAAAAACATATTTGTATATAAAATCAATAAATTTACAGTCAGGGCAAAAGCGACATTACTCAGTAAAACGATAAGAGTGCAGCTAAGCTAAATAATGTAAAGAGTAAAACATAAAATTCATAACATTAATTTGGTATTTGTACAGGAGCAACTGCTATTCGAACGAAAAATGTGAATGTAAAGCAACCACGTTAGCAATGTGCACGATCGGCTTCATCACTAGCATCCTTTTCTCGGTAAAGACGACGTGTGGAGTGGAAAGGTCTTGTACATGAGCAAAGTGTACACACACAGGCATCACCTATTTATCCAGTGCACCACAACACTTTGCCCTCACATTCGTCTTTACCACACATCAATCCACTTCATACCGCCACCGTACCACGATTGTGCCAAGAGGACGAGTAGGATCGAATGAATTTGCATAACCGGGCTACGCTGGACATTATCTTGCCTGTTCCACTAGACACACTAATGACCACCATGGATTATGCACAACATCATCAGTAGGTGCGTCGGAAAAAATTTCCCATCGCAATTGTGATTAGCGGGGCATCATGAATAATAGGCAGTCAATTTTGAACGACCATGATGGCTCGTGTCTTGGCGGCACGTGGGTATGTGGTGTTCTGCCCGGATTACCGCAACTTCCCACAAACCACCATGGAAGGAATGACACTGGACGTGTCAGATGCGATTGCGTGGGTGCTCAATAATGCATAACGCTATAACGGTGATTTGGATGATGTAACACTGCTGGGGCAATCCGCTGGAGCACATTTGACGATGATGTCTCTTCTCTCTCAGGCACACTTATCTGCCTTTGAGGCGAACACTAACACAAGTAACAACGTCAACGCTTCTGTAAAGGACAACAAAAATCCGTTATCAGATGATTTACATCAACAAAATGCACTGCACACCTAAATACCTTTGCCTGATCATGATGGTAGAAATACCATTCCACCATCCAGTGTGGCGTACAATGTGCCCCGTTACAATCCACGGCAGTCTATCCACAATTATGTTGGACTGAGTGGTATGTATGATTTGGAGCACCTTATTAAACATTTTGATCGACGTGGTTTGTACCGTAATGTTCTCTACCAGATTGCGGGCAATAAGTAATAACTTACGCGTTATTCACTACCTGCATATTTCGATGAGTGCAGAAACAGCTAAACTGGCGAAGCCCTGCCTGATAACATTTTTGACTTTCTTCCAGCAAATATGTTCTTCATGCACGGAGATCACGATAAAACCGCTCCGGCATCGTAAAGCGCTAATTTGGCAGCTACGCTGAAACAAGCTCAAGTTAATTTTGCTGAACGACGATAACGTCGGTTGACAGTAATGAAGGCACACATTGATGAACGCCGCCGCTTTTTCGATTCATCTTAGTCATGCTCGTTGTCAATGTCTTAGTAATAATCATCATAATAATTTTTATAGCAGTAAAAGTAAGAATAAAAGTGTAAACAAACATATAACTTACGTGACAACATTCACAGAAAAAAGACAGAATATCAGTTGACAGGAAGATAACAGTAGATACTAATTCAACAAAGCATATCGTAAACACAAAGCCATTGTGATGAGCGGGAAGTCAAATCGATGTAAATAGCAACAACCGCAGCTGCTAATAATGTTGCTGCTTATGCTGATAACGAGAATGAAAATGATAATAATAGAGAAAATAAGCTGCACAGAAATAAGCAACATCATTATTCTAATTCGTCAGATAGTTTGTTACTTATGAATAGTAGTGCATAATATATAGTGCCTGTGAACATTTATTATGCTCTTGCTCCAGGACTCAATCATACTTAGGCAATGCTAGAAGAGTGTATTGTGGCTGGTGAAAGCACCGCAGTGTCGTTTATTGTTAATGCACACAATATCACCGCTGGCGTTTTTAACAGAACAAAGAATAAAACTAGCAATAACATTTACAATAACAAAAAGATGAAAGCATCATCTCACTCTGGCAAGTATAGTGTATCAACAACAAGAAAGTGCAAGAGTGGCAAGTGTGCATTACTAATAGGCATGGCGTACAATATGTTTCAATGAATAGCCGTACACCTTCTTCACATTGGTAAACGCAATAATGCACGCAAGACGTCAAAGTAGCCTCAGCCAGACATTGTAATCGATCGTGCCGTACCGCCTACGAATTATTCATTGGGCATCAAACTCTTTCGCCTGATTTGCCCATTTTAAATTTTTTTTTCTTTCATTTAAGGGTTAGTATAACTTTAGTAAAACAAAAAACAACAAGCAAATATATATTTAATTGCATCTTTCTCATGTGTGCGTATAAATTAATTTTCTTTTACAACATTACCTTAATTTAAAAACATGTATAAGACAAAAACATATCAACGTCATCTTCGTCTTTTAATTTATCCATGTATAAATAAAAATGTAATCTGATACTTTTTTTCCCTCTTTTGGTAAGATTGTTATTGAAAAAAAATATTACTAATATATTTTCATAACTGTTTTTGTAAATTATTTCTTTCAACAACCCAAAAAAAAAAGAAAAAAATAATCAAATAGAGAGAAAAAATGAGTTTAGAGATAGTAAATATTATTACTATAACTTTGTAGTATCATCACCAATGTTTTCTTTTTTTTTTTATACAACACTTATTTTTGCTTATACATAAGTAGTGACAGTGAACTAATTGTTATTTTTTGTTTGTGTATATGCACGATATCAAGTACAACATATTTAGTAGTCTTTTACATGTATACAGATGTTAACTTTGTCTCAGTAGACGTATAAAAAAGTGAGCATGTATAATTTTTTACCCTCTTTTTCATTATTTTTAGTATATTTGAGTAGTTGAATTTTATATGTAACCTATTTGTCTTGCTTTTTTTTGTATATTATATAAACCAAACATGTGCAAGCTTGTTGTTATTGTGTTTGCATTTATGCTTATTTGTGCCAACGGCAATGTACATGTCAAAAGTAAAAATGCTCGACCGCGGTTATAGTACATGAATGATACCATGGCTATGCGTGCAGTTTATGAAATACACTTTCGTAATGGAACGATTCATGATAGTAATACCTGGCAACGTTCTGTTCCGATCAACTATCGTGGGCTGTCTTTACACAGTTCCAAATATGTACTTTGTCAGAAACCGTAAATACCTAAACCTACAACCACTACCACAACAACCACAACCACTACCACCACTACACAACCACCGTCAAAGTCACTTAATACCTTCCATACACAATTGACTTAGCCAGACGATGAAACAGATTTGTAACGTTATTGTAATGAGTAAGCTGAACCTATAACAGTGTATCAAAGCCTAACCTGAAGCAGCATGTTACCGCCTGGTGTCTTTAACTTAACCTGATTATCTACCGCTACGATGCCGGAGTTGGTGTTGTGGTGTGCGGCAGATACGTGTGACATGACCAATGACATTGTAAATGTACTAGTTAAAAACACATCAGGCGATAACAGCAGTGTGTAGTTACCTGATGCAATGGCTGGGGTGAGTGTTGCTACCCCGTGCTGTGCCTCGGGTAATAGCACATTTATCTTTTTCATACATGACACGTTCGGCCAAACAGATCAATATGTTGAGCACTCTAAATTATTAGATGTAAGTGAAATCGGCAATATGGACGGTAGTGTTAGTGAACGGACTAATTAGTAGTCAGTGAAAACGGCAATTACCGCTGTGCAGACAGATTATTTGTAATTTCAAACTCTTTATAGCGTCGGTACTACGTTTATGAGCGACACATTGTGTCCTTAATAGACTTTATTTTATTAGTAGTCAATGCCAGTGAAGGCAAACACCAAATTAGCTAGGTCGAGAGTAGCACATGCAGCAGACATGAAGCGAAGGAGTGAAACAACTTTGTCTAATATCTTCACACGATGAAATGCAGATCAAGTAAAGTTCGCAAAGCTACAATAGTAGTGCTAAACATTCCCAATCGTGTGCATCTTGCACCTGCACAACCCTCGCATGTTCCCACCATCGCTTCAGTCATCCATCTACGGGGATGGGGCGTTGATGTTTTCTGTCTATCCTTTTATTTGCGGAGCCCAACTATCTGCGGTACTTTCTACACAAACGTAATTACTTCGAATGGGTTATACCGCGTTGATTACAACACAATAACATGTTAATTAGGTAGCGTTTCCACAATAGCTTATCTTGTCTATTGTGTCATGAATTCGAGCCTCGTCTGACAAGAAGTCTTCACTGAACAAGCAGGTGTTGCGTGATTTTTTACAGTGCTAATGGGTACAAATTAACTCATTGAAGAACAACAATAATAAAATCAGTAATAAAAATACAAAAGTAGCACGTTCGTTTTATATCTCTAATATGCAATACGAGTGTTTACTTCCTGTGGACATGATAGGTCATTTGCCTCCATTGCAGCTCTTCGTTGGCTCTTAGTTCACTTTAGATAATATTGACGATGTAATTAGCACCGATAAATGTTAGATTTCGATTGATCTTAATTTGCTAGTAGAACCTATCAAAAATGATAACATCACCTCTATTACCGTCTCACAACACAATACTGCCGCAACAACGTAGCATATTAATCATTTTGAGTCAATGTTTCATAATGCGCTAGATCAGGGCAGAAAACTGTGGCATCGCACAAAACACTGGTTGAATGAACATTTTCATATTTTTCATCCTACACCAGAAAATAAACCGCCGTAGAACAAAGGTTTGTTATCATCATCTTCATCATCGTCATCGTCCGATTCAAAGGCAAACCGGGCGAAGACGGAGGTTGTGTAGTATGGCGGTAAACTCGTGCTTCGATCTACCGGATCATTGTAGAAGGTACTGAATATACGCAACTTGAAAAATTATAGAGAACCTCTCGTTGTTATTGGAGCGGCATTCCTACGCGGTAGCACTCTAGGCTTCACGCGCAATTTATTCAATGTACCTTAGTTCTACAACTCTGTTAAAAAGCAGAAAAGTTCACGTGTCAACAATCACGTTAAGATGAATTTTGACAATATTGACTAGGAAGATGTTATTAGAGCAAATAAATTTAACGTTAGAAAAAATAATTACAAACGCACTAAATATACAAATAATAATAAACCGTATGGTATGCCTCATCATCGTGCGCAAAATCATCATTTTCAGTCATCATCATCGTCATCAAAAATGTCTAATATGTTTGCCGAGACGCCATGAGCGGAGAGCAACAGCACACGTTTGTATAATTAATGAAATGGATTGCCCGTGCTCGTGATGATCATGAACAATTTGAATGATTACGAATTCAGGAGTGATCCGAACGACAACTCAGATAGCAGCGGAGGCGCGGATTAGGTTATTCATACCTGCGCCGCAAAAGTAGACTGCCGTGGTGATGGTGAGGTGTACCTGAGCTCTATTAACCGATGTGTGAACACACGTTGTCGGTATATGCTTCTCTTTACGTATAACACGAAAACTCTAAATTGCACCGCTAACCCAATTTTTGTCTCCATCTTTACCATGCTGTTAGTATTGATAGGAGTTGCATAGATTGTAATGCTGTGCATGCGTAGACGTGCAGAGCGTGTTAAGAAGCAGTACATTCGCAACTTGCAAACGATGTTGCTAAAACAATAAATATCAAATTATAAGTAAAATTAATATTGTTTTATGCTTTATACGAACGTTTATTCACCTATTTTATAAACTGTACTTTTGCTCTTGCATTTTCCCTAACTTGTTTTATTTATTTTTAATAAATTGTTTGTTTTACAGTTTTTATGAACACTAAATATTTTTGTGTACTTAACAACGGATGCTCTTCTTCATTTTTTTCAGTCTACGTTTGACAAAGTGTGATCCTTTTTTGTGTGTGTCAAATTGAGGCATAATATCTTTTCTTGTTTGTTTGTCTTTCAACTCTACTTGATATGTAATATGCAATACATGTAAAAATATCGTTTACATTCTAAGTATGCTCAAAGAATACAATACAAGTGATGTTCATACAATTGATTACAACGTGTAATTTTTGCAAACTAGTTTTTTTTTTTGTAATTTTATCTTTTGATAACAAAATTACTGGAAACAAAACATTCTACCTTGATTTTTGTAGCATATAAAACTTCTTGGAATAGATGCAATCAATTCGGTATCCTGTTTAATAAGGAGAAGTGTAAAGTGGCGATCGCTATCCGGTTATGATTTCGACTTCTCAATATGCATGTGACACAAACAATTTGTCATAATAACAACGAAAAAAAAGCAAACAGATCTTGTAATAATAGTAGGGTAATGGCACGTAAAGGTGTAATTTAACTATGCTTGCTGTTAAGCCGTACAGTTATTTTTTTAGGGCTCCGGTTAAAGGTAGATGATTGCATCATTCTTTGTTAAACGTGTTTGTTAAATAATTTGCATTTGTACCAAATGACATAGCCACGAATTGTAAATAGTTAAACTTATAACACTAGCATAAGCAACGAAAACGTAAAGTAGGGTAATAAAGTGATATTAATATTAGTAAGTTATAATCGTCCATCGACCCTCGAACTACTTTGCCGGCGTATATTGATGAACTTTGCAGTGGTGTGCTCTATTTGCATGGACGAGAAGGTGAATGCCGAGCTGCAGGTTGAGCGTACAAGTAAACACTGTTCAACTTATATAAGGACAATTCATCATTACCTGCTGGCATCAAAGGCAACGAAATTGAATCAAAGCATTACAATGAGGATAGTAATGAAGATAAGCAGTAATGCTTTAATAGTAGTAGTAGTACACATAACATAAAAGGTAATAATTAACATATTGGCATTAATGATAATAAAGCAACTGTAGATCACAGTTAGTGCAATGCTAATTGATTGAATGTTAAATGCTGATTGTCGCAACAAGCAAAAGAATATGTTTATTCGCTACTCGATTAAGACACAAGTAAAAATACATGCTGACCACATTCTTTGCTACTTCTTAGGCAAAAGGATATTATTTTACACCACGTATGACGACGTGAGGGTCTTATACAGGCTAAAGAGCCTATCATCATTGTAGACTACAGGTCAACTCCACCAGCATCATCATTATTATCATCATCATAATCATCGTTATTATTATCGCAATCTTTTTCTTCCACACATCAAAACAAGAGAGCGAATGCATAACTGTCCTTTCTTGCCCTAAGCAAACCTGCAGGTGTGCCAGTACACCCATCTGGTGCGTTTCGTAAAAATAGCATCACATCCATCTTGTAGGACATTTTTGGTGGAGTAGATAAGAATCGATATGAGTTATGTGAAGTAGTGGATCAAACTACAAAGACACTTTGTTACGCGTCTGTAGTTCACAAAAAATACAAATTTGAGCTTATACGCATTCTTATTGCGAACACATAAAATACATAAACACACTCATCTATGAAAGGACTAAGCATTTAGAGTTATTTACATCTGAAATAGATGATAATATCTGGTAAAGCACATGATGGTGTTACGTCAGCGATCAGAGATGATAACTCATAGTAGCGCCAACTGAACCCATCTTAGCAAATTCAGTAACACAATCACAACATTTGCAACATTAGTACCACCAACAATAGTAATAGCAATGATACTGTACAATATGAGAGTAACGCAAAGACACTAAAAGTGTTTGTGGTGCATCGCTTAGATTGTGCAACAAGTGGTGTGCTTATCTTTGGACTAGACAAACAAACTGCACGTATTCTAGCTACTGCCATGTCAAACAAACAAAACCAAATATATTAAACTGTCAATACTTGTCAATTGTCAAATTGCACAAATAATGCTTTGTCGTGTAAAAGTAATAATTATAGTACTAGCATCAATAATAAAGGCACCTTGTCATGCAACAAGTAATATATCGCATTAGTGCATGGTAAGTTTGACGTGTGCAACTTGTCTACACATGAACATCACTGTTCGTGTTTTGAATCGTTAGATAAGTCATTAATTGTTTCACGTTCAATAGGTTGTTTGTCACCGCACATGAGTTTGTACTGATGTCCATCATGTGTAGAAGAGAACAAGGAACAACAAAAGTATAATAGTTCAATCAACATGCAAAATATCAACATTGATAAAAACATTAACAATAAGGATGTAGTTGATAAAAGTAGATGTAAAAGTAGCTGTACACAAAATCAGTGTAATGCCACATGCAACACGTAAAATAAATAACGTAAATAGTGCTCTTGTGCATCGAAGTAGTTTCACTAATGACAATAATAACAGTGATAATAAAAGTAAAAAGAAGTTAGCTGTGAATCGGAGGCACACCTAGTACAAAATGGGGACAATAAAAATCCTCCTCCTCCTCCTCATCATCATCATCGTCATGATGATCGCAAAAAGAGTAAACGTAATCGATAATAATTGTAACGAAAACACGCAATGATGCACGCTCGTACATTAGGCAAGTATTATTACTCTCTTAGTGAGGATCACCATAACAATACGAAAGCTAATTAACATCATGATAACAATACCGAGGTAACGTACACGTAGAAGGCAACACATGCAAATAATTATAATGACAGATAACGTGTAAAGACAAACAATTTTTTCAACCCATCGGTGCATTAACTTTACAAATAGTACAAGAGCACACTGCGAAATGCGACAAGTGTGTTGCAACTCATCAAATACGATGCACACCATAATGTGTCACTTGTCAAGTGCTCACTAGTAACTGGCCGTACACATCAACTACGAGTGCACTTAGCATCTCTTGGTCACCCTATTGTTAATGATGTGAAATATGTTTAACTTGTACAGCAACTAAAAGCAGCTCGCAATCAATACAAAGTAAATACAATGCATGATAAAAGTACAAACATCAACAACAACAACAACAACAACAACAACAACAACGATAATAACAGTAATATTGGAAACACAACTACTATTACCACTGACAGCCATCATGATAATAATGAAATCAATGAGAATGAGGTCGGTGTTGATGATATAATACTGTTTTACTAAAAAATATATCGTCATCAAAGTGATGATACGCTTTCATAGTGCAGCGGCCAAAATGTTTTGTGTCAAATAGAAAAGTAGAAAACACCCATTTCACACAATCAATTTCAGTTGCATGGCATTTCAGAGCATATTTGCTTACATGCGTGAAAATACACAATCATCAAAACGACATCACGTGCTATTAGCATACATGACAATAATGATGATTGTACCATCAATGATGATAAAACGTCACTCTATAATGGGTTGACTGTAATGTACATTGAAGTACCACTTCCATCATGAGCGATGTTATATGGACAGCACTAATCGCACTTACACAACCATAAAATTTTCTTAAAATAAGAATAATGGTACGGCGTTAACGGTCTCAACCAAAAGTAAAGCATTTTGTTCGTCTATAATCCAAAAATTTTAAGAAAAGCACAAATAAAAACATCATCAATTATTCTTTATAACATTTATTTCAATAATTAACGAATTTGCATCTGTATTTTGTTTTATTGGTAAAAGTGTTAAATTTTATACCTTTTCATGACACTCCTGGCTGTTGGCATTACTTCAGCATTTTTCCTTGTTACATTGATGTTTGCATTTACTTTACAATATTTATTTCACTTATATATATTTTTTTTGTTTTTCAATATATATATTTTTACTCATATTATAACATTTATTATTACTTTTATTATTTTTTTTCTACAAAAAATTTTGTAGAACGCGTAAATACACATACACACAAAAAGTTCACCTTACTTTGTATATTTAACATATCACAAACATCAAACATGACACAACAACTTGCCTGTACCTATGCCGCTCTCATGCTCCATGACAGTGGTAAGCTAGACGCGGATAACATTTTAGCCGTTACAAAGGCGGCTGGTGTGGATGTAAGCGTGGGTATGGCTCATGCCTTTGCAAACGCCCTGGCTACGATCAACATCGAGGACGTAATTGCCGGGATGACCTTCTCCGGTGGTGCTGGTACGGCGTCGTCTGCGGCTGCTGGTGGGGCTGCTTCCGCGTCCGGGAGTGGTGCAGGTGACAAGGCAGCCCCTGCCGCTGAAGCCAAGAAGGAAGAGCCAGCAGAGGAAGAGGACGATGACATGGGCTTTGGACTGTTTGATTAAGCACGTAAGCGCACACGTCAATTTCGCTGCTTGTTCGGTAGCTTGGCATCCTTACATGTAAAATTTCATTTGCATGTGTTTTACTGCCACTGGTACTAAATCAAGTAACGAAGGACAGGCACAAAAAAAAAATGAGCTTTTCTTAAATTTTTATTTCCTTAATTTTTCAATAATTTATTTTATTTATATTATGATACACATTTATTTGTGATTACGTAAATTAAATTTTTTCCTCTAAAATAAAGTTAAATATGTATCATTTGCATTTACGCAAATTGGATGATGTTGTACGTATGCATCTATTTACATGTATATGTATTGTATAAAAAAATAATTTATTCACATCAGATTTATAATGATGCCCTCACGAATTGTACATACTTTTGGAGTCTATTCTGTTATTACACATTACTTTATTAGCTTTATATAGTAGTGTGTAATAGTAATTATAAATAGATTTAAAAAAAATAGTTTCTTTGTTTTCATTCACTATCAAATCACATTTACTTTACAATTATCAAATTTTTTCTCCCCTATTTATTGTACGCCACAACAGCAATGGCTACACGTTCAGGTGATGTTAGTGTCGATGTGGTTAACATTACACACAATAATCAAGACAGACGTATTCTCGTCATTTATGTTGGGGGCACTATTGGCATGATGAAAAATGATGAAGGTAGCCTGTCACCAAAGGCCGGGTATTTGACCAATGAAATGCGAAACATGCATGAACTGACGTGCAACAACGAAATCGCCCCCTTTGACATTATTGAGTATGAAACACTGCTAGATAGTAGTGACATGAACGCACATGATTATTTACGCATTGCCCATGATATTGAGCGTAACTATGACAAGTATAATGGCTTTCTCATCGCACATGGCACGGACACGATGCACTACACGGCCAGCGCGTTAAGCTTCTTGCTCTCTAACTTGGCTAAACCAGTCATCATTGTTGGTTCCATGATCTCCTTGGCCTAACCGTTCAATGATGCCCGACGTAACATTGTTATTGGGATGATGTTAGCCTCTACACAGATGATCAATGAGGTGTGTGTGTTCTTTGACCGCTATCTTTTCCGTGGCAATCGGTGTGATAAAGTGCGGCACAACTACAATGCCTTTGACTCGCCAAACTACCCACCATTGGGTGAGATGCGTGGGTTGCGATTTGTGATACATGAACGATACTTACTGCCCCAACCTACTGGTCCATTTGCGGTGAAGTCAACAATGTGTGGGAAAGTTATGGTGTTTGCCATGCACCCTGGTGCAGATGTAGAGAGCATTATTCGACTTCTCAACTCACTCACGTATTCCCGCAGTGCGCAAAGCATTACTGATGCTGATGATAAAAATCATAACAATTGTAAAGGTAATAATAACAAGCAAATATGTAATGAAAATATTAGCACAAATTCATCGAAGAGTATTACTGCTACGGATAATAAAACTGCCACCACAGCATCAACAGCAACAAATACATCATCTTCTTCTTCATCATCATCATAGTCGCCGTTACAGTCAGCTTCTATTTCATTGAACGCACTACTTATTGTACTGGACGGTGTAGGAAATGCAACCGAGTCTAACGCGTCAATGCTTCGCACCATTTGCAGTGCAGCAAGGGCACATGAGGTGGTGGTTTGCGTAATCGCGCATGAACGTGAAGGTGTTTTTAACTTGAACGAGGTCCAGCGTTTACGTGAAATCGACTCTTATTTAACGTATTGCGCGGACATGACTCCTTCTGCGGCAGAGTTAAAACTAATGTATTTATTTGGCTGTGGACTTTCTCCGACGTAGGTACGAGCATATATGGCGGTAAATCTACGAGGTGAGATAACCTCTTCATCATCGCCTCATTTATAAACATAACATACATCAAAAAAACATGAATACAATGTTGTTTTTTTTTAGTACTGACTCAAAATCAGTAACTACGTATTTCCTTCTAAAGTTTTTTTCTTCATCAGTACAACTACTTTAGTACTTCTTTTTTTGTTTCACAAATACACATTTGGTTTACATATAATGACAAAAATAAATTAAATAAAAAAACCTGCTGTACTTGCATATCCTTACATAATAAACTTACTAACAGATCAATTTTTTTCTGCGTGTATGTAACAATATTAAGAGTATTTCGAATAACGTTATGTTCATTTTAGTGATATAAATATGCAGCTGAACATAATTTTTTATTCTTGATATGTATTTTCACATGTACACCGTAACTTGTTATATACACAGATAGTCTGGCATTGATATAATGTTATTTTAACATAAAATACTTTATATACTTTCTTACACTTTTGGTTGATTGTATTTTTTATATCTCACTTCTGATAAGTAATTCAATTTATAGCGACAGGATTGTTTTTTTTTTCTTTATCAGTACGCGTATATACAGAAAAACCACATAAAGTTTATTTGCATTTATTTCTACTTTAAACTTTTTTTGCAGCAAAAATTATTAGAAACACACAATTTGCGTCCTTTTTAAAAATATATATTCATAAACAGCTAGTCATTTCTCTCTTATTCGTGTATACTTGCATATACATCTTTTGTTGATAGTTTAACTCTTTGTTTTTTGAAGTTTATTTTTAATACAGTATTACGTGTTACCATTTACACATACACTTCTATCTTTCTTTACATACACAAGGAAATTACAATAATTTTATTATATATTCATAAAAGAAACATATTTCCACTTTTTGTTATAATAATTGTTTGTGATAATATTAACACAACTATCTTTCTCTCTTTTAAATTACAACCACCTCACTACCTTTTTTGTCATATCAGCTTTTTTTAATAAATTTTTTTTTATTCGCTCCTAGACCTTGTTTTTTTTTCCACTTTCATTCTTCCTTTTATAATTGCAGTTGACTTTGTGCGTTACTTTGTGATGGAGCACGAGGCATTCTAATCATTCTTCTTGGCGCTTGGCAAGCATGAGCACGCCTCATATGCCGCACTCATTCCACTACTTGCACCTGATGGTTCTGTTTATCGAGAAGAAGATAATAAAGGTCAGCAAAATCAGCAGCAACAACAGCAGCAACAACAACATCAATAAGAACAGGAACAGCACAGCTATCCGTAAAATCACAATCGCACACACATCTACTCTCGCGAAGGCGACAGCGGGCGTGAGGCCTCACAGCTTGACGATGACGATTGCTATGATCACACCAACGACCATGAAATCAGTTCCCGTGTTAACGTAGATGTCATTCACAATGATAGCAATCTTCATCAGTAAATTGGCCAAACCCATGTACAGAACAATTCCATTTTTCGTTCCCTGTTAACATCACTAAGTACTCCCTAGGAGGTGCTACTGGTAGTGCTAGACAACTGTGAGGTTGTGCTGTACACCTTCGCCTCACCAAACTCGTTGCCCTCCTTGCAGTCCTCGTTCGCGGTTTCAACTTCAGCACAAATTACAGCGTTAGCGTCGGGGTCGTTATTATCTGCCAAACCGAAGTTATACCGACGCTTTAGGCCGTCCTAGGTATTTGATAGTGTAACACGAAGCAAGCACATGCAGATGGATCCTCCGTAGGTCACGTGTGTTTCTCTCTTTCCGTTAGAGCTGGCCTATCACTGCAGGGTTGACGTACATGATAGTGTAAAAACTACTACTACTACTACTAGTACTACTACGCCTTTTTCTTCTACTACTACTACTACTACTACTTCTTCTTCTAAAATGAAACAAAAATTTAATCACTTCTCATCATCACTGTTTGCAGTCAGCGGACAAGTATGCATGGAAGAAGTAGGAGAGGTGCCATATGGTTAAAATATGGCAAAGCCAATCAGCCAATTAAAGAGTAATGCCGCTTTTGATGAAAATGCAAACTATGTGGCCAACACACTCACAAAATCATCACCACAATCCAATGCACCACCACTCGAAGAGGAGTTGACATAGTTTGTTGCATCACACATGTGCAACGCAAATGATCGCACTGGTAACACATTTGCCGATGTAACGGAGCAGACCAGCCACACCTATCTACGCGGTATTGTAGGGAACAGCTACGGGCGTGTGTTGGTGTTTTCTGAACGTGGTTATGCGTTTAGCTTCTCTGCACATGACGCACCTGTCTGACGTGCCGAGGCAATTTACTGCAATGATGAGGTAGATGTATAGCAATACTCGTCACCCACATAGCACATGACACACGTCAATGATGACCTTATAGAGGTAAAAGAAAGAAGCATAAATACGAATGCGACGGTACCGAATGTACACAACAGAGAAACACAATGCAAACACCACACCTTACGCACTGCGATGAAACATTTGGGCTTTATTACTGCCTCGTTAGACGGGACTATTTTCATCTGACGTCGCTCTAATAACTATCTGAAGCCGAATATTTTAGCCTAACCTGGTGTCTTTACACGTCATATTGCCTTTAACACCTACTTCCCACCATCGTCAAGGTGAATGCTACACCCGTTTATTGCTAACAATAACAACCACCACCACCGTAACAATACTGTTAATAGTAATATGGTAAATAATCAAGTGTAGTTTCTACCTCCCATGACGGCCAATACATCTAATTATGACACGAATACCAACAATTACTGCGCAAATAAACCTTTGTAGAGTGTTGATGGTATGCACAATGATGCACCGCTACACTCGTCCATCCTACTTCACTCTATTTCCTCGCTACGTCATGCTGTACGGCTTCGTAGTGTCGATGACATGGACTACATTACGAGCCAAACCTACAAATCCGAAACACAGCATAGGCCTCTTGCAAATGTCTTTACCTTACCCCGCGCTATGCTGAAGTATACCACCGCCATCGCCACCTAGGCAAACTTTGCGCTTATTGCTCGGTAATAACAGTTATATGCACTAGATTACAACACTGGTGAGTTTACGTTGTTCATGACCGCCACAAAATAAATCACAGAGATTGTGCTAGCATAACCCATTGCTGCTGCGGTGTGTGCTCATAGTGGTTTAGTGTATCTCATTCAGATTCACCCGTTTGCTGTGCTTGGTAAATACCGAAGTTATAAAAAGCGTCCTATCTTATCCGTTACATTATGCATACGTCATTTACTAATGATCATCACTGACAGTCACGGTAGTGTTGAGCTTATTCGATTACCACCTACATACATCACTGAGCAAACACCATAGCTTGGTATAGCATCTAAACTCACAATGCCGCTTTATTCGGCTATATCATAGCTCGACTTGATTCGTTTCAAACAACAGCAACAGCGACGAAATAATTAGCATGCAACATCTTTAACTTATGGTGAACTTAAGCGTCCTGTACTACAGCCTACTTTTGTGGTAAACAGTAATGAACCTATTGAATTAGTGAATAATCTTGAAATGCACTCAACATCAGCGCAGATCCTTGACGCACATGCAGATGCCACCCGTGTTTGCTAATTTAAAAACAATTTAATTTAACTTTCGTATTTTAAGAAAAAATAAATATTATTTACATACTACTATAAAATTCTATAAATATTAATTTTTTTTGACAGGAAAATACAGATGTATTTAGTCTGCAAAATATGATAAATAAGAAATATGATATTAGGTAGGACATAATCATATATATGAAAACAGTTTCTATTTGACAATAAATTTTTTTTGCATTTCTTCATACATAATAATTCATATTTTATTGATGTATTTTTCATTTGAGAAAAGCTTACTTTGTTTGTTCAATTAAGTGTTGACAATTGATTACAATTTTGTAGTTTTTGAATACACCACTAATTACATTGATTTATTTTTTTAAAAAATTAAAAAATTTTCTTCGTCACCTGTTGTATAAGTGAACTTTTCTTTAAGGAAACTAAAATAGTACGATGCCGATTAATTTAGTTACTAAATAAACCATTTTAATTATATTGTAAATTTGTTATAATAATCGATAAAAAACCCTGTAATGACAACACGAGCAAAAACAGCTAAAAGAAGCAAAAATTTCACACATATCATCAGTAATGTTGATTACTGTAGTTAAATTGATGTGAGTATAAAATAACAAAAAGAATAATATAGAACAGATATAATAATGATGAGTGAAGTATATGCTTAAGAAGTAATAGTATACAAAACAATTAACGAATATACAAACAAAATTTACTACAAATTATGCACAAAATAAATTGGAATACTGTTTGTATAGTTGTTATGATTACTAATTTGTATCTGCAGTGTTGCAAGATGTGATAATTTGAAGAAAACAACAAGCTACATTATTATGTGTTACTTTATGAACATTTCTCATCAAATAAACGTTGATCTTAGTATTATGAAATTAATTATTTTACTCCCTCGAAAAAAATTGAACTGATTAAGTTTATTGATTTATTATCTGTATTTGTAAAATGCGGACATTTGAAATTGACTTTGTTTACATAAAGTTGATCATCTTGATTCAAATATCTGTTATTATTACTTCTATTATTTATAAGTAATATTTACTTTGTGTACATGCGTGTGTATGTAACACATTTTTTCTTCATTGAATTACAGAGTAGAAACTTTTTTGATAAATGTTAGATTGTATTTATTGTTATAATATATTATTTCATTTAAAAATTTGAAAATATAACAGTTGACTTATTATCTTGTTACTTACTTTAAATACTTGATTTATTTAAAAATACAACTATTAACTGTGAGAAACACATACAAAAATACTTTATAACAGTATGATATAATTAATAAATTTATATTTAATTCAAACATAAAAAATATTAATTATAATATTTCATAAAAAATTTGTCCTTTTTTTAAAAACATTTGTTTATATAAATTAAGATTAAAATTTTAAACTTCGTAAAACTGCAACAATACATATAAAAACATAAAAAGTCAATCCTCTAAAGAGCAAATAACTTATTTACACATCTATTATATTCCGAGCTCTCAGTTAACGCAAATAATTACCAAACTACCTGTTTTTACAACCACAAAATCAATAACAATAATAATGGCCAAAGGAAAGAAATCTGCTGATGCGAAGGGAAGTCAGAAGCGTCAAAAGAAAGTGCTACGCGATAACATTCGTGGCATCACTCGTGGCTCTATTCGTCGCCTTGCACGTCGTGGAGGAGTGAAACGTATCTCCAGTGAAATTTACGAGGAAGTACGACGAGTGCTGAAGAGCTTTGTAGAAGACGTTGTTCGTGCTTCTGCCGCCTACACAGAGTATTCTCGTAAGAAGACCGTGACGGCATCTGATGTGGTAAATGCACTTCGTCAACGTGGTCACATTTTGTACGGTTATGCGTAAACATAATCGTAAAAATATAATAGAATTTTGTTTAACTTTTAAAAGATTTTTTTAATAAAATAGTTCATGTTACATAATAAAAATTAAATAGAAACAAGACTGTTTTTTTTTAACACATAAAGTTTACAATTTTTTCTTGTGGTATAATATAAATTAACATTTATTGTTTATAATTCTTTAAAAAATTATGAACATATACATTTTGCTAGAAGTTCTTTCTGATGATAGAAATACGTTCATAACGATTTTATTACAAAGAGTTGGTGCTCCACTAAATTGCCTTTTATCTGATTTTCCTATTTTTATAGAAGTTGTTTATTATTCAAAGAAAACATATTACTCTCTAATTACAATTGCAACAAATAGATTCAAAAATCGAAAAATTTTATCACACTCACTTAAGATGAAATAAAATGTTGAAGACACGATGGAGGAAAATAAGAATACTTGCATACGTTAAAGCTGTCTTCTGTAAATGACTACAACTTTAACAATATTACGCGAAAAAAGAAAATTTACCCAAATCAGAAATGCTATGCGATACACACTTACAAAATTTTGTGCAATTTAATAACTTACACTTCGCATGTTGCTAGCTTTTATAGGTAAGTGTTTAATTAGATATATTATATATTTTTCTTTAATACGTTCATCAAGCACTTTTTCTATAAATCAATTTGATTTTAAATAATTAATTTATGTGTAGAAGATGTCAATACAAGTTATTGTTTACACATGCATTTGACTAATTATTCACATATTACATTCACCCTTGAGAAACAAATATGTAATAAATGTAGAAAGTTTTGAATAATTACTGAATAAAAGTTTTTAAAAAGTTTATCAAAAAAAGTATGTGATACTTACTTACTAGTATTTAGGTTATAGAATTTAGAGTAAACAAATTTGAGTGCATTATTCGTTAATTACAACATTTTTAATTTTTAATTAAAGTATAACGAATGTCAAAAAATGTATTTTGTTATTTATGTCAAATATTAGTATGTGTACTAAAAAATGTCAGAATTAGCAATTTTTTATTTTGTTGACTATAATATATTTTTAAAAAAATATTATAAAACATTATATATTATAAAACATATAACACATAAGATTTATCTGTTCGACAGCTTTCTTCAAGCGATACCGCTTTTATCATTTCGAATATAATAATTCTAATTTTAAAAACACAAAGTAAACAATGCGTGAGGCTATTTGCATTCACATTGGACAAGCCGGTTGCCAAGTTGGCAACGCATGTTGATAAGGGCTGAAGCGCACGAGTGATTTGTTAGTGTTGAGTAAAGTTGAAAGTGTTGAGTAAACAGTGCGTCGTCGTTGCGACATCGAGGCGCAATTGTTAATTGGTGGCGTGGAACGCAATCCCGGTCCTGATGGTGTCGGTGACACTAACCAGATGTGGTCTGTGATGACACAATGGTTAAGTGTACAGGCTGCGCAGATGCAGCAATTACAACAGCAGCAGGAACAGCTCATGTGAATGGTGACGCATTCACAACAGTTGGTTCAGCCGTCCGTCGTGTTGCCAGCGCAACAGCAACAGCAAATGGTACAGGAGTCCATCTTCCCTGCTCCTCAGTACCCTCCGCCACCTCCTCCTCCATCTATACGGCCAATGCCTCAATCAGGCCCTTTTAGGACACAACCGCCGGTGTCTTATAAGGAGGCCTTGTTACGGCCCCGGCCTCAACAGCAGCAGCAGCAGCAACAACAACAGCAAAAAATGCAGAAAAAAGTGGTGGGTCGTCCTGCACCGGTAGTGCAGCCACGGCAGCAGCCACCACGTCAGGCTGGGAGTGCCTGGCGTGATAAACGATCCGCTCGGTTGCTACTCATCATGTTGAGTAGGTTGTCTGGGCATGTAGTGGGTGGGCGTTGACCACAGGCAGAACTGGCTGCCCAACGTGGAGCGCAGGAGGCACGTCGGCAGGGGCCGAAGAGTGCTTTCTACATTGCGGCGCCGCCAGAGGAGTGGTAGCGCATCGGACGCAAGCGTGCGGCTTCAAATGCACTGCCTCGTATTCGCAAGATACGAGAGTCAGTGTGTGCGAAGTACGGGTTTGAGCAGTTTCGGAAACGAAACCCAGTAGCTCGCCCTCCAGTACGTACACCACCGGCTACAAGAGCATCAACAACAGGAACAACCGCAGCGATGAAAGCAGCAACGAAAACAGCAGCAACGCCAACAGAGAAGCCAGCAGTAGCACCGCAACTGCCTGCTGTGAAGGTAGTGGCTGGGACACCAGTAACAGTGGGTAAGGCTGTTACGGTGGGTAGTGAAGGTCCTGAAGTACCGATGTCTTCGTCTCAATCCAGGATAAAGGGATTGTAGACGGAGAATAAGGTACTGACGGAGGAGCTGTCGGCGGTTCGGTTGGAACGCGACAGGCTCAAGACGGAGGTAGTCCGTCTGAAGGAGGAGCTTCGTACGTTGGGTACGGAAGCTGAAAAGGTGAGGTTAAGGTCGGTGGATTGTTACCGCAGTTGCGCGGAAACAATCGCTGCGGATGCCCGGGAGAAGGCATAAGAAGCAGCGGCTCTACGACGCCAGGTGGTTACGCTTCGCGCTGACCAGTAGAGCACACACGTGAGGGAGGCTGTGGCACTACATCGTGCAACACTGGCCGAGGGTCAAGCCGCGTAGAATCTGTCTCTATTGGAAGAGCAGATGAAACAAAGCGAGGCTCTTGTACAGTCCTTGTAGTGAACTACCACACAGCGGGATGTTGCGGTAGCGAGGTTGACGGCGCAGGCTCAAAACTTGCATCTTGGTAACCGTCAACAGGAGGTATGCAGCCTTCTAAACAAAATTGCAACCAGGCAGGAGGTTGGGGCATTTCGTTAGGTTGTCCTTGCGATGACCTACGGAGTGCAACTCCTTCAGTGTTGGCACAGCCTGGGTAATGTGGAGTAGCAACGGGCGGTGTTTATTGCATTTTTGCAACGAACAACGTCAATTGTGAATCACTTGACGGGCTCGGCACGGGGGTCGGTTACGAGAGCAATACGAAACTTGTTTCGTACTGCTGGAAATAACTGGCTCACGTCTCAGTCCTTAGACCTGGCAAGATTTCCTCAGGACAAGTTCCCGTCTGAGTGAAATCTAGCTGGGCAGGTGACCGTGTTTGAGTTCGCTCCTCAAATAGGGTCACCTTCGCCGGTAGCATTGTTGTAGGATCGTCCTGCATCAATCCTACCAGCTGTGTCTCATCTGGGTGAGTGGCATGAGGAGGAGTTCCTCACCGATGAGTAGCAAATGAACAAGAGGGTGGAAAGTGTTCCGCTACCGTAGGAGATCGAGGTGGAGGATCTCGACGAGTAGCAGGACATGAGACGCAAGTCGCGCAAGCGACAGAAGCGTAATGAGTAAGGGGCTCCACCCTCTTGTTAAAAAAGTTAAGGGAACAGTAAATCTGTTCAGTCTCTTTTATTTTGTAAAAATTGTTTTGTTAATAAAAATAAATGCGCTACGCTAACGGCCCGTCCTTTACACATCATCACTCACAATGTGCGCAACACACGTGAGCATATGGTGTCTGTGTATCGGCGTTTGGTAGCAATGCAGCCGTACCCTGATGTGATTGCTCTTCAGTAGATAAGGACTTGGCCCAAGTCTACGGAAGATGCCTTTGCAGATATGGGTTACAGTTGTGTTGCTATTAAGCGTCGAGAAGCGGGGAAAGACGGAGGGGGAAGTTGTTTATTAGTACGGTCAGCAGTGGTGTCTGCCGTGCCAATAGACCTTCCAACGATGCCGGATAACCGTATCTAGGTGTGTGCGTGTTATATTGGATTTAAGTCAGATGAGCATCCTAACTATGTTGGGATTGCAAGTTTGTACTTTCCTCCGTATAACCCCACATGCCCAGACACACGGGAGGCGGTCACACACACTATTCATCTCTTGGGAGACCATGAGATTGAATTGATTGTGGGTGATATGAATGCACGTCATCACACTTGGTGTCCAGGGGTGACTCGTCGCATGCGCAACTGAACACCAGACCACGACTTGAGCAATCGGGGTTCTGCGATTTACGCCCTGACGTTGACCTCTGATTGATGTGTGGCGAATACGAAAGTACCAACCCGCATTAATCATGTCAATGAAGGGAGAGTTGATGCCACATCGCCTGATGTAGTTTTACATCGTGGAGGTGTTCGGTGTCAATTTCGTGTATATAATGGAAATGAAGGGTAAGTTGGTAACGTGACTGCTGCTGAGCTTCATGCTCTCAGTGATCACCTGCCAATTTACGTGGATCTGTTATCATGCATAGGTGCTCCACAGCAAGTGAAGAGTCGCTGCCCACTTGTTGCGTGACAAAAGGTTAAGGATTGGGGAGCTGTGTCTGCAAAGATGCAGCAACTCTGGAGCAAGTGCCGAAAGGTACGCCGTGGGGAGTCTGCTGGGGCGCATTATTGCTTGTTAGCTCAAGTGATATCGCAAACCGTGCGCTCTCTGCCTCAATCCAAGCGACAAACGGTAAATAAACTGCAGCCTCTACCAAAAGAGGTTCTTGAGTTGCGCTAGGCGGCTGACAAGGCGATTCGGTTACGTTCATTGAACGTGCCGGACCTCCTTCGTCGGTACCGACACGCACTCTTGAACTTTCTGGCGGAAAGGGAGCGGGATCAGTATGACTGGCTCTGCAAAGAGACACGTCATGACGCCAACTGATCTCGTACGCTGTGGGGGTTGGTGAGTAGGCACATTCATGTGGCTCCTCCTTCGCTTAGTGGTGCTGACGGTCGCCCCTTGTGTCCTCGAGCACAGGCTGCTTTGTTTGCAAATTAGTTTGCATCAAAGCACCTGCGTTCGACCACAGAGGAGGCTGTTCAGTACAGTGCTGAGCTGCTCACTAACCTGCAAAAGTGACGACGGTAACGGTAACAGTTACTCGAGTCGCAACCACGTGATCCTGGGGAAGAAACAGATGTTTCCTCTGTTGAAGTGCGTTTGGCTATTTAGCACCTCAACATGAAACAGGCTGCGGATACGTGGGGTGTCAAACCCATTCTCTTGAAGCACTTACCAAATGAACTAGTGGAACACTTAACGTTTACGTTTAGTGCGATGCTACGGGATGGTATGGTGCCCAAAGAATGGAAGCGGGCGGACGTTATTCCTCTTTTTAAGGGGGGTGACAAAAACCCGAAAATAGTCAAATCTTACAGACCAGTCGCGATCACTAATCTGCTGTGTCGTGTTTTGTAGGTAATTGTGGTGCTTCGTATGGAGCATCACATGCGCTTACAAGACTCACATGGTATAAACGTGCGTCAGTTTGGTTTTCGCAGAGGTTTGTCTGCTGATTTCTTGGTCGGTCATCTCATCAGTTCGCTGGTGTAGGGAAGCCGATTGGGAATGAGGTGGCATAACCGAAGTGGAGCTGAATTGGCGTATGCTAGATTGGTGATAGCGGTAGACTTCACGGATGCGTATTGCCGCGTAACACCGTAGAAGGTCGAATGGTCTATGCGCAAACGAAATCTTCCGGACTACCTTTGTGTGTGGGTCAGAGAATATCTCACCAACAGGACTCAACGAGTCTTTGTGGATGGGAGGTTTTCTGATTCGCATACACTGGATGTAGGTTGCCCGCAAGGCTCCATTCTGGGTCCACTTCTGTGGACTCTAGCAATGGATGACTTGCTGGACAGTCTACAAGAGTTTCGGAATGATACTCTCAATCTTGTCTTTGCGCAAGACACACTTGAACGCAATAGACCGGTTTTGGTGAAAGACCTGACCAAACTGGTAAATGAAACCCAGCTAGCCGGCAATCAGCCATGAGTAGAGATGGCAGCTAGTCGTAAGAGGTTTAACGCACCACTCTGTGACTTTGGGGCGTACGCGGATGATCTGACAATTTGGGTAGTCGGTCATTCGCCAAAGTTCACAGCAGGCTTTGCTCAAGGGATGCTAAACATTATTAGCGGATGGGCAAAGCGGAACGGTATCCAGATCAGTACAAAGACAGAGGGAAGGTGAATCCCTATGTCTAACAAGATCTGTGATATGTATCCAACGTGTCCGGTAAAGATGATGCTCGGGGAGGAGATGAGCATATTGATACCAGATGCGCGGGATACAAACGTTCCACCGCTACGTGTGTTGGGCATCCACTTGGATGGCAAGTTAACGTTTCGTTAGCATGCTGAACTTGTGTAAGATAGAGTTGATGAGGTATTAAGAGATACAAAGCAACGCTTAGTATACTTGGCACCGAGTCAACGCTATCTAGCTCTTCGCGCAATAGCACAATCTCTGCTCCTCCAATTACTTCCAGTTTATTGACGAACTGCGAAGTAGGAAGCGAAAGGGATTTTGAATCGATCGTGGCTACGGGTCTGCCAAACAATCACAGGGGCCATGAAAACTGCGAGAGCAGCGGCAGTGATTGTTTAGGCAGGTGAGCGACCTTTAGCATTCAGGGCGGAACGGGCACTGTTACAGTTGCAACGTCGTCTTTGAATGTTAGGGGAAGCACACGCATTTCTGTGAACACCTTTCGAGGCTGTGAGAAATGTTCGCCCAGGTGATGTACACACCTCAGCACATCGATTTATCAAGGGGCGATACAGGCAGCGTGAAACGTGACGGGATGGGTTGATAAAACCGCCAGCCAACCGTCAGCGTTCTGCGTGTAAGTAATATGCACGATCTACATACGGCCAACACGAGCTCGTTTCGGCGATGCGGCGTGTGGTTTTCCACACAAAGCTGACCCTGAATGAGTAGATAGTAAGCAAGCAGAAAGTTGACTCAATCTAGAAATGGAGAGAGTTTAACCGAATGCAACTGCGGGGAACTGCAGGCAAGCTATCGATCTGGACCGATGGATCTGTCACTCCGTAAGAGTCCGGAGGTGCATATGTGGTGGTAGAGGATCAGACAATCCGCGCGCACAGTGCTTACATTCAGAGTCGTGCAGCTATTCTATGTAGCGTTCTACAATCCGTAAAGGGTTGTAGGCCTGTGTAGAATACTGTCGTTCCATTCACGGGTAGTGAATCTAGGCTTTCCTTGTAACTGACTCACTCTCTACGTTACAGGAGCTAGAGCGCGGTCCCTTCCACCAGAAAGAAGAGGAAATGGAGAGAATCTGGTATGCTATTGCGTAGTTACCAGTCTGCACTCTCCATGCGGTGTTCGTGTTCTCGCACACGGACGATCAACCACCGGGCAAAGATAACGCCATCAACTCGGAAGAGCATATTCCCGAGGCGAATATGGATGGGCCAGTTATCGACTATAACAGGTTGGTCGATACAAAAGCGAAGGAGGCACTAACGGGGGTGGCGTCAGAGTCACCATGACCACAAGATCTGCTTCGTCCACTCTTTCACAAGCTGCGTGAAGAGTTTGATCACTCGTAGGAAGTCAAAACGACTCTACGATATCAAGTGACAGCAGACGGCTCTCCAAGCCGAGATATTGGCCGACTATTCTTGTCTCGCTCGCAACAGCGTCACCTGTTGCAGTTACGGACAGGGGTATGTCGAATCTTGGGGGGCTGGCGACATGAAATCGTAGATCGATGTTTGCACTGCGGAGCAGACATGGGGCGGGAGTCTACAAGTGGGGCAGGTCAAACGTCGGCGGTTCGACATTTGTTTGACTGTCCTGGACTCCCCACCGCGATCACAATTAAGTCGCTGTGGGTCGACCCGTTAGCGGCTGTGAAGCGTCTTGCTGACTTCACAGTCGATGAAGGCGCAAAACAACTCAGCAATAGTACTACAAATAATAATAATAGTAATAATAATAACATTAATAATAATGATAGTAATATTTATAGTAACAATAATAGCAGTAGTACTAACGTGACAGGACACACGGTGGACGTGTGCTCCCGTCATCAGCCCGGAGAGGAAAACACAACCCTCACATAAATAAGTTAACTCAAGCCAAGAAAAAAAAAAAAAAAAAAAAAAAAAAAAAAAAAAAAAAAAAAAAAAAAAAAAAATTAAAATATTTAGTTATAAATTATATTCAAAACAAGTAAATGTAGTTAAATAAAATAATAAATTTATATTTACATCTATTCAGACATTAGTGCTTTGAATATTAATAAAATAATAATTTTTGGTAAATTTTAAACTTTTTATTATTAAAAAAAAAAAAAAAAAAAAAAAAAAAAAAAAAAAAATTATTAATATTCAAAGCTTTTTTGTTTTTTTTTTTTGTTTTTTTTTTTTTATATTTATTTTTTAAATAATTGCTAATATATAATAATTAAAAAAAAATAATTACGGTTGCTTGTTTGAAGTGTCATAACATATCGCTAGTAAAATAATATGCTTTGTTCTTTGTTATTTAGATTTGTTTTATTCTTTTGGTTTGTCTCTCTAGTGGCGCTGGTTGTGAATGTATGTATGAACACATACACACTTCTGGCAGGTAACCACTCATCAACACAATGCATGGAATGTATTCCTGCTCATCTTGTCATTATGATGAATGGGTTAGGGTCATTTATGATATTCTATACGTGTATGCTACTTCATGGTAGCGTATATAATGGAATATTTTTAAGTGTAAAAAATATGAAATACATGTGTTGTGAGCAAACAAAAGATTAAATACAAATAAAATAACAGGTAACAACGTGCATATATATTTACTAGCGAATGTGTATGACAACTACAACAACAATAACAACAACAAAAAAAAATACAAACAAAAAAAAAAAAATTTTTTTTATTAATTTACACATACTTTAAGAGATCAATAATTATATCTCATAATTTATAAATAATTATTCTTCGACCACTCTTCAATTTTCTTAATTGTTAGTTTATAAATTTGTTACTTTGCGTGTGAATATTATCTTAAAAAAAAAAATTTTAAAAAAAAAAAAAAAAAAAAAAAAAAAAATTATATTAAATTTAATACTAATAATAATATAATTATAATAAAAACGGCTTGTTTTAATTTATTTTATGTGGGGTAAGTGGTTAAGTGTTTTAATTTATTTTATGTGGGGTAAGTGGTTAAGTTTCTCTTCTGCACTAACAATAAAATCACATTGTATTCAACCTGATGGTTCCATGCCGTCAGACAAAACAATTGGTGTTGAGGATGATGCGTTTAACACATTCTTCTCTGAAACTGGTGCGGGCAAACACACACCACGTGCTGTTTTTCTTGATTTGGAACCTACTGTGGTGGATGAGATTCGCACTGGTACATACCGTCAACTGTTTCACCCAGAACAATTGATCAGTGGCAAGGAAGATGCGGCGAACAACTACGCACGAGGTCATTACACGATCGGAAAAGAAATTGTTGATCTGTGCCTTGATCGTATTCGTAAATTGGCTGACAACTGTACCGGACTACAAGGTTTCATGGTATTTCATGCGGTGGGTGGTGGTACTGGTTCTGGTTTGGGTGCGTTGCTACTTGAGCGTCTCTCTGTGGATTATGGCAAGAAGTCTAAATTGGGTTACACCATCTACCCATCTCCACAAGTTTCCACCGCCGTGGTGGAGCCGTACAACTCCGTGCTTTCCATGTGTCGTGACACACACTCGTTACTCGAACACACCGATGTTGCTACGATGCTCGACAATGAAGCAATTTACGATTTGACCCGCCGCTCACTTGACATTGAACGCCCCACATACACCAACGTTAACCGTCTTATTGGTCAAGTGGTGTCCTCGCTAACTGCCTCATTACGATTTGATGGTGCACTCAATGTTGATCTGACCGAGTTCCAGACTAACTTGGTTCCATACCCACGTATTCACTTTGTACTCACAAGTTACGCTCCAGTGATTTCTGCCGAGAAGGCCTACCACGAGCAACTCTCCGTGGCTGAAATCACCAACGCCGTGTTCGAGCCTGCTGGTATGTTAACCAAGTGTGATCCTCGTCACGGTAAGTACATGTCTTGTTGTTTGATGTACCGTGGTGATGTGGTACCTAAAGATGTCAATGCGGCAATTGCCACTATCAAAACCAAACGCACCATCTCCTTCGTGGATTGGTCTCCTACTGGCTTCAAGTGCGGAATCAATTATCAACCACCCACTGTAGTGCCTGGTGGTGATTTGGCGAAAGTGCAACGTGCGGTGTGTATGATTGCCAACTCGACTGCAATTGCGGAAGTGTTCGCACGCATTGATCACAAATTTGATCTCATGTACAGCAAACGTGCCTTCGTACACTGGTACGTCGGTGAAGGTATGGAAGAAGGTGAATTCGCTGAAGCTCGTGAAGATCTTGCAGCGCTCGAGAAGGACTACGAAGAAGTTGGTGCCGAGTCAGCCGACCTTGAAGGCGAAGAGGATGTAGAGGAATATTAAAGTGGTAATGTAAGATAAAAAAAATAATTTACTCTGTAGGTTAGACTTGTTTTATATTTAATTTGAAATATAAATATAAATATTTCATTAATATGCACATGTAAAGTGAAAATTGAAAAATATAAGTAAAAATTATGTAATTGTACTTTCGATTAAAATATGAATAAAAAAATCAAGATTCAGGGGTAACAGCTTTTGATTTCAATAAGGTAAAATTATTTTTTTCGTTATGAATTACTCTTAACTTCAGAAAAGCCATATTCAAATACTTTTGTTTGTAGATATATTAACGTTTTCTTTTAGGTAAAATGTGTGTTGAGTAGACTTGCTTTTTTATTTTTCATCAAAGAAATTTTTCTTCTGAATTACTGTCTGGAAAAGCTCACAGTTAATTCGCAATGTATATAGCAAATTATAATTTACTATATTAAATGCCGAATAGTATTTGTAAACTATTTATTTACTAATTCATTAAATGGAAAAAGGTAAAATGTTAAATTACTCATTAAATGACAAATATTTGTAATTTACATTGTTAATTGCAGAAAGAGTACAAATTATTGCTGTTTTTTTTTCTTCTTCGTAGACACAAAATGAACGAGGTTAAATCTTCATCAGTACATTTTTTTTTTTAAAATAAATTTTTCAATAATAAAACAATGAATTACACTACACAATGGCAAATCCTACAAAGTTAGTATGTGGT